>CM036757.1:62227258-62827258 GCA_020796225.1 Arion vulgaris | reverse complement strand
AATGTGTTGTTTCATACTTCTTCACAACTAGTCATACTTGTGTCTATCTTAATGTAGAATGTACGATACCTTATTTCATCAGAGATTTCCAGCATTTCGTTATATTTGAGCACGAAAATGTGATTATTAATATAATCTTATAAAACAGATTATGAATGCCCATCACTTTAGTTCTTTCTCGCTCTTCTCTCTCTTCCTTCTCTATCTTTCTCTCAGTAAATTGCATCTGATTTGATAAAAAAATATACTCAATAATTTCGTTCACGAGTAAAACTGTTTTGATAAATATTCTTCTTCTTTCTTCTAGCTCGAACATTCAATATCGATCACTTGTTAATCACTCTTTGTGATTTGTATGTGATCCGAGTCTAAGACGATTGTACGTTGTGCCAGTTATGCGCCTACAAGTAGGCCAGCACATCCGATTTCTCCGATGCTTTTATTAACTATGGTAGTTCCTAGTTCCTACATCAGTCGCCTCTTACGACATGCCTTGAAGGTCGTAGTTGGACTATTTTTTGCTTCCCTTGTGGGCCCTGGCACCACACAGTAGAAAGTACCCCATCTGAAGTTATACTGTTGCATGGTATAACATCTGATTGGTCGTAAGGATGCCGTCAGAGCTGATTCTTGTCAATAATATAGTACATACCTTTAGACTGCTAGCAGACTTGATGAAGATGTAACGATTTAATCAGCGATTCTTACGTTTCCAATCCCTCCAACAAGGTAGAGATCAGTTACACGACGTGGGCGTAGATCAGTTACACTACGTGGGCGTAGATCATTATATGACAGATTTAGCTCCGTTTAAAAAAAAAAGCTTGGTATGTTGTACCGACAGTTTTTTTTCTGTTATCTGGCAACAAGTTGGAACAGCTAGAGCAGCATTTCCCAAAGTGGGCGGTACGCCCTCTGGCGCTGAAGCCTTCCAGGGGGCGATGTGGGGGTTCAAAAGTATTTGGGGGAAAGTTTTCGTGATTTTTCTATTGAAAAATCATTAAAAATTTGAATTCTGAATTTTAATTCTTCTTATGCCCATCTTACACGATCCATTTTTTCATCAATTTTCTATTTCATGTATGTAATCATTTTAAAAATGACCATGTATGACAGAAATATATATCAATTTTCTATGTCAAAGTGAAAATTGAGCATGTTATACATATTATATTATAATATATATAGTTTATGTCGTGTAAAGTGGGCGGTGGGCCGAAAAAGTTTGGAAATCTATGAGCTAGAGATTTTGTTTATAAATGCTGGATACTTATACTGTAATGTTGGCAGTTTATAGTTGCCGGATTGCACATGATAAAACTTTAATCTGGCACATTCACATACTGTTACTTGATAAGGGGGAAGGGTAAGATTGAGTTATGCGTGTTTCCTTCTACGTAGGGATTCATAAGAAAACTTAGGAATATATAGTAAAATGTAGGGATACATAGAAAAACGTAGAGAAACAGTGATACTTATGACAACATAGGAAAAAGCAGGGATACTTAGAAAAACGTAGGAAAACAGGGAAACGTTGAGAAACGAGAATACTTATGACACCATAGGAAAACGTAGGAAAACATAGGAAAACACAGGGACCTAAAATGAAACTGATTTAAAATAAGTAAACAATATATGGATGTTCAGTAACAGTCACTACTTGCTCTAGAGGTCACCGAAATGTAGTTCACCATCGTGTCGTGATATTAAAATTTGCTCAAACATATGTAACAACCCTGACCGATTTCCTCATCCGCAATGGAAACAACAACGAACAGTTTTAATATTACTGTGCTGAGATGTTTAAAAAGTTAATTGCATATCCTTTACAGGACTTTGCGAGTCAACCCCAGCTTTATAACGCTGTTTGTGATTTTTCTAGGCATTATTACGTTCAGTAGTTTGTCATTGCTTTCTGAACGGGTGGCGCCATCCTCCTTTTGTAAAAATCCATGCGAAACAATTTGCAGCCAAACTGTCCGCAGCGTGATTCGAACTCAGAACGTCGGGATTAATAGACCGAGTCCCTATCCCCTAAGCAACATACACCACCCTGTGTTGAGATCATCATCATCAGGTGCCGTGCCGGCTGGCGTAGGCGATCATGGATCTCCACAAATCTCTGTCGTTGGTGTTTGCTATCAACTCAGATGTTGACGCTCTACCGTGCCATGAAGTCAGGCTATCCAACATTTTCTGTCTCTGTCTTCCCTGTCTCGTCTACCCTCGATTTTACCGGTTGTCACAATGTGTTCTAAATCTTCCCTCCTCATCACATGCCCGAAAAATGATGACTGTCTCTTTCTTATATTGATGATAAGCTTTCTCTGTGTCTTGATCTCGTTCAGCACCTCAACATTGGTCATTTTAGCAGTCCATGGGATTCTCATCATTCTTCTATAAACCATATTTCTGTGGCCCTCAGAGATTTTTCGATCTGTGTGTTCATTGTCCATGACTCGCGTCCGTATGTCAGTATTGGTTATATGTAGCACTGAATAACTCGCATTCTGATCGGGATTGAGACACAGTGCCATAACTTAACATTTAGTAGATACAATATTAGACATTAGAATGTAGTAGATACAATGTTAGACATTAGAATGTTGTAGATACAATGTTAGACATTAGAATGTTGTAGATACAATGTTAGACATTAGAATGTTGTAGATACAATGTTAGACATTAGAATGTTGTAGATACAATGTCAGACATTAGAATGTTGTAGAAACAACAACAAGATAGTAAAATACAATAGAAGTATTATCACGGACGACACTACAGTAGACAAAACTGTTGTCAAACATTGTTTGTAATCCATTATGCGCAAAGAGACACAGATTCAGGAGCAGTCTAGAGTTAATAAGGACACGAACACCAGACCTAGTAGACTTGAAAACCACTTCGATTTTTTTTTTCGATCAAGAAGCACTTGAGATTTCAGCTCTTCGGCTCGATGCCATGGACATCGTAACCCTTCGGTTCGGTGCCACGAACACAGTAAATCCAGAGAACCTGTGGCTTTTCTGTCAGCCTGCGGAAATGAACCCACACTCACTGAGGGCTTATCACCCGTCGTCCAACGCGCTACGAACACGCTGGACAGGCGGGCAAAACCACTTGGATAAAAATGAAACACGTAGTTCAGATACGAGAGTTAGATGCTTGCCGACACCGTACTGTATCAAAAAGTGCCACACACAATAGTTACGTAATAAACAATGCATTCACACATTCTCACTGCTTTCGAAATTTATAATGATATTTTGTTTACGCAACAGAAATTGATTTTGATTGATTGATTGATTGATTGATCAAACCATCATCATCATTGCAATTTGGTGAATAACCATGAATCTCATTCTTACGCAGGAATATCTCAATAAGAGTGTAGGAACATTCTAGGTTTGCCCATGTAATATTGAGAATTGGGGCAAATCGTAGGAATTTGTATTTCTAATTGTTACTAATTATTTGTGCACAGTCAGTGGCTTTCCTGAGCACTCTTATTATTTGACACTATCAATGGTTTTATTACATGATCAACTGGAACACGCTATCTAACGCTACCTACGTTATATCTTCTGTCTCCGATATGACTAGACACTTAGTCTCACATACACTGAAATCAGGGATCACTCGGCAATATCTTAACTGCTCCGCATGGGCGCCAACTGTGTAATTTTAGAGAACAAAGCAAGAGAATGATGTACTTCAACGCCACTGAAACTCTTTGAACAGTAACCCGATTGATGTCTCAAATAGATTAGCTACTTAGATAACATCATCGCGTGCCTGGAATAAAGTGTTCTTTTTCTATATAAAGAGTTCAAAGTCCAAACTAATGAAAGACACTAAACATATTCCAAAGAATAAATAGAGAAATAAACACTTCGTAAGTTACCGACATCAGTATTGATAATGTGAACATTCCTTTAATAAAAAGTTTAATGCATATTCAAGACAGGATTTTGCGAATCAACCCCAGCTTTTTAACGCTGTTTGTGATTTTTCGAGGCATTATTACGTTTAGTAGTTTGCCATTGCTTTCTGAACGTGTGGTGCCATCGTCCTTTTGTAAATCTCCACGCGAAACAATTTGCAACCAAACTGTCCGCAGCGTGATTCGAACTCAGAACGTCGGGGTTAATAGACCGAGATACTATCCCCTAAGCCACAGTCGCAACTTCTGCATATTATCGTGAACAGTGCTTTATTATAATTAGTGTCATGAACAAACTTCTTCTTCTTCTGTGTGATATGGCTATTTTGTTGATGCGACCTTCAGACGCGTTCTCATGATAAAGTCGACTGTTGTCTGAAGCTCATCTTTATTGCTATGTGGTATTGAATGTAGTGTTGTGTTTTAGGGCCATCATCCCTTTCTATTCTTCTTCTTGTCGATCGTTATTTTCGGCCATTATGATCATTTTTATTGTGATATATATACAGTCTACACCAAGAAAAGGTGTGATACTTCACTCTTCAGCGCCATTAGGAGCTCTATGCTTATCCTTCGGCGATGTGTTCGATTTCAGTCAGCGTTTACTGGGTTCGCTCTCCGTCAGCCTTTGGATGTCCCCAGACGACAAGCAAGGCAGCCGGCTACTATTTTCTTTTAGGGTAGCTACCCTTAGACAACCTACCCTCCCGGGTTGTTGAGCGTCATCTTCCCAGGTTACCAGTTTTTTTGTTGACTATATGGTTAACCTGCCGTCCAGTTTAATGTACGGTTTGCTCCGCTAGGCTTTGATTGTCCCCAATCGAACTACAAGGCAGTAGTAGTTCTCTGCGAGGCGAACCGCAGTTATTGTTCTCTGGATGGGAGACCCCATCTTCGAGGCTCTCCACCGTTTCGTCCAACTGGCGTTTCTTTCTTGTGCCCCTTCGCCCATTTCTGCCCCTCGTGGGCCCTCCAGTTTCTCTGCTCATTTGGATGGTCCGCACACCCCTACGCCTGCCACGCCCTTCGTTGCTCCACCATCAGCACCGTGCTCTGCCTGCTCACCATGTCTTTGCGTTTTCACCATGCTCACATTCATCATGCCTCTAAACTGTCCGGACACGGAACTCAACTCGGGCCTTTATCTCCAGGCCCGAGTTTCGCCCCACGTGTGCCCACGTCTCTACTCTGGATGCACCCTCATCCCTTTATGTTTATCTGTTCAGCTTTTCCCATCGGCCGGGTGAGACTTGCATTAATAATATAAACTCTGGGTTTCCGCTCGTCTGTGTTACGAGCGGAACTCATCCAACGTTACTACGTCTGTATCATTATTTATCCCCTACCCGCTTAGCCAGACAGAAACCATTGTATTTTCCAGGGTCACCACGTGGAGGTGGGGTAGGATCTTGATTAGTGCCAGCTCACTAATCCTGGCGTGACGGTGTCCCTATGCGCCTTTGATCCCATCCCTTTCTAGTGAGGGCATACAGGGGACAGTCTTGTATAACATGTTCTGTGGTTTGATCAGCGTGCCTCATTATCTTCATACATATATTATATCAAAGAAAGTGGGAACGATAGAGTGGGAAGAACACCGCACAATCAGCCTCATGAGTTACCTAATAAAACTACTTTTCAACATTGTCATGCAAAAAATGAAGAAACAAAATAAGACTAGAATTTAATGAAGAACAATGCCCGCCTGCCCAGCGTATTCGTAGCGCATTGTACGACGAGTGACAAACCCCATGTGAGTGCGGTTCAATTCCGTGGTCTGGCAGAAAAGCCACAGGTTCTCCAGATTTATGGTGTTAGTGGCACCGAACCGAAGGGTTACGATGTTTATGGAACCGAGCCGAACGATGTGGACCGAGCCGAAGGGTTACGATGTTCACCGAGCCGAATAGCTGAAATCTCAAGTGTTTCTGGATCGGGGAAAAAAAAAGAAGAACAATGTGTTTTTGTTGTTTTGGGGGCCGCGTTCCAACACAATAACATGAAGGTATTAACGTGATCATATAAGATGTAGCCAAGTTGTGCAGAAGCTATTGTACTCTACATCACATTTTGCAAGTTTTGGTAATAAAATTGTACCAATATTTTGATAACATTAGCTAAACGCCGTGGTATTGATTTCTCATAAATTATGTTCCCATTTGTGTAGTCTATTTGATTATCCGTTTTTGTACTTTATAAATCTATTCATATATTTTATACGCTTAGAGATTATATAGACGTGTTGACGTCAGTATCGCGGATAACACATTGACCTATACATTTTTAAGAAAAAAAAAAGAGAAAAACATTTTGAGAAAAAAAGTCAAGTCTGGCTAACAAATCATGGATCACCATAATTTCTGTCACAGACCTCAAACACTTTCACTTCTCCAAAAATGGTCTAAAGCCAAAGGAATGGTTTCATTGCACCGGGTTTTACCCCATATGGCTCAGTCCCTCTCCGCAGAAATCGCACACCACCTAATGAGGCTGTTGCACAAAGCACGAACTACGTAGCTGCAGAAACACTCCTAGTGGTTTTTGAAACAAATGCATTCGTGAACAGAACAACGTGGTCCGGATTCGAATCTATGACAATCAGAACGCATTGCAAAGTCTTAGCCACTTAGCCACAGAGGCCCCCTTTCACGTTAACATGAGAACCCCGCACAATGTCATCTGCAATAAATATTTATCCTTCTTGTGCTATTACAGAACATTATACACTTTGTTGAGACATCTCTCTGGAATACACAACAAACAGTTGTGTATAACTACCTATTATTGAGTCTATATAAGAAACGGTGAGCTTACAGTCGTCACGATGGCTTGGAAAGAACAATACTAGAAGGCAGGATCCCAGGATGCAGAGACAGACCAAGAAGAAGATGGCAACACGATTTTAAAGAAACCATGAATATGACCATCGACGAAGTCTGTGAACTGGCTAGAAACAGAGTGAATTTCAGATGTGCTGCAAAGAGAGCAACGTCCTATAAGTGATACGCGCCTTGATGATGATGATGATGATGATTATGATGATGATGAGCTTACTGTATAAACTTAACTACCTGGTAAAACGCACTTAATATCTAGTCTAATTTCTTCTATATTTATTCAATCTTGACAAAGAGAGCCACCTATGCTATATTCAGACACATTCGCGTGTAGCAAACCACTATTCCAACCATTTCTTTACATCCAACAGTAAACACTACGATACGATAAGGCGTTCCCACAAACAACGGTGCTACACAGAGCGGTGGTATCCTGAATCCTGAAGTTAGACTTTGCAAAACAATGACTTCATTCCAGATAAATCTGTTCCATTCTTAGAATGAGAGACAATAGATGATAGTGAGTCATAGAGAAAGAAAATACAAGCATTCTTAGATGAGAAAGATAGTTAGATATATTTTCTTTCGGTATTTTCTTGAACCGGGACTTTGGGACAACGTGTTTTAACAGTTTTAACGTATCCATTGTTGGTTTAATATTTAACAATGGATTCCTTCTATTTCGTTTTACTTTCTGTATTTACAGGGGATGTGGTATAGATCGTTGACATAATTTAAATGAATGTAACTACACTATTTTGTATTTGGTAAAGAGAAAAACAGGTTATAACTGCCGTGTAACATAGTTGCATATGGTTGTGAAGGTACATGGACACTTAATAAGGGAGTGGAAAAACATATACGTGCTTTTCAACACAAGTGTTAGATAATTGTCCTTCATAAATCACTGAGAGCATAGAGAACTAATAGATCCAGAAAGAACTCTAAATGAAATCAAACGGACTGATGCTATAAATAAGAATGTGAACCTTGAAGTATTTTGGACATATGAAGAAGCACGAAGGGTTTAATAATACCATTATGGATGCATCCCAGCAAAGAGGAGAAGGGGTTGACTTCGGAAAACGTTGATTTGGGATGTAACTGATGATCACGGCTACAAATGAGGGACATCTGGCCTATGAGATAGAAAAATGTATGACTTTTAGGGTGGCAAAATTCTGCTTAGGACAAGCTATTTCATGATTATCAAGAGGGTGCCTGTCTCTTAGTTTTCCATGTTACTATATTACTACAGATGATACTGCTCTCGAAAGTAATTAGTTACAATGGAGTGAAAGCGTTTTTAGAAACACAGAGAGCTTCAAACATCAGAGAGAGCTGCGAGTGACTCTGTCCAGATTTGGAGAAGCAGACTAGATTAGACATATATAGCGCATTTGAAATCGATAGAACAGAGAGATAGAGAGAGAGGGAGAGTGAGAGCTTGATTCTGATCACATTCGGAGAAGCAGACTAGACAAAGCGAGTTTATTTGTCAACTATTGTAGAACTTGTTGATAGAAAATAAAGAGCTTTCTAGACGATAAAACAGAGAGAGTATTTCAGATACATTCAGAAAATCAGTCGTGTCTGCAGATAGTAAACAAACTATCAGTCGAGAGCAATATTCTATAACATTTACACGGACAAAATAGACCAATAGAACACACCAAGAATCTATTAGTTTGGGATTAGACAAGCGAATCTATCTTACAGTTTTAAACCAAAACATATTCATTCCAACATCCATCCGAAAGCTATTAATTCAATACACAGACGACATGTTGTCTATTCCATTATAGAGAGATGTCAGCCAGATAGCAGAATCCATTCGTATAAACAGATAATAGCGATCTATTTATGTATAATTAGGCAAAAATAGTAGCTGACGAGTAGAGCCAACCTATTGTGCGTGGACACAGTTTTTTAAGGGCATTAAGTTAACCAAGTAGTAGTGTTAAGTTGTGAAGTTAGTACTAGAAAAGCAGTGGAATTTATAACATTTTAGTTAATATATATACATATATATATGTATATATATATATATGAAAAATAATGAACATAAAAATGCAACGAATTCAAGAGAAGTGATGAAATGAGAAAAATGTCTGGTCAACCACTAGTAACAACTATTATAAGAAAAAGAAGATGAAGATATGTTGGACACACCTTGAGAAGAATTGATCGCAGCAGGATGCAGGTGGTTCAAGAAAGAGAGGACGACCTAAAGAGACCCTGAATCGAACTTTGCTGAGAGAGGCAAGAAATATCGGTCTCAGTTCCATGGAAGAGATTGAGGAGTTGACCAGGATAGAGCGGTATGGAGAAATTGCTTACATGATCTATGTAACGTATACTTGTACAAGAGGAATTATTATATCTTGGAAGTTATCGTTTAACATTGTCATACTATTTTGTTGTGGTATTCATTTCATGACTAAGTATTTTGATTGTAGTTTGTATTGTAGGTCTTGCAGATGTAACTGAGAGATAGGATATGGAAGTCACTGGTGTTTTCTTTTATCTTAGATGTTCACGTTCTTCCGCACCATGAAGTCAGGCTATCCAAAATATTGTTTCTAAACTGTCCTCTATCTCGTCTCCCTCGATTTTACCGGCTGTTGCAATGTGTTATAAAATCTTCAGTTTTTATGAGGGCATGAGTTCAAAAACAAGATATGGTATCTGATGTCTTTTGTGAGATGCCATCATTTATTAGATTATCATAAGCAAAGTATTGCCACTCTAACAATTCTTCGAAATTTATCTCTTACATAGTTACTGCCATCTCCACTAAAACAAAGCTCAAATATTCAGATATTCAGCTCAAATGTGAAATCTGTGTTTCTGTATGGTTGGGAAACCAAAGCTCAAATATTCAGCTCAAATGTGAAATCTGTGTTTCTGTATGGTTGGGAAACATGACGAGTCACGAAGTTACAAATGCGATTCACGTCTTTATCAACTGATGTCTTCGGCGTATTCTCAGACTGAGATGGTAGGACATAGTTGCAAACACACACACACCTGTGGATATAAACAGGACAGGAACCATAATGACTCAGGAGAAAGTGGCGATGGATCGGGTCTACGGAAGAAACAGTCAAGTGTCACTTGACAAGCATTTGAGTTGAACCAGCAAGAAATACGGAAAAGGGGACGTCCTAAATAAACATATAGACGGACTCTTATCAAGGAACTGAGAGGTGCTGGACTATTTTGGGAGACCATAAAAACAGCCAGAGACCGGGTAAAGCAGAGAATAACTGTTGAGGCTGTATGCTTCACGAGCAGCGGAGATGAATAAGTCAAGTCAAATCATAGGCCAGATTCCCGTTTTATTCCAGATATAGAATATGGAAATATGATAGCAACAGTAGCCTCTGTAGTAATGACTATGATAGCAACAGTAGCTTCTGTAGTAATGACTTCTTTAATAATATGCCATTTTATTGAGAGAAGCATCATCATTGCACTTCAGTGAGTAACCATGTGTGCTCCGATCTGATTCTTACACAGAAAGATAGATACATTTTCTCGTTTCAAATACATTTCTTATTGAGAGAGCCATCATCATTGCACTTAGATGAGCAACCATGTGTTCTCCTATCTCTTTCTTACACAAGAAGACATAAATAATATCTTCAATAATAAATTTTTACAATATGAATGTTCTCTTTTCCAATACATTTCTATCAAAAAGTGTAAACGGGAAAAGAGAAGAAGATATACATTTATATTTTGACATAATGCACACACAAGAGACAATAATTTTATATTCTTTTGTATTTATTCCCAACTGTGGATCTCTCATCAATATGTTTTTGTTTTCATTTATAACATCATACGAGTGAAACCTATGCAGGATATGCAGTTTTTGCTTTTCTCTTTGTGCCAGCCATGTGTTGTGTATCAAGGAACATTGCACAGACATTAGCGAAGAAAATCGATTTCTTTGAAACAGAGTGATAAAGAAAAATTCTCAGAATGTTGTGGATAAAGAAGAGGAACAATAGAAACAGCTAAGAAGTTCTGAGCAATGAGAAATACTTGCTGATAAGCAATACGATTTTTTGGAAACCGAGATAATGTTGGTCACATTATACAACACATTATGGGTGTGAAGCATGGACAGTGCAAAAATATAGACAGTGCAAAAATATAGGCAGTGAAAATATAGACAGTGCAAAAATAATAATAGACAGATGCAGGCAAAATATAGGCAGTGCAAAAATATAGGCAGTGCAAAAATATAGGCAGTGCAAAAATATAGACAGTGCAAAAATATAGACAGTGCAAAAATATAGACAGTGCAAAAATATAGACAGTGCAAAAATATAGACAGTGCAAAAATATAGACAGTGCAAAAATATAGACAGTGCAAAAACATAAAAACTATTGAATATAAGTGTTACAGATAAATTATTAGATTTATTGAAAAACAGAGACTCAAATGGTTTGGCCACTTGGTCAGAATGAAACCGAATACACCATTTGCAAGAGCGTAAAACCTAAAAATGGAATCATCAAGAGGAAGGGGCAGACCAAGAAAAGATGGGTTGATGGAGTTACAGACATCTTAAAACTCCACAATACCACACCATATCAAACGACCGAGCGTGCATTATCTCGGAAACCGATTATCAGTTAAACCTGCTACGCCTAACGGCAAAAAAGCAGAGAAGGACAAAAGAAAAATAGAAAAGAAAGACAGATAAGTCTTTAGTATATCATGGACACAGAAGAGAACAAATAGATCTACCCAGAAATAATTCAACGTCAAAGAAAACTAGCTGATGCTACAAATAAGAATGATATAATTAAAGTATGTTTGAATATAGACACGATGGGTTGGAGAAGACCATCATAGAAGGAGGCATCCTGACAACAAGAAAAATAGAAAGACCACGGAGAAGGTGGATTTAGAATGTTACTGGTGATTTGAGAATGACGGATGCAGGGGCAGTACATCTGGCATACAGGAGTGATAAATTTCGAAGAACTGTTAGTGTGACAAATTTATGCTCAGGACAAGCTATTTGATGATGATGATGACATATAGTACAGCCATTAGAGATATCAGTACTGGACTGCATCGTTCCTGGAAGACGAGGGGACAAACAAGACAACGGTTTCAACATTATATCAAGCTTCTGTAAGGTGATGGTGGAGGCGTGATAACTGGATAGATATTTCCGTGTGTGCTAGAATGCGAGTGGCTTCCTGCAAACAATATATTAGATGAAGAAGCATCATATTTTCAGGACTTTGCAAAATTTGTCATATTTGAGAAATCCTGCATATAACAACCATTAAGCAATCATGTTTCAGTTTCAGTTTGTAATATCTTTATTGGACAGAGAAGAGAACAAATAGCTCTACCCAGAAAGTACTCAAAATCAAAGAAAACTGGCTGATGCTACAAAAAGTGAGAGAAAATTGAGGTATTTTGGACATATAAAAAAACATGAAGGGCTGGAGAAGACCATCATGGAAGGAAACATACCGGCAAATCGAATAAGAGGAAGACCACGGAGAAGATGGATTAAGGATGTAACTGATGGTTTGAACATGACGGCTTCAGAAGCAGGACATATTTCATATAAGAGAGAGAAATTCCAGAGGACTGTTGGGGTGACAAAATTCTGCTTAGGACAAGCTATTTGATGATGATGACTTACGATATGTCCATATGTGAGCCTATCTCCTTCGCAGTATCTCCACCTTCGCAATATTTCCAACAGCTGCCAGCGATTAACGGTATCAGTTCGATATTGACTGATGAGCCTACTCGTATACCTGTTGTGCTGTAATTTATTCGCAACTCTTCGATTCAAACTCTTGCAGTCTAGCAGCTGAAGTTGATTAGTTTAAATGAAAATCTTCTTTGCGGCCGCTCTGAGGGCGTTCAGAATGTCAGCTCTATCTATACATTGACTGATCCCCTAAGAAGATACCAGGACAGTCTGCATGCTCTCTAATTGCCATCGACACCCATGTGTCCTGGAACTAATATGATTGTAATTCTGCAAATTGTTGTCGCTTGTATTGTTTCAGTTCACTACCTGTGTACGGAACAGACCTACATCTGTTGGATCATACTCAATTTATCACTCAGAATGCCTGCATGAGTATAGTTTAGTGACTCCAATCAGAGTTGTCGCTTGTATTGTTTCAGTTCCAACACTTGTCGGATCATACTCAATTTATCACTCAGAATGCACGCATGAGTATAGTTTTGTGATTCCAATCAGAGTTGTCGCTTGTATTGTTTCAGTTCACTACCTGCGTACGGAACAGGCCTACATCTGTCGGATCATACTCAATTTATCACTCAGAATGCACGCATGAGTATAGTTTGTGACTCCAATCAGAGTAGTACTTAGTCACGCCATTGCTGTCATGATCTTCCTGAGCATGCCCATTGAGTTAATAAAAGCATGTATACATTTGTGTACTATTTTTGTATTCCCTATGATATCTGGGATACATGTGACCAACCAATGTTAACAACTATTGTAAGAAAGGGAGAATGGAACATGTTAAAATTTATTCTGAACATAAATGATTCTAGAATCACAATGTAAACATTGTAGTGGGAGCCACATGGTTCAAGAAAGAAAAAAACGCCTTAGGGAAACCTAGAAACAAACTTTACTGAGAGAGAAGCATGGAGCTCAATTTCATGGATGAGGTTTAGTGTATTGTCCAGGTTAGAGCGTTATAGAGAAAGTGTTTGCAGGTTCTAACGTAAGCTATGTACGGGATGAATACAAACATATCTGGGATTGGATTGAAGCTAATAACTCAAATCTATAAGAATAGTTTTGTTATAGAAACTTCAACAAAACACCGACATCGTGTTACGGACTATTTCAGCACTTTTACATTAGGAGCAGGACCGGGCCGTAATATGATGCAGAGAGGCGGCCGCATTAGGCGGCACCGTAAGAGGAACGGCATAAGCAGCAAAATCAAAATTACAATTAAAGTTTATGTTAAAGAAAAAAATATTTAAGGGGCGGCATTTCGAAGACTTAGAAGAGCTGGAAGAAGTTTGTTGAAGACCTGTGCTCCGTTGCGAGTTGAAAGGTGAAGAGATAGAGATTTCGAAGACTTGCATCATACTGAGAAAATATACCGCACGTTCCTGAATCGGAACACTGAACTGAAAAACTAAGATAAACTCCAGTGATACACTGTAACTTTATATTTCATTGGGAACGAAAAGAAATTAGAGAGAAGAGAAAAATGAACTTGTACGTAAAGTTGATATTTTTTTAATGTAGATCTTTGGGTTAGTGTGCAAGAGCACACTTTTGAGCAACCCATGGTTAGTGTGCAAGAGCACACTTTTGAGCAACCCATTCTGTATCAGACGTGTACTGTACAATAAACATTTCGTAACTTGCTCTGACCTATTTATTTTATACACACGTAGCCAACATATGAATTATTTTCATGATTTTCATCCATGTTCCCACCTTCTCTGCTGCTGGCTCCCTCTTACTTTATGTTTCACTTTATTTATCAGATTTTTGATATCAGAGAATGATTGAAGCTAATATCGTCCATTGCTTGTACGGATAATATTTATGTTCGTCATTTCCTTTGTATATATTTTCATTATTCCCTCCAAGTATATCAAACGAAAAGAGTTGAGAACGATACTGTATACGTTTAGTTTGTACTGTGTGATACGCTGCTAGTGTGTATGTTTGTGTGACTGGAGAACTCGTGGCGCTGTTAAGGTGTAGATTATTCTCATCTAGTTTAGAGATGAAAGTGCTGGAGGGCGTCACCCACATCCTGGACCTAAGTACGAAAACATTAGAAATGTCAAATAAGCGCGGGAGTTAATCTGACCTTATGGTATGCCAGGGCTGTGAAACACGGGGTTATGATTCGGGCAACTATTTTTGTACTAACTATTATTATTGAGAGCCGCTGTAGCGTAGTTGTTAGTGAACCGCCCGCAAGGCTGGTGGTCTGGGTTCAGCTCCGCAATACGCGTGGAATTTTTCCCGTCCACGACGGTTTCAGGTCGACCCAGCCTCAACTGGGTACCAGACATGCTCTGGGAAAGTAAAGGCGGCCGGGTGATGCTGACCACATCACCCATCGTTGCCGACGGTCAATGAAAAATACAGGCCTAACACTGTATTGACCTATATACCACGAGGTATGAAAGGGTTCCTTTACTTTACTTTATATTATTGTTATCCAGCCCGCGGTAGTTACTGTAAGTTCAACATGTTAACGCCAGGAAATAATAATACTTGCATATATATATATATATATTTCAAAGTAATAGTTATTACATCGATATCAAATTTCTATGAAATTGAAGTTTCAGTAGATATCATTAATTTAAAGATAACACAATTACTTTATAATTTCACATCTGCGTCTCATAGCTAAGTTTATTAAACATTCATGCTTGCTCGTTCTGTGTTATAGTCGACGGTTGTATTAGTACACATAGATTTCGAGATGCATTGAATTAATTTAATTTTTTTTTCAATTCTTCTGTAATAACAGCGAACAGTGGACGCGCTATATAGGGTGTTCAAGATAAAAGCAGCCCACTGAAAAATCCAAAGTTACCAGGTACGTATTGTGTGTTGTCTATTTACTTTTTAAATCTGTTCTAACTAGCTTGTCATTTCGTTACGTTTTTTCATCGCCCCTTTCCGCACCATAATTGCGCACCAACAAAAAAAAACACTAACATTTTCATTAGATTGACGGGGCTGCTTTTATCTTGAACACCCTACAGTAGCCATAGCTCAGACTCATCCGTGTGTCTTTTCCTCTAACATGGGTGACCAATCACCTTAAATTAGTAACAACAGTTTGTAACTTTCAGGATTAAGATATACTACATTTGCAACATTTCCAGTATCGATAGGAAATCAGCAATCGTTGCACAAAAGCTAACCAGGTACTGGGACAGTTAACACCACTGTTGTCACATAAAGAGATACCGCTACAAACTAAAGCACATCTCATAAGAACGATTTTCTGGCCAACACCATGTTACCAGTGTCAAACATGGCCAATAACAGCAGCTAATGAACATAAGACAAACCTTTATTTAAATGTGCATCCAACTTCAATTCCTTCTTTGTGATTCTGTGATCATTTCTTGAGTGTCTTCATTGCTGTAATAAATGTGTGAGTCTCCATCTTGTTTTGTCATTGAAAATAATCATAGTTCTGTTTGTATTTAGAGAAAGGTTCTAGAATTCCCTTGGACACAGGAGATAAAAAAGATAAGAAAAGAAGATTAAGAACAACCAGGAGAAGCGCCATGAAAGAAGAATTTCATCTCTGAAAATGAAAACACTCGCTGTGTACCACAAAGACAGGGCAGAATGAAGAGTCCTTGTGGGCGTCTCTTGTGCCACAAGGCAGGGCGAGAATTGATTGAATTAATCAATGCCACAATTGTCTGTGTACTTTATCTGTGTTGTTGCTTGATATACGTCTTTTGCTTGATATGTGTCGTCTATAGTTGCTGGCATTGATCATCATCATGTGCTGTGACGGCCGGCGTAGGCTTTCATTGATCCCCATAAACGGCTGTACAAATTACTATCTTCTTCTTTGCGTTTGTTCTTTACGACCAATTTTAATTACTCTTTGTGATATGGTTGATCTTTGCCAAGAACGTGTATACGTTGCACATTGGTTTGGTAGGCCCCTAAACGCATAGACTTCTACACGTTTAGGACACACGCAACTGATTTCAACCAAACCCCTTAGTCGCCTCTTACGACATGCGTGGCAGGTAACAGTGGTTCCATTCTTTACACCCTAAATTTATGCCCCGATAACCACTCGGGCGTAACTACTATCAATTTGGGTGTTGACATTTGTCCGCGTCATGAAGTTAATATTGTCTTATAATAAAATTATGATAGCTGACACGGGTGTATGTGTCTCCATATGAGAGACTGAAGTAATTGTATGTATTTGTTCTAGGAGTGCCATGTGCAACACGCGGAAATACGGTTGTCCTTCAACTTTGTCTCCAAAAGAAGGATCAGGGCACAATTAAGATTACTTTCTGTTTACTATTATTATCCCTATTATTGTACTTATTGTTATGATACTTTACACGACGATTGATTTGTTTGTTTGTTGATATGTGCTATTCTTAGACAATTTGTGTAACTTAGTATGTGCACATGCGCGCACCCTCACACCCACACAGACAGACACACATACACACACACAATTATGCACATATCATTTTCTTTGAAATGTAGCTATAAAAGGATTGTGGATTGATTTGAATCAATTGGCGTTTGATAAATGAGAAAAGGAACTGGCACGACTACCACAAGTATACTTGGTTAGAAATGAAAAGTGGCAATAGTTAACACCATAAAAGGTATAAGACCGAAGGCAGTGGCGGCTCGTGCTCAATTTTGTTGGTGGGGCCAGACACAAATTTTCGGAACAATCATGGTTTTGTGTTAGGTTATATTTTAATTTATAAAGTAATAAGTACACGTTACACTTTATTTTTGGTGGGGCCCGGTCCCAGTGGCCCTTAATGACGAGCCGCCACTGACCGAAGGAATGACTTCATTGCACCAGGTTTTACCCCATCTGGTTCGGTCCCTCCCCACAGAAATGGCTCCCCCATCTGCCTAGAGCATTCCGTAAAACATGAACAACGTAGCTCTGGCAACAGTCCACCTTGCCGTCTGCAAATATTGCTGAACATTTCATATTGTGTTTTTATTGTTTTTATATTTCTCGTTTTATTGTTACATAAGGTGTTTATCGAGCGTATTGTGTGGGTTGTCAATGTGAATAATCTACTGCCTTTTAAACTTTGGAAGTATTATTCTGGGAGTTCTCAATTCTGAACGACTTGTTACAGCACATAAAACATCTCTGCAATTTATCTGTTTGCATTAACATGTTTTATGCAAACATGAACAAAGGGTAAATCAACAATTCATTTCAATTAAATTTACAATGTAGTGATGTGTGTTCGTACTAACCCTTCAGTGCGAGTACGGGGACGGTTTCAGGTCGATGAAACCAGAAACGCTAACAACGGATTGTATACTTCATTGTTTCAACTGAATGCTTTCTATTTGTTTTAGTGTTCGATATGTTATTATTCTTGTGTGTTGCAGTCATGCAAGTGTATATAAGCTTAGTTTATTGTGTATGTTTGGTGCGGGTTTATTTAAGTGACATTGTGCTGGATTCTTTTACCTTCTTCTTCTTCTTCTTTCTCGAATCCTGTATGACAGCGTCAGGTCAGGAAGAGATTTCTAAAACGGGCCCTAGTATGCGCTTCATAGATAGTCTCTTTCGTCGCCTCTGTTATCTCTGAGGTCCATCTTTTGCGTGGCCGGCCTTTTGCTTTGTACCCATTGCATGGAGCAGATTGCTCTTTGGGGTGCACTGTCTGGTGGTAATCTGCTTACGTGGCCTAACCATTTAATTTGTTGTTTCTTGATGAAGTCTAGTACTGATGTTGTACCCACTTTTTCCTGATGTCTTCATTTCTCAACCGGTCTCTTCTTGTTACACCCAGCATTCTGCGTAGACACTTCATCTCTGTTGTGACTAGTTTTCTTCTATCGTTTGTTGTCAGCGTCCAGGTTTGGCACTGGTAACATACAACAAACGATTCTCTCACCATTGGGACGATATTCAATTCTTGTTCAATTTATGTCGATTTCCTAGATGTATCTACTACTTCTTCTGCGTTCTAACTAGATTGGGATTTCGGATTCTCTAATAAGGCAGCCGTCTGCCTCAGATTATCAGCCACGCCATACAGTTTGTCCTATACGCTGGCGTAAGTGTGCCACCTCTTTCTTCTCAGGTCTGCATACTGGGGGCAGTTCTGTAGGATATGCTCTGTTGTCATACTCGCCTAGCCACAGGGGTACAGGTCGTTGGCGCCTATCTTGAATTTAGTGTACAGGCGGTATCTCATTCTAGTTTGTCGGAATTTGTAAATTATCACAGGAGCTATATTGGTATCTCTTTTTTTGCTTGTATTTTTTTTCTAGCTGACAGGAAAATGAACAATTCTTTTCAGCAAAAGCTTTTATTTTACATGGAGTAGGTTATACACTCTACTTCTTCACTTCTTAAAACGTTCCGTATTGACCCATTGTTAAACCATTCTTTGTGATTTGTATGTGATCTGAGCTTAAGAACAATTGTACGTTGTACCAGTTATGCACATACAAGTAGGTCAGCACAACCGATTTCTGCGACGCTTTTTATTTACTACGGTAGCTTCCCTAGGCCACTACTTCAGTCACCTCTTACGACATGCCTTGTAGGTCGTTGTGTTACTTTTCTTTGCTCCCATTGCAACCTCCGGCAACACACGTGCCAACAAAACAGTAAAATTGTATGTTGCAAAAAAAAGATTAATTAATCAACATCGAACTGACTTGTTGGGCCGCTGGATTCTGCTGAGTGTGTTGAGGCGGAGATCAGATTACCTATGAACATGTCATGAGAACTGTGATGATAGTTCTGATATAACTGTATATAGAAACTGGAAATTTTATTTTTAAACTTCATGGTCAAGTTCAATAAATGTTTACCATCTTGGTAGAAATCCCATGCAATAACTTTTTAAAAATAACTATAAAAGATTTCATTATTACAAATAAATATGCCGTTGTTCAGAGGGCTCACATAATTCACTTAAAAAATGTTTCTTTATACTTTTCAGAGAACTCCAGCCATTGTGATACTTGGTGCCACGTTGCCATTACATTTCGGTGCCAGGTAGTCTTTGTGAACTGGTAAACTAGAGATACCAGGATTTCAGTGTGACTCTACCTTCGTCTACTATATGACTTAAATTCGATGAGTGGATACAATATTAACAGTACATCAGGCAATATAAAGTCTGAATTTGGCCCAGTCTCCCTACCATATTCAGCATTGAAATTGTCGTCATGAATCTGACAGATTTGATACTCAGAGTGAGCCACAACATAACAGTTTTGAACTAGACTTTCTTCTGTGACTGTGGATGCAGTATTAACAGTACATCGGACAAGGAAGGTAATGTGTGATTTCGCCGCAGTGTACCTGCTTTTAACAACAGCAATGAAAATTCCATCATAAATCAAGCATTTTTGTTTTGCTCAGCGTGAACAAGAAAATGTCCACGTAAATGTGACAATATAATATATATGCATGTAAACGCCCAGCCCATACGCTTGTATTAATGAGATTATTAACGGGAATCTGCTTATTTACATCGCTGTATTGAAGTGTTTATAAACATAAGAGCTGTGAAATAATAATACAAGGATGAATAAATAACATTCTTGCAACAAATAGCTGCTATTGGATTTACAGTATATTTATATCATAACTCACATGTGTGTGCATTTATTGAAATGTAATGTGATGTATTCACAAACGAACACATATCCTGCTTCCTGGTCAAGTAAGACAGGATATTACTAATGCTTAACCTGGTTCTTATGTGTTGGACATCCATACTTGAATAAACACATTCTACAGCTGTCAGTACGTTTTACAGTAGCAGCTGCCACCAATCATTGAGACTTAACAGAGGGAGTTGTCTACTGTATCCCCCTTGTTTTCATACATCAGTCAATCAGCGTACAAGATCGATCAAATTGCTATAGATACTCCGAAGTTTTGTTCAGTGATTCCTCGGATTGCATGTGATATTCATTAATTCTTCACTGCACACAAAGTAAAGATATTTTAATTGTTAATCTCTTGTGTAATAATCAGCATTTGAGTATTGGCTAAAAATCAACAGATGTGACAGGAACACAGACTTTCTTCATAGAACAACCACTTCAGCTTGTATCAGTTCCAAACAAACACAGTTTTCTGTCAATCTTCCACCAATCCCCTTTTCCTCTTCATTCCAGACGCTGTATAAGTAACTTTCTCCATTATAATGCCCTGGTCGTCCCCAGTTCCAACCCAGAAAGCGAACAGCACAGGGTCTTAAGGGTATCGATTGCTGGTTCTCCCAGCACTAGAAACCCTATAATTTTACCCTATTTTCCATCCGTTGTGTGAGAAGGTTTGCTTTACGATACAAAATCCTGGAAAAAGGAAGAGAGTGGGCAAAGCGGAGATATATAAAATGATAAGCTATAGAGACAGTAAAAATTCCATTTCTGTACATGAATAAAAATTACTTCCTGGACGAGGCTATGAATAGTTTGTGTAGTTTTTCATGCTGACTCTGCTAAACCTGGTTTAAAAGAAAACACACACACACACACCCCATGTATACTCATGTATCTACCGAGAGAGAAATCAAATCAGTGGTTTGATTCTTACACTTTAAATGTATCCATATTCTGAGTATATCTCGTAATTTAAAGTGTGTTCACATGTATTGTATTCTGAACGACGATGTGTCAATTGCTGTGTTAATTAAAGAACATATATTAACGGATTACAAAAGACATCAAGCTTTCATAGAAGCAAAACATTTTGAAAAAATATATTTCCTCAATACTCCACATTATAATAAGTACGGACTTGGTTGTATATAACATTGAAGACATATGGGTTCTCAAACTGTATATTACTTCCTTCAGAATAAACACCTTCCCATGTTCACACTTATTCCTTATTCTACCCTCAAGCATATGATTTTAACAAGTACTTCTTGAGATTTATAATTCCTTCATTATTGCAGCTCCAATCCCATTACCACCTAGAGAGTTATAAAGATGGATGAGATTCAATGTTGGTAGAAATTCTATCCAAAATGGCAGTATTGATTTCATAATCGGATTCTTACGGATTGTACCAGAGGATTACATTTGTTGACTGCTTTGAAAGAATGTTAGAATTGCTGTTCAAGTAAAGCAGAGCATTGGCAGCAAGAACTTCATTAATATTGTATTTATGTGGCATGAATGTATACAGAGCTTGCTGGCGAAGTTTGAAAACTTGTGGATTTAGTTTCTGAATAGAAAACATTTTAATTTACGTTGAAACACATTTAGTGCTTGTTCTTGTTAGAATTTCAACTTGTAAATTCTGTACACAAATGTCATTTGCATGTGTGATTTTTTACTTATTTATTTTGAATTCGGTCACCAAGATGGCGCACAGCGAGCGATGTATTTAGGTGATGGGTGGTACCCCTTCAGTACAGATCGTTATGGTAGGGCTGGAAGGGACAGGGAAGACGACATTGTTGTACCGTCTTAAATTTGGCCAGTACACAAACTCTATCCCTACAATTGGATTTAACTGTGAGAAGGTTGAGCTAACAGAAGGGAAGACAAAGGGGGTGACTTTCACAATATGGGATATAGGGGGCAAAGATAACATGAGACCATTGTGGAAGTCATATCTCAGATCAGCAGATGGGATAATATTTGTAGTGGACAGCAGTGGCCGAGAAGATGTGGAGGAAGCTCGTATGGAATTAATGAAACTCGTGAAGACCCAAAACCCTCACAGCATTCCCACCCTTGTCGTTGCTAACAAGCAAGACTTACCTGAAGCCATGTCGCCTGATGAGGTGGCAAAAGCTGTGGGAGTCTATGAGTTATCTACAACTCATGCGTGCCAGCTTATGCCCTCATGTGCGGTCACTGGTGAGGGTCTGAATGAAGCTATGGACACTATATATGAGATGATTAGAAAATGGAAGAAAGGAAAACGAAAGAATAGATAACACTCATTGTGCTGATAGCTACACAATATATATAATTTATTTCATGAAGTCAAACAATCTCATTTTTTTTTATTGATGAATCGCAACGTGTTGACTACTAGATTGCAGGAGTTGGGTTTGAAGATTGGAGTAGCAAGAAAAGAACAGCATAACAGGTAGGTGAGTAGGCTCATCAATCAAAATCGAACTAGAACGCTGTTGAAGATATTGCGAAGTAGATCGTAGCACCTATGGACATGTTCGGAGTGCAATGAAGATATTCCAAACTGAAACGTGTTGAATCCGAATCTGTATATATGTCTCCATGTTTTTGACAAATAATTATTTGAGGGATCTACTATTGATGGAGACAACGTACACACAGTATCGATGACAAAAAACACAAAATTGGAACATATATTCCATGTATACATATGTCTTATTAAAATTGTTGTTATTACATTGTATTTCTTGACAAGGGAATATGTAGGAATATAGATATTTATATATGTTTACGATGAAAATTATGTGCAATTATTAAAATAACATATAACTAGGTGTGTTATGGTTATGTATAACTAGGTGTGTTATGGTTATGTATAACTAGGTGTGTTATGGTTATGGAACAGTAAATACAGTGCCGTGCCGCGCTATGATGTAAAGAGGTGGCCGCATCAGGCGGTACCGTAAGAGGGGCGGCATACGCATCAAAATCAAAATTACGATTGAAGGTTATTTTAAAGGGAAAAAAAAGTAAAGGGACGGCATTTCGAAGACTTGTATCATACTGAGAAAACATACCGCACGGTCCTGAGTAAATACATCCAAATATTAACACCTCGTCATCGCAGTGTATAAAGTATAGACTCCTTGTCAACAACTGACTTATATAAAACAGTGGTCGCTCTTCAATGCAGATGAAAAAATATAGTTTCCTGTATCGATCTCTATCGTCAAATACAATCGAACCTTATTAATTGTGATTTCGCCCGTATGGTGCCGGTGCCCGCAACTGAAGCAAAGAATAGTACCACTGCGACCTGCAATGCAAGTCGTAAGAGGCGACTGATGTAGGCCCTAGAGATGCTACACTAGTAAGTAAAACGCAGAAATTGGATGCGCTGACCTACTTGTAGGCACATAACTGGTACAACGTACAATCGCTCTTAGGCTCAGATCATATAGAAATCACACAGAGTGGTTAACAAGTGGTCGATATGGAGCGTCCGAAGAAGACGAAGATTTTATAACTAGATCAGATTAGTAGGAGTATTTCTTCTTCAGTGATCAGTTTTCTATGAACAGAATTCAAGATGAGTGTCCATAAATCCACTCGACAGCAGGAGATCCTCGCGGCTACCTACACATTTTCTCCTTTAGATTAGTCTCGGAGCCTCAGGGCTAAAACATCGTCCTTAAAAGGTAAGCATGTTTGCAGAATATGTTCAGGGACCTTTTTTAAAGGTTTATTTGACATTTTGAGCAGCTTTCATTTTGTGAAGATGTGTTTTTAGTCTACACTGTCCTGTGTTGAGTCTAAAGATGATAGTTTGTAAAATAACTATAAGCTAAAGATAACAGCTTTTAAACTAATAATACGGTAAAGATGATAATCTGTAATCTAACAATACGCTAAATAGGACAGCTTTAAAACTAACAATACGGTAAAGATTACAGCTTTTAAACTAACAATACGGTAAAGATGATAATTTATAAACTAACAGTACGGTAAAGATGATCATTTGTAAACTAACAATACGGTAAAGATAATAGCTTATAAAATAACAATACGGTAAAGATGATAGCTTATAAAATAACAATACGGTAAAGATGATAGCTTATAAAATAACAATACGGTAAAGATGATAGCTTATAAAATAACAATACGGTAAAGATAATAGCTTATAAAATAACAATACGGTAAAGATAATAGCTTATAAAATAACAGTACACAGGAACTAATAATGTTATCATTCATGTTTTTATAAAGATGATAGCTAGTAAAATAGCATCTTCTTCTTCTTCCAACGTTTTCAGACATCGATTTGTATACTTTTAAAGTAGTTAGTGGTCAACCAGAGTCCATGTACATCTCCGTATAGTTTATCTTAGACAGACATCGATTTGTATACTTTTAAAGTAGTCAGTGGTCAACCGGAGTCCATGTACATCTCCGTATAGCTTAACTTGGACTGACATAGGAGTTGTCCATGTGTTTTCTCTCTGTTCCGTGTATGTTGGACATTCTTGCAGTATGTGTGTCTCTGTCACCTTGCTGGTGTCACATGTGCATATGTCAGAATTGCCTATTTTGTACGTGTTAAACAGATAGTACCTATGCCTATTGTACCCTGTTCATAGACAAAAACAGATAGTACCTATGCCTATTGTACCCAGTTCATAGACAAAACAGATAGTACCTATGCCTATTGTACCCTGTTCATAGACAAAAACATATAGTACCTATGCCTATTGTACCCTGTTCATAGACAAAAACAGATAGTACCTATGCCTATTGTACCCTGTTCATAGACAAAAACAGATAGTACCTATGCCTATTGTACCCTGTTCATAGACAAAAACAGATAGTACCTATGCCTATTGTACCCTGTTCATAGACAAAAACATATAGTACCTATGCCTATTGTACACTGTTCATAGACAAAAACAGATAGTACCTATGCCTATTGTACCCTGTTCATAGACAAAAACAGATAGTACCTATGACTATTGTATATCCTGTTCATAGACAAAAACAGATAGTACCTATGACTATTGTATACCCTGTTCATAGACAAAAACAGATAGTACCTATGCCTATTGTATACCCTGTTCATAGACAAAAACAGATAGTACCTATGCCTATTGTACACTGTTCATAGACAAAAACAGATAGTACCTATGACTATTGTATACCCTGTTCATAGACAAAAACAGATAGTACCTATGCCTATTGTACACTGTTCATAGACAAAAACAGATAGTACCTATGCCTATTGTACCCTGTTCATAGAGAAAAACAGATAGTACCTATCCCTATTGTACCCTGTTCATAGACAAAAACAGATAGTACCTATGCCTATTGTACCCTGTTCATAGACAAAAACAGATAGTACCTATGCCTATTGTATACCCTGTTCATAGACAAAAACAGATAGTACCTATGCCTATTGTACCCTGTTCATAGACAAAAACAGATAGTACCTATGCCTATTGTACCCTGTTCATAGACAAAAACAGATAGTACCTATGCCTATTGTACCCTGTTCATAGACAAAAACAGATAGTACCTATGCCTATTGTATACCCTGTTCATAGACAAAAACAGATAGTACCTATGCCTATTGTACACTGTTCATAGACAAAAACAGATAGTACCTATGCCTATTGTACACTGTTCATAGACAAAAACAGATAGTACCTATGCCTATTGTATACCCTGTTCATAGACAAAAACAGATAGTACCTATGCCTATTGTACACTGTTCATAGACAAAAACAGATAGTACCTATGCCTATTGTACCCTGTTCATAGACAAAAACAGATAGTACCTATGCCTATTGTATACCCTGTTCATAGACAAAAACAGATAGTACCTATGCCTATTGTACCCTGTTCATAGACAAAAAATGACAACCTGTTCTTACTTGGTGGTATGCATCATCCTTTAATACACTAAAGATGTTAGCGTTTAAAATAACAACACATTAAAGATGATAGATTATAAAATAACAATAAACTAAAGATGATAGTTTATAAAATAACAACAAACTTAAGAAGATATCTTATAAGATAACAATAAACTAAAGATGATAGTTTATAAAAAAAAACACAATAAACTAAAGAAGATAGTTTATAAAATAACAATAAACTAAAGATGTTAGCGTTTAAAATAACAATACATTAAAGATGATATCTTATAAAATAACAATAAACTAAAGATGTTAGCGTTTAAAATAACAATAAAATAAAGATGATAGTTTATAAAATAACAATAAAATAAAGATGATAGTTTATAAAATAGCAGTACCATGAACTAATAATGTTCTATTTATGTTTCATAAAGATACATCCTAGTCCTTCCTCCCCGATAATCCATAAAGATACATCCCTAGTCCTTCCCTCCCCGATAATCCATAAAGATACATCCCTAGTCCTTCCTCCCGATAATCCATAAAGATACATCCTAGTCCTTCTCCCCGATAATCCATAAATCGAATCATAATAGTAATTATTTTTGTGTACATATTTTTGGGTTCCATTTTATAGGTACTAAGCCCTTACATTTTTGCTGACTGTCTTAAAATAATATCACAAGTTTTGAAAAGCTTTCAAACCGTCAAACTGTCATTTTGACAAACGAGTACTTTAGATAGGGCTAAAAATACCCTTTAGAAAGTGAAATACAATTTTGAAAGGAATCCGTTAGAAGTTATTGTTGTTATTTCTATAACCAAGTTATGTCATGCAGTTACGTCCAGCCCTAGCTTTTTTTTTTACATAAATTACTATATATACTTGATTGTGTTACTTTCATCTATTCATACTAAACAAACAAACGCAGCACGTTACATCATATTGGATTTCTTTCTAGGAAGGGTGGAAACGTTCTGAGTTCGAATCACGATGCCGACAATTTGGTTGCAAATTGTTTCGCGTGGATTTTACAAAAGGACGATGGCACCAACCGTTCAGAAAGCAATGTCAAACTAAAGTTAATTGCATATCCTTTACAGGACTTTGCGAACCAACCCCAGCTTTTTAACGTTGTTTGTGATTTTCTAGGCATTATTACGTTCAGTAGTTTGCCATTGCTTTCTGAACGGGTGGTGCCATCGTCCTTTTGTAAGAACCCACTCTAAACAATTTGCAACCAAACTGTCCGCAGCATGATTCGAACTTAGAACTTCGGGGTTAATAGACCGTCACTATCCCCTAGGCCACAGACGCCACCCTAATGTCAAACTACTCAACGTAATAATGCCTAGAAAAATCACAAACATCGTTAAAAAGTTGGGGTTGATTCGCAAAGTCATGTAAAGGATATGTAATTAACTATTTTAGCCTAAGCTACGAAGTTTGTGCTTTGTGTAAAGCTCTCAGTAAATGGACATTTCTGCGGACAGGGACAGGAGCCATTAGGGAAAGCCCATATCAGTGAAGTGAATCCATTGTCTATTTTTCTATTTATTACATTCATTTTTTGAGATATATTAACTATTCATCAGAGAACTTCATCTTCGGTACAACTGTCTCGTACCACTGATATCTATTTGGCACACCATTAGTTACTTATGATTACAAAGTTTCAGTTACTTCATTTTTTTCTACTAACTACCATATTTGCCGCTTAACCCTTCTCTTAACACTAGTGGCGGCTCGTTATTAAGGGCCAGTGGGGCGGGCCCCACCAAAAATAATGTATAATAATCCCTCTCGTACCGTTATACGTCACATAGGGCCTACAAGTAACTTCTCCATACCGCTCTATCCTGGGAAACTCGCTCAATCTCATCCATGAAACTGAGACCGATACCTCTTGCCTCTCTCAGCAAAGTTCATTTCAGGGTCTCCTTAGGTCAACCTCTCTTCTTGAACCCTTTGCATCCCAATATATAACGTATAAATAATGTATAAATAAAAATAATATATAACGTGTATTTATTATTTTATAAATTAAAATATATCAACCAAAAACCATGATTTATCCGGAACAAAACGTTTGGCCCCACCAACAAAAATGATCACGAGCCGCCAATGATTCACACGATGGTTTAGTCAGTGGGATTTGTATCATCAATATTTCTCGGCTGTTTCCCTTCGGGAAGTTGACGTAGCGGAATGGAAGTGAATTGAATTTAATCCAGTAAGGCTTCAATTCTCCCGTACAGTTTATTTATTAGTCTACTCAACATAACAACTATACCTTACTTTATAAGTTGAGAAACATCATGAATTGTTGTTTGTGCTATAACGCTGACACACTTCGAAATCTAAAAGAGACTGTGCACATATTGTATGCATCTAAAAAATTTCCAGGATCAATAGAAATTTTCAATTTATTAATTTTGGAGGGAAAAAAATGATGATATCAACACATTCACAGGATTTTGAAAGATTATAATAATATTAAAAGCGAGAATATAAAAGAAAGAAAATCAATGAAAGAAAACATTTCCATAAAGAAGCCAATGAAAGAACGAATTTCATTGCTAAATTGTACTAAAGAAAAAAATATTTCATGAGCGAAAAATGTTTCTACTGTCGAAAGTAATTTGAAAGTACAGCTAATTTTTTTTAACACTTGTACACATATGTGGTCTACTATAGTACATATATAAATAGGGGGAAGACTGCAGTAAAACTTAGTCTCAACGTATTACATTCTTATGCTTCTTAGTACTTTCTCTTCCCATGCTTTGTAATCTCTATGGGTATATGTTGCATGTATTACATTCTTATGCTTCTTAGTACTTTCTCTTCCCATGCTTTATAATCTATATGGGTATATGTTGCATGTATTCAAGTTATATATTTACTAGATGTTTCATTGTTTCTTTTCTATTTCTAGTTTTTATGTGTGTTTTTGTGTTACATTTATTTCGTTATTCGTTTTTATTCCAGATTTTCCTTAGATACGTTGGTATTTGGTCGTCCATTTGTGTTTCATTTTAATTTGTCACTCCTGTTTGTTCGTTTGCTTGATAAAGGCCTTGTTGGTCGAAACGTTGCTGTTTATCGTCACTGTTTATGTATTTTGTAAAACTATAGTACTTTGTTTGTACGTGTTTCACTAGTACATATATATGTATTTATAACCCCGCAGATTTGTGGAGAAGTTAATGAGCAGGAATAAATAAATGAATTCATTGTATTTGACACGTTGAATATTTACTAACTATAGTGCGTTTCAAAACATTCGGTCAACGATTGACCTCAAATATCTCCATATTCATTGCATGGATGAAAGTGATTTTTGCATGTGGTGTTGTATTTCCGATGTCCCAACGATTTTCTAAAATTCAATGTTTGCAGGTAGTGTACTTTTCTTGCAACGGCGAATTCCTTTGATCTTTTCAAACCTAGTAATTATTTGGTGCTGGAAGAAAATAATTTACCGTAAATTTTAAAAAATCACATATTTTCGGCATAGGCGTATATACAATTCGAATTTTGGAGGGGGAGATAACTCATATTATATAAATCATATAAAGTGTTTACTCACTTATTCTGAGTCCGATGAGTCTAACATATTGATGACTATTCTTGGCTGCACAAGCGACAGTCCATCTTTGTCCCAGTAGTCATTTTCCTCCTTTAAGACATGGTCTTCGCATTTACACCAATAATCTCTGACTATCTTCGACAGTGCGGCATATGTTAGTTCTTTCATATTGCTTAGCTTGAAAGTTTTATTTTCAGCTGCTACCAGTCCTTTAACTTTGGCCCAAATGAGTTCAATTGGGTTTAAGTGTGAATGATAAGGTGGTAGTCTCAAACACACATGGCCATGCTGTTGAATCAACATTTTCACAGCCACTGTATGCAGTGTAAGAAACTTGCATTTTCATACCCATTGTATAATAAATCTAGAATACTAAACGTTTTGTAATACACCTATGCTCTGAAAACACAAACGGTAAATTGTAACTAAACACCCCGGAAGAATCATTATACATTTTTTAAAGTGCGATAAAGCGATTAAAATCAGGAAAACCACGTGAAAAACGTGCAAGTCGTAGAACTTGCAACATCTCACAAATATGAAGGGGTAATACTTCTCATTATATGGTTGGCTAAGGAAATGGTCACTTTTATATACTTTACATAATGAAAATTTTAAACCATACATTTGTTATTGAGTAAAAAAATATCAACCTCTGGACATTACGATCATTAGATCATATGCAAAGTTACAACAATTACGGTCAAGCGGTTGCAGAGATATTAAATTTTCCCGCGGAAAATCATTTTGAAACGCACTATAGTTATAAATTATAACAGCAGTGACCATTACGTCATACCTATAGTGTTCATTACATCTGGTCTTGTAGAGTGTTTGATGTTGATGTTCACACTGATAAATAAAACAATATAATTTTCTAAACAAAAATAAATAAAGTTAAAATATAACAATGTGTGCTTCTAATATGCTAAAATAATATGCTGCATTTATCTTTGGTTTTAAACGCGAGCATGCCCAAACACGAATCAAACGCTGTTCGCTTTATTAATAGACATCCGCCATCGAGTTCGAGGAGTCAACTCTAGTGATCAATACTTTTTTCAATTTAATGATATTTTACCAAATGATTTTTGTTTCAAAAATGTGCAACTATTACAATCATAATTAAGAAATAAGTTTGCTTCTTGTCTTACACGAATCATCTGTTAATGCATTTACTACATAGATTGCTATGTGTAGTTATTTAAAACATGTCGATCTCAAAGATGTTGATGAATTTAGTGTCATTGTTTTGTTTACTGAAGCAGGTTGAATATGCAACTGTTATTATAAACAAAATGTATAGTGAGCATGATAAAATAAAGAAAGACCGCTTTACAAACAAACACACAGCAAACATCCACAAGATCCCATCAGCAGACGAAACAGAAAACAGCACACAACAATCTTTTGCCTAAGAACAGGTCACTGCAGGCTCAACCACCACATGCATAGAATAAAGTCTACTCAAACTGCACAGTGTGCATGTCAGACAGAAACACAGACTCCAGACCACATCCTGCAGTCATGTCCATCATAAATACACCAACGAAACAAAACATGGCATTATGAACAAAGCTTACAGAGCAAACTATGGGGAACTCTCGAGGAACTTCAACTGACATGCAGCTTCATAGAGACAACCCATCTCATGGTGTAGACGAGCATACGAAACGAACGCAAAGAAGAACAAGAAGAAACCTATCAACTAGCGGTCGAAAAATATAGGCCCCTTTTAGTCAAAATATCTCCATTATCTACAGTTTAATAATTCGTGTCAGCAAGAAATATGCGCTATCTGTAGTCACAACATTCTTCACCAAATGTAGTAAAAAAACATCGTCATAGTAAGAAAATCATCACCATCTGTTGTCAAGAAATATATGCCACCTGTAGCCAAAACATCTTCACCCACCTGTAGTTTCAAGATGTGTACCAAATGTAAAGTAAAGGTATATATTGTCTAAACATGACTATTGACATATACCAGTCTAAGTCATGTATTGTAACTGTATTTAGGTAGGATGACGTCCAGGTAATATACTGGTAGTTTATATTATAAAGTGCAATTGTCTGTTTGTTTATTGTTTCCAATGTAATCCGATTCTGGTTAACCCGTTCGCACTCCTAAGACGATATACTGGCTTACAGTCGTTTTTAAGATGACGCAGATCCAGTATATTGGCTAATTTAGTCTATCTACCTATTGTCTATTCCTAGGTGGAAGATGAAGTTGGCTATCCACTCTTACCTGTTAAGCGTTGGGATGGGAGCTTAAATTTGCGTTCTAGGACCCGATGAGTCGCCCTTGTGTTATAATTTAGTATACGTTGCAAAGTGAATATTTCCAGAAGTAGAGTAAATTACGAAGTGAAAGTGTTAAACATACATAAAATACATATATTATTTATTCCAATAAACGCAGTATTTCTTTATATATAAATACTGTATTCAGTTATAAATCTTATTTATGCCAGTATTGAAATGCCAACAAATATATTTGATCAGGAGAAAGAAAGAAAAAATATTTTCTTTGTTCTCTCATGCATGTCTACGTGTTGTACATACATATAAAGTTGAATACGTAGAACATTGTAATGATATATAATGTTTATTAAGTGATAATGTTTGTAAATATATGTACAAAATACAAATTATACTCGACAAAGATGAACAACAGAACAATCTAGTGTTGGTTTTATTGGCTTTGAATTTATTCAAGGAACGGAGATTCACACGCGTTGGGGTTTTTCGTGTAATGTATACAATATGTTTTTATGTAAAACAGTAAATAACACTACTTATAAACATTTCCGCTCCCTAAGGAGTAGAGGTCTTCAACAAACATTCCCATTCATTACTATTACGTGACAGCTTTTCCAGGTCTATTTAGTATTTTCTCACCCCACCCCCCCATCATCATTTCCATTTTAAGCTCTCTTCCGGTGTGATATTTCATCTTCCTCTTCTTCAATAATCTCGCGGTTTCCAGAATACGACAATCCTTGTTATACTATTTGCTGGTCGCTTTAATCTATTTCCTATTCATCGGCAACGTCTTTTCTTACTCTCTTGTTTGACTGGTGTTTATTTAGTTTTTCTAACGATTTCCGTATTAATAACTTGTACTATTCATGTTTATTGAGTCTTGTTTGGTCGTAGTTTTTCTTCAGTGTGAGAAAGCCAACGCTACGCTCAATCAGTCTACGTCGCCACTTATAACACGAATGGTAGGCTGTGGTGTTACTATTCTTTTCTCCTCTTTCAGGCCCCGGTAAAAATTGTCGCACAAATAATATTAAAAAATGAATTGCATATTCTTTACAGGACTTTGCAAATCAACCACAGCTTTGTAACGCTGTTTGTGATTTTCTAGCATTGTTACGTTCAGTAGTTTGCCATTGCTTTCTGAATGAGTGGTGCCGTCGTTGTTTTGTTGAAATCCACGTGAAACAATTTGCAACCAAACTGTCCGCAGTGTGATTCGAACTCAGAACGTCGAGGTTAATAGACCGAGTCACTAACCCCTAGTGGTTGTTGCTATATACATGCTATACCAGTATAGTATAGTACGTCCGTAATATACGTGCTAAATAATTCAACACCTTAACATGATGACATGAGACCGATGTCTGGTTAAACACTAGTAACAACTGTTATAAGAGAGATTGAATGGAGATATGTTGTGCATACTATAGTCTGTCCATTAATTCGTGAGCACGTTTGAAATTGATTTTCTGAAAACTACCTGTTGATCTCAGTGATTTTTTGCAAGCAGCCTTAGAATATCAATGACGCTAGAGAAATATTTTTTTTCCAAGAAAATTTGATGTAGTTTGAAATATTTCTTCTTCAGGTTATATTAAAATCAACCTCACCGGATTGTACACAATAGTAACAGATTTACGGTACACAGACGCGTTGTTCTAAAAATACATTATGGTAACATAGAAATATCGTTAGTATACAACAATTTCACGAAATCCCGTGCACCTAACCCAGTCGACTTTGAAAACGGAAAGCATATGACGTTATAATTGGGATACCGTTGTATAGTTATAGGCGTATCTCGCTATTTGTATGAAGCTATTGTATCATATTTGTTGGCTTATCAAAACTGACATTGATATCACATTCATAATGAGTCTGAAGTGCACATTTATAACAATGCAGAAGGTTACAGTTTTACTATACCAACACTTCCGTAGGGAATCTAAGAGAGGTCATCTATATTGCGATATTCATAACCCTGAGAAACGAGCGCAACTGGCGCTTGGTCTGAATAGAGAATCCTTTTCCCGATGGATTAAACAGGACACAAAGTGCACTAATGTCAAGCAAGGACGGAAAAGAACAATTGACGACTTTGACATAGATGTCATAAGACGGGAGCTCTTGAAAATGTTTGCGACAAATCAACTTGTTACTCTCAGGAAACTGAAATTAAAACTGCAATCAGATTGCAGCATAGACATTTCTAAAAGTACTCTATGAAAATTGTAAGAGCCGCCGCCTTCACCTTCAGAAAAACTATAGGCGGCAGGAATATTATTTGTGAAAAGCCACATTTAATTGCTGCCCGAAGTAAATACCTGAGGCAGATCCGTGAGCGGCGGAGGCAAGGCTATGATATTGTATATTTGGACGAATCCTGGGTCCATGCTCACCACACCAATGCTAAAGAATGGTAATCAGTAGACGGTGAACAGAAAGAAAATACCAAGCAGCAAAGGCTAGCGTATTATACTAACACATGCAGGAAGTAGTGAAGAAGGTCTTGTCCATGACGCTGGACTTATTTTCCAATCAAAAGTACCGACGGTAGGGACTACCACACAGAAATGAATGGACATATTTTCAGGCACTGGATGGAGAAAGATCTACTTCCAATTCTAAACAGACCATGATGCTTGGTAATGGATAATGCATCCTATCACAACGCAGTATCAGCGGAAGACAAAGTACCAACTGCATCAAATACAAAAGATCAAATTAGGACTTGGCTTGCCAAGGAAAATGTCAGCTTCGATGATACATATTTGAAACCCGAGTTGTTGCACCTGGTGAGGATGACAAATAAGAGAAAGGTGTTTCATATTGATAAAATCATTGCGGAATACGGCCACACATCTTTGCGACTACCTCCATATCATGCTCAATCCGATAGAGCTTGTCTGGGCTAAAGTAAAAGGGCAAGTTGCCGAACAGAACAGGACGTTTAAAATGTGTGATGTTGAAGTTCTGACACGTGAGTCCTTCTCAATGATAGACATGCAGTTATGGAAGAAGTGTGTTGAACATGTGCTCGAGAGGAAGACGAGTACTGGCACCGAGATGGATTACAATTTGTCCAGCCAGTAACAATTATCAACCTCATGGAATCGTCAGATTCGGGATGATACAAATCATATTTTGATTACAGACTGAGAAATAGCAACGTATACATTTCCATATCCAAATGCGTCTACCATCATACAATTTGTGGTGAAGTTAAGACACCCTGGGGTCTAATTGTGACCGAAGGGGAGGACTAACTGTTGCATATTGTATCCAAGTTCACGATTGCACATAAAGGGCAACACACTTAATTACTTGACCTATCAAGTTAATATGGAGATACACCTATGAATAGAATTGACATGGACAAATTCTAGGATACTGTAAAATCTAAAATTTGAGCCCCCGTATTTGCAATTGTCATAAAAGATCAAAGGAATTCGTCGATGTGCAAAATCCGTAGCATCTATGGACTACTGGTTAGCTTTATTTTAGCGTCATGGATATTCTAAGGCTGCATGCAAAAATCACTGAGATCCAACAGGTAGTTTTCGAGAAAATCAATTTCAAACGTGCTCACGAATTAATGGACAGACTATATCAGAAGAAAGTATCAAAGGTTCACAAAGCAGACATTGAAGTGGGAGGAAAATGGTTCAAAAAAGAAAAGACGACATAAGAAAACAATAAAACTTACTGAGAGAGGTGAGAGATATGGGATACATTTCCATAAAGGAGGTTGAACGAGTTGCGCAGAATAGAGCGGTATAGCGAAACTGCTTGCAAGTCCAGTGTAACGTATAACGGTATGAGAGAAATATGTATGAATGTATGCAATAATCTTGTATGCCTGGTGAATGAGCTGTCAAAGAACAGTATCAGGTCCCTATCTCAGTCGCAGGTACTAGGTAAATCCGACATCGCTTTTCTTAACTGAAGATTGTGGCCAAAAATATAGAAAAGGTATAGATAAAGGTATAGAAAAGGTATATATATAAAAGTATAGATAATGGTATAGATAATGGTATAGATACAAATGAACAAGATCTACAAGACTTTATAGATGTATTAGTGGGAGTAAGTGAAAAGAAAGGATTTAGCATGAATATAAAGAAAACAGTAATGGTTAACTTTAAGAAACAGGAAACACCACAATGCAATATCAAAATAAATAACACAACACTGAAACAAATCCATCGATTCAGGTATCTGGAAACATTCCTAACATCATATGGAAGATGTAAAACAGAGATTAGGAGCAGAATAGCTAAAGCAAAAGCAGCGTTTATGAATATGAAAAACATTATGCATGAACTTACTACCAATAACACTGTGAAAACGAACACTCCAGTTATTTATTGAATCAATACTTATGTATAGCAACGAATCATAAACAAGGAACAAACAATAAATAAGATCACTGGAATCCACAGAGATGTAGTTTTACAGAAGAATGCTGAAATTTTCACGGACAGAGAAGAAAACAAATGATGAGGTGTTAAATTAAGCCTGCGCATAAAGAAACCTTAACACAAAGAATAAGAATCAGACAATCAAGGTTCTTCTGGCATATAATGCGAAGAGGAGGCTTAGAACATTTGGTGGCAACAGGTAAAATTCAAGGAAGGAGAGATCGCGGAAGACAGGGAGAAGATGTTGGATGGTCTGACATTGTGGTTCGAGAAAATATCGACGTCAGAACTGCTTACCTACACCAAAGAGAGAGAGAGAGTTGTGGAGAGAGACATGATCACCTACGCCAGCAAACATGGAACATGATTGATTGATATATATATATATATATATATATTATATATATATATATATATATATATATATATATATATATATGGCAGCTTTATATAAACATTGTAGGACAAGCTTAACAATATAAACTAGTCAACGCTTTATATCCGAGAATGTTTGTTGGTGGTCACCTCAAGAAACATGGTTAAAGTTTAATGGTTGCATGTACATGAAACGAATTGAGTGTGTACTGTGAATGATTATAAAATTAATTTAAAGTGTCCGGTCTATATTCTCTAAATATGTCACAAAAACCGCACAGAGATGAACAGTGGAGGATAAACAAAAACGAGGAAAGGCCCAACAACACAAATAGTATAAAATTGGAACTATATGAAGAGAATCACATCTGGAACACAATACAAAGGACGACCATAAACAAATAGGAATATAGTATTCGTGCAGTTGTGCTAAGCGCCAAGGACGTCACAGACTATTGAAAGTGGTTTACATGAAACACATTTATAGTGTTATGTTTATTGGTTATTCATAGATTAGTTTAGTTTGCTCGGTGGGTGGTAATGATCGGCTTTTGGATGTCTGTTCACGGAAACGAATGTATCTTCAGAACCCCTTTACTGAAGTTAAAAAAATCTTCCGAAACAGAAAGTACATATATGTAGGTACATTACTATCTCCATTTAACAAAGATTTGAAAGAGGGAAAGCAGTGTATTATTGTGTTCAAGTCGAGACATATTTTTTTAAACGTTAATGTTTCCGACGATGTTTACAGTGTAATCTTGAGTACTGTTAGATCAAATTATAACTTGTGATAGTAATGAAGAAGATTTAATTGATGGTAATAATGACATTTGATTATTTATGAAATGCAGTATCGATAGTTGTAAGTCTAATGTAATAATTGCATCTAAAGAATGGGCGTTCCACATTCCATTTATTGACGTGTCCGCACTAAAAGTGAATATTATAAAACTACTGCACCTAGTTAGATGAAACTTATAGAATATGTTTGCACATGGATTATCTTCATTTAATCTACTTCTTGAAACATCTATGAATATTAAGATGTAATACAAACCGGAGAGTAAAAATATTTTTTATGATTTTTCGTTTTTTCAAAATGGTCATGCTACAATAATCTAATTTTCTCAAACGTATATCACCTGATGTAAAATATTATTATATTAATGTATTCCACATCCAATTAGCAACAATTTAATATATAATATGTCATACTTTAGAGAAACAGTACTAGAGTTATAAAGGATTAAACTAATTGACATTGAATGTTAAATGTGAATCTCAAAATAAATGCGTCCAGAGGTCAAAATAATACAGGGCTAAAGGGTTAATATAGTTGAGACGCAGACGCGTTCTCCATTGAAAAAGCAACGGGTGTGGTGAATAAACAGGAGAATGGTTGCAAAATAAAAACAAGACTGCAAAAGCCTGACGATTGTGCTCATAAGAGTGATAATAAAAACATAAATATTGTGTGAACACAAAAAAAGGATGATTAACGTTAAAGTCGGCAGAGTAAAATAGGACGCCATAAATGTATGACACAGGCGCCATGGCACACGCGGTCGCCATACTGGAAAGCGCTGCTGTACATTACTTGGTTAAATTGAATTGTTACTTTACATTTATTTATTTAACCTTTAATAACATCAGTTGGTAAACGTAGCTGTGAAATAGAATAGGTCAGGCAAGAAAGCTTTCATCAAAATAACAAGTGTTATTCGCAGCAGGAAATGTATAGAAATACTAAAAATAGGAAGGGCTTCATAGAACCAACTCTGGCACGTAGAAGCGACAAGAAGTCTACCATAAATAAACACACAGTAAAACTACAGGAGTCCTGACAAAATTGAATTCACAGAAAATTGCTACGAATCAAATACGAGTTCAAAAAATAATGTTCATAATGTGCCGAGAACGGCCAACTCGGTACTTGTCGGTTAATTCACCCGAATAAAATTTGTAGTTCTGTTTGGGTCGTGTTTCTAGTGTGGCAGCGCATTGTCTAACCCCTAAATCTAACTTGAACAAAAATATTTTTCGTGTGAATTAACCGACAAGTACCGCCAACTCACAAAGGAAGCTAATTATTAATACATTTTAAAAAAGAGGCAGTCGTTATTTTTCGGCAAGGGAACGTTTGGAACACATTTTAACAAGTGAAAAAATCGATGTGAGACGAGACAACGGACGATACAGAGCGAAAATATGGAACAGCAGAAATTCCTCGGATGGAAAAAATGTAATGTTAGAACTGATATTTTGCAATAAGGGAAGATGTTTGCGAAGATTTTTGATCGCCTACACAATCTGACACGAAAAAGGAGGATTATTGCTAAGATTTTGTGTGGATAAAGGGATTGCATAGGTAGCTTCAATAGCTATGTAGTTAGTGTACTGGCGTTCTAGAAACGTAAACTTGGTACATCATTTCCGTACCAGAACATCTCCGGAAAGTAGGTCAGCCGGTCACTTCACCAATACAATACTATTAATTTAATGAGAAAAAAACAACCTTACATTGTATTTCCAATATACCGCATCTTATAAAATATTATTACATGCTGAGAATTAATATCTGGTTGCTCGGGTTGTTGTCACGCAATGTGCACGTTTGGATGTTGACTTCATCCCCCAGTGGAAAAATAAAGCCTTACAATACAGTACCGGGGTTTGAACCCTATTCCTGCCCAGCATGTTCGTAGCGCGTTGAACGACGGTGTGACAATCCCTCTGTGAGTGCGGGTTCAATTCTGCGGGCTGGAAGAAAAAAACCACAGGTTCTCCAGATTTACGATGTTCGTGATACCGAACCGAAGAGTTACGATGTCCATGTCACTGAACTGAAGAGCTGAAAGCTCAAGTGCTTCTGGATCGGAAAAAAAACCTATTCCAAGTTAAGGAGAGAAATTATTCAAACTACTCACTTACACGCTCCTCAGATAAGGATGACACGTTGTTTTTTTCTTTTGTAAGGACACCTTGAAACAAGTTTATATTTAATTAGAAATAGATGTTCCGGGGTGTTTGCTGTTTTGATTATTTTTACTGGAATTTAGAAGAGAGAAAAAAAGAAATAAATGTAACATCTGAATATTGTACATATTTTGTCCATTTATAAATGGCATATGCTCCGCGTTATATGAAATCTAATGTCATTAGGTCCACCTACACCGATTACATAATAGAGGTCACATCCGACACTTAACTACAAGTATTCATTTATTATTGTTAGAACTAATGTCAGCATCCGTTGTTAGGTTTTGAACTCGGTAAGTGACATTGACCTCTGGGTTAGATCTTGTACTCATCCCGGGCGCAGACATGCATTTTTCCATGGAGGAGTAACATGAATCAAAACATTTTTTTTCTGGTAGTTTGGTTATAGGTTATTGGTTACTAAACTGACGTCATTGCACTTCGGGCAGACCCATAGGTGCTCAGTCTCCCCAACAGATATCGAAGAGTATGCATACTGGTGGTTCCTGTGGCTCGCTGATTAAACACACCTCTCACTCTGCCTCTCAGGCATCCAGTTCGACTTGAACAACGGGTAACTCCAAACTGCCTAAATCGCTTGATCGATTCAACATCGATTTATTGTCCTCATCCAACAGACAGTCGCGAAGAGAATATCCCCTTATCCATCTTCAACTCCCCAACAATCGATGCTGTTGATGCAAGCCTGTCCGCTCTCTCATTACCGTAAACACCAGCATGCCCAGGACAGCATATCCACGTAACCGCTGGAGGTTAGAAACTTCTTTAGACGACATCCACTCATACCGAAACATGCCCTTCTGGATCTTACTTGTTGTATCTGACTCTCAGTCGATGCTTCTGGTAGTTTACTGTGAGGAAATGGAAAAATTCAAAAATTCAGATTTCGATTGCGAGAACCATGTATGTAAATATTAACTTCCTATAAATGTTTAAATTATAGGTAATTAGCAACATTCACAAAACCTGTTTTATCATGAAGCCATTTTCAAAAAGGTGGCTGTTTCTTCAATGTATGGATGCTCATTGTAATGTTACGGAATGTACATAACTTTAACAAACTCACTCTTAGTTGTACATACATGAAAGATATTTGTTGTGTTTTTATTTTCTTCTTCTTCTGCGTTCTCACCAGATTGGCATTTCAAATTCTCTAATAAAGGCAGCCGTCTGCCTCAGATTATCAGCCATGCCATACAGTTTGTCTTGAACGCTAGTGTAAATGGGCCACCTCTTTCTTCTCAAGTATGCATACCGGGGGCAGCTCTGTAGGATATAATTCCTATGATTTCTGCTTCTACGTTCGTGACGATCTCTTCCCGCAGTAAGTTTTGGCCACCCTCATGATGGTTGGTCTGACTAATGCGTGGCTAAATCTCCGATGCAGACTGGCGGCCGTAGAATCCGTTATCCCATTCCTCATTGCGAGGGATCGTTATATCATGTTATGCTCCTTACGGCCTGGTATGTCGGTTTCCTGCAAGCATTTGTTTCGGATTAGCATTCCCTAGCGGACACATGCATCCAATTTCAGCCAAACCTCTTACGACATGCGTGGCCTGGGTAACAGTGGTTCTATTCTTTCACCGCAATTTTTGGGGATCTCTGTGGCTAAGTGGTTAAGCTCTTTGCCTTGTGAGTCGAAGGTCGTGGGTTCGAGTCCGGACCGCGCAATTCTGTTTACGAGTGCTGTTTTTTAGAGACCCACTAGGATTGTTGCTGGAGCTACGGAGTTCGTACTTTGTGCAAAACTCTCGGTAGGTGGCGTTCCATTTCTGCGGAGAGGAACGAACCGTATGGGTTAAAACCCCGGTGCAATGAAAGTCAATGCTTCTGGTTTTAAACCCTTTTTTAAAACACCCCAAATATGGGCCCCGTTAATCACTCCGACGGTGTTTTTATTTTAAAATTGTTTTTGTTATTTGTTGCTTCCGAAGTGTCTGTAGAGTATCTGTAAAGAAGAAGAAATAATCAAATGTGACACGTTGTTGTGTGTAGTTTTATACTGCTTACAGTATTGACGCTAATTATAGTGTAGTGTACGGCTAATAAATAACAATGCGATTTACGAAAATCTACAAACCTGAGTGTGGTTAACAAGTGGTTAATATGGAACGTTTGAAGAAGAAGAAGACGAAGTTTTATATTAGAGGCTCAAAGATTACATACATGTTAGAAGTTGTGGTTCCTTAGAATCAGTGGCGGTTCGTGAATATTTTTATTGGTGGGGCCAGACAAACATTTTCGAAAAAAAGTAATGGTTTTGAGTTAGGTTATATTTTAATACTAATGTGGAGGTGCTGAATGGGGTCAACACAGAGAAAGCTTATCAATATAATAAAGAGGCAGATATCATTTTTCGGATATGTGTTGAGAAAGGGAGATTTAGAAGAAGACATTGTACTAACACAATAGTTATGAACATATAATTTCTAAAATAATAAATACACGTTGTTCATTATTTTTTTGTGGGGCCAAGCCCCACTGGCCCTTAAGGACGAGCCGCCACTGCTTAGAATACAACCATAATAAGTATGTCATTGACATAAACTCATTATGTGATAAAAACTGCTACAAACATATACTTGCATAAAGATTGAAGTTATCTGAAGTATGTTCCTGATTAAAGATGTCAAATTATCATTGATGGTACTATATTGATATAATAGCAATACAATAAGAAATATATTAATTTGTAGTTAATACAAGTTGTTCTGTGTTACTGTTACTGTTATAGTGATATGTTTTTACAAGAACATTTGTATATTATCGTTGTAAGATTGGCATGGTGTAGAAGATGGCGTAGAGGTTATGTGCTCGCCTGTCGTGCTAAAGGTACTCGGTTCGCTACCTCATAGAACCATAGAGATATTTTTCTATAAATCCCTGATTTCATTGTAAGCGAGGTCGAGTTTCTATTCATATTGAGCACATAAAACAATCCTTAGCATTTCAAGTCGAGAAAGGTCAGGCTGGAAAGTAGCTTCCCAGGCAAAATGTATTAAAAAAGATTAAAATGAAATTCTTACAACATATCTTCACATTTTCAAAATTATATCTGGGTCCCTCGCTGGTGCTACGGAGTTCTTGCACTGCAGCTGAGATCTTCCTGTGTAAGAACAGATTGGAGCACACATGGTTACTCACCGAAGTGCAATGATGATGGTCCTATCAATCAATCAATTATATTTTATATTTATATTTATGCACTGTGTAATATTCTCAAGTGGTAGTAATACTTATTAGTGTAATATTATGTTTCAGATGTACATTTTGTTGAAATGAAATCTGGCATATCCAAAGGACTAGCCCTCAACCACAGTGAAAAGCATTTATGTAGTTACTAGTCTAAGATCAAGTCTTAGAAGTACATCTGTATATGATCAGTCTACGATTAGTCATGTTATTCATTCTATTATTGTTGCCTTATATGACAGTGTGACCCACCTGCCCGACGTGTTCTAGCGCGTCTGACGACGGGTGACGAGCTCCCTGTGAGTGCGGGCTAAATTCCGCAGGCTAGCAGAAAAGCCACAGATTCTCCAGATTTACAGTGTTCGTGACACCGAACCGAAGGGTTACGATGTCCATGGCACTGAGCCGAAGAGCTGAAAGCTCAAGTGCTTCTGGATCAAAAAAAAATTTAAAAATATGAAAAGTGGGAACAAGATCGGTTCATGTCTCATAAAGCGTTGTTTTAAATTATCGTTATTTTTGTTAAGATCTCTAGTAAGGATTCCTATACCTTTCTTGGCAGCATTAATGACTATTTTTTGTGCTGACTACTTTTTTTTATAATAGATAATCCTTATTTGTATTGTTGTTTTAGAATTACGATATGTAGAACTAACCTTAGCTCTGGCCACCGGCAAGTTCTCAACCAATTTCAGGGCTGAGGTAGAGGCCCTCAGTGCAGCTGCAAAATGGCACCCACAAAATATGAACCAAATACATGGAAAAATTGTGCTCTTGACTGACGCATTGTCTGCTATCTCAGCACTGAAATCTGAAAGGAACACAGAACTAAGTGATCTCAGGTCAACCTTAGCCCAATTATCCCATGAATCTGAGAGGGTAGTAATCCAGTGGATACCCTCACACTGCAAAATCAAGGGGAATGAAGATGCTGACAGACTGTCTAAAGAGGGAGCAGGAATGCCCCAAGATGACAACCTGGTTAGCTTATGAAGAAGCAAAACCATCGCCAAAGGGCACTATAAAGCAAAATTGGATAAAGAACACCCAAAACACAACAAGAATGATGGATATTACCAACTGTCCAGAAAGGACCAGACAGCTATACTTCGCCTCCGAACGGGTCACAACAGAATGAGACACCACCTGTACACTAAATTCAAGATAGACACCAACGACCTGTGCCCTGTGGCTTGGCAAGTATGACAACAGAACATATCCTACAGAACTGCCCCCAGTATGTAGACCTGAGAAGAAAGAGGTGGCCCACTTACACCAGCGTCCAAGACAAACTGTACGGCGTGGCTGATAATCTGAGGCAGACGGCGGCCTTGTTAGAGAATCCGAAATCCCAATCTAGTGAGAACGCAGAAGAAGAAGAAGAATATCGATATTTCACTAGCTCCTAGATTCTGTTTTTAGTTAACCAGATCACTGAAATATATATATATATATTTATATATATATTTTTTTTTTTCCCGAACCCAAAAGCATTTGAGCTTTCAGCTCTTCAGCTCGGTGTCATGGACATCGTAACCCTTCGTTCGTTGCCAAGAACAACGTAGATCTGGAGAACCTGTGGCGTTTCTGCCAGCGCGCAGAATTGAACCTCACTCACAGGGGGCTTGTCACCCATCGTCCAACGCGCTACGAACACGCTGGGCAGGCGGGCAATACATTTAAAAATATATATATATATATATATATATATATATATATATAGAGAAGAGAGAGAGAGAGAGAGAGAGCAATAAGCATCTATAATTATATATATGAAATATATAGATCACAAGTAATAAGCAGAATAGGCCATACGAGAACAGTATTCCAGAAAATGATGAGCATTATATGCAGCAAGTGTGTTGTATCTTTGAACATATAAAGAGACACAAAGGAACGAAGAAGACCATCTTGGAAGGAGGCATCCCGGCAAAGAATAGATAACGAAGCACACGTATAAGATGGATTCAGGATATAACTGATAGTTTTAGCATGACGGCTGCAGATGCGGGACGTCTGATCTGCTAGAGAACGAAATTCCGAAGGATGTTATGGTGGCAAAGTTCTGCTCAGGACAAACTATTTGATGATGGTGATGTGTTATCTATTGAAACAAAGAGATTTCTTCCTTGTTGCATAGAACAAGTGCGTACATATAACAGTGAGTCATGGACAATCAATGAACAGACAGTTACACATGAACTGCTAAAATGAGCTCAGTCAATGTGTTGAAAGAGGTTAATGCACAGAATAATGTTTTCATCAACATCAAAATGTTATCGTCATTTAACGAGCATGTCATATGAAAAGGCATATATACAAGACATAGTGGCAACGGAAAAATCAATCGGGAGGAGACAGAGGAGAGAGAATCAGATGGCGTAACTTCCGGTACGGGAATGTCTTTGGACGGTCAACTTCTTGGCACTGAAATGCCAATTTTGGACGGTCCAACTTCTTGGCACTGAAATGTAAATTATTGACGGTTTAACATCATGGCACTGAAATGTCAATTCTGGACGGTCCAACTTCTTGGCACTGAAATGTAAATTATGGACGGTCTAACGTCCTGACACTGAAATTTTTTGACGTCAACTCTTGGCACTGAAATGTAAATGCTGGACGGTCTAACGTCCTGGCACTGAAATGCCAATTATGGATGGTCGAATTTTATGGCACTGAAATGTTAACATTTGAACTGATAGTCAGCACTCAGGACATAGTACTATTTCGACTCTTGATCGGGCACGCCAGCCGAAATGGTATATAATGTGGAATAATTGGATTAAACGTTTCTTTCCGAACATGAAATTATACTTCAAAGAAGATATGATTTCCAGTCTGTTAGTCAGATACTTCGACAAACATATTCTATATGTCTCGTAAACTGATGAACGTGTATTATACAGTTGTATGACAAATAATCAAAAATAAATATATACAACTTTTCATTAACACAATATTTATTATGTCACATTTATATCAACCAGTGGCGGCTCCGTTGTTCTTTGTGTTGGTGGGGGCAGACTTAAATTTCAGGAAAAGCATGGTTTTGGATTAGGTTATATTTTAATTTATTAACTAATAAATATACGTTACACATTATTTTTGGTGGGGCCCGGTCCCACTGGCCCTTAATGACGAGCCGTCACTGATATCAACCATATTATTATTAACTCTACATTTCAATTACAACATTGTTTATTATCAATTGTGTAATGTAAGTGTCAACATGTTAATATATAGATCAGTGCTGTTCAACTTTTGTATATATTGGAGCGCATCTTACTAATGGATGAAGAGACATAGGTACCGTGCGGCAATAACATTTCTAATACTAACAATTATAATAATAATAATGTAATATTAATAGTAACAATTAATTAAAAAATACATATTGTTCATCTTAATCCTGAGTAAGAATCTAAGTTAAGTGGTTATAACGTTGTCTTGCATAACTAGGTTGTCGGTTCGAATCCAGACTATGCCGTTCTGTTCATGAGTGCACTTTTCTAGAGATCTCTAGTATTGTTGCCAGATCTACAGAGATCGTGCTTTAAGTCACAGCCAGGCTCTAGCACAGGCCAGACAACTGGTCGGGTATTCCCTGACCTAGATAAGAAAAGGGATCTGGAAAATACAGATGTTTGATAGAACACTGCACGCTTTTTTGTAATTTTACTAAATTCTATGAGTCTATGGTTATTTATTGGCGAAAAATATTTATAATATTGATATTCCTTATTGTTAAACTTAACGTGTTGCATAATATGACTTCGAGTTAGCATTTTGTGTTGATTTTAAATGAATTCGTCTATATACACCAATACTGGAATGCGAGGTCACGTGGGGTAGTTGGGGTCTGATTTCCCACAATTCTTACCTGAGCCCAAAGGCCCAGTAGTTTATAGTTGGCTTTGTTAGCAACAGAAAAAAAGTATTGTTCTTACGAATAAACCAAAACATACCTATTTTGGAAATGCTTTTTTCCTGAAATTCCTATTAGTGTTATAGTCGTCGAGCAAATAAGTGCCAGAATTTATAGCAAGAGCGCCATGGTGCCACGGGTACCAAGTTGGACAGCGCTGATGTATATTATGTATCATGTTTCAACATTGTTTATTTACAACGCGTTTCATATATTCACTTCTGCCTGTGTGTTGATGAGGCTCGCAATGCCCGTCTGCCCAGCGTGTTCGTAGGCGTTGGACTACGAGTGACTATCCCTCTTGTGTGCGGGTTCAATTTCGCGGGATGGCAGAAAAAGCCACAGATTTCCCAGATTTACGGTGTTTCTGGCACCGAACCGAAGGGTTACGATGTCCATGGCACCGATCCGAAGGGTTACGATGTCCATGGCTCCGATCCGAAGGGTTACGATGTCCATGGCACCGATCCGAAGGGTTACGATGTTCATGGCACCGATCCGAAGAGCTGAAAAGCTCAAGTGCTTCGGATCGGAGAGAGAAAAGAAATGGGGCTCGCAAGGGGAGCAAAGAATAGTAACGCTGCCACCAACCAGGCAGGACGTATGAGAATAGTAACGCTGCCACCAACCAGGCAGGACGTATGAGAATAGTAACGCTGCCACCAACCAGGCAGGACGTATGAGAATAGTAACGCTGCTACCAACCAGGCAGGACGTATGAGAATAGTAACGCTGCCACCAACCAGGCAGGACGTATGAGAATAGTAACGCTGCTACCAACCAGGCAGGACGTATGAGAATAGTAACGCTGCTACCAACCAGGCAGGACGTATGAGAATAGTAACGCTGCTACCAACCAGGCAGGACGTATGAGAATAGTAACGCTGCCACCAACCAGGCAGGACGTATGAGAATAGTAACGCTGCCACCAACCAGGCAGGACGTATGAGAATAGTAACGCTGCCACCAACCAGGCAGGACGTATGAGAATAGTAACGCTGCCACCAACCAGGCAGGACGTATGAGAATAGTAACGCTGCCACCAACCAGGCAGGACGTATGAGAATAGTAACGCTGCCACCAACCAGGCAGGACGTATGAGAATAGTAACGCTGCTACCAACCAGGCAGGACGTATGAGAATAGTAACGCTGCTACCAACCAGGCAGGACGTATGAGAATAGTAACGCTGCTACCAACCAGGCAGGACGTATGAGAATAGTAACGCTGCCACCAACCAGGCAGGACGTATGAGAATAGTAACGCTGCCACCAACCAGGCAGGACGTATGAGAATAGTAACGCTGCCACCAACCAGGCAGGACGTATGAGAATAGTAACGCTGCCACCAACCAGGCAGGACGTATGAGAATAGTAACGCTGCTACCAACCAGGCAGGACGTATGAGAATAGTAACGCTGCCACCAACCAGGCAGGACGTATGAGAATAGTAACGCTGCCACCAACCAGGCAGGACGTATGAGAATAGTAACGCTGCTACCAACCAGGCAGGACGTATGAGAATAGTAACGCTGCTACCAACCAGGCAGGACGTATGAGAATAGTAACGCTGCCACCAACCAGGCAGGACGTATGAGAATAGTAACGCTGCTACCAACGAGGCAGGACGTATGAGAATAGTAACGCTGCTACCAACCAGGCAGGACGTATGAGAATAGTAACGCTGCTACCAACGAGGCAGGACGTATGAGAATAGTAACGCTGCTACCAACCAGGCAGGACGTATGAGAATAGTAACGCTGCTACCAACCAGGCAGGACGTATGAGAATAGTAACGCTGCTACCAACGAGGCAGGACGTATGAGAATAGTAACGCTGCTACCAACGAGGCAGGACGTATGAGAATAGTAACGCTGCTACCAACCAGGCAGGACGTATGAGAATAGTAACGCTGCTACCAACCAGGCAGGACGTATGAGAATAGTAACGCTGCTACCAACCAGGCAGGACGTATGAGGCAAATGAGGTAGGGGACTAGAGAACCTACCCTAGTAAATAAAAAGCGTCGAAGAAATTGGAAGTGCTGGCCTACTTGTAGGCGAATAACTGGCACAACGTACAATCGCTCTTAGGCTCAGATCACATATAAATCACAAGTGAACGACATGGGGCGTTCGAAGTAGAAGAAGATACATGCACTACATGTGTTTTATAAAATGTTCTTACATAATATTGATATCATGGCACTCAACCATACTAAAGTTGATAACATGTGTAATATAAGGTTCTGTTTGATATCATATTTGTAGGTGAAATATATCATGATGGCGTATGATTTCTGGTCTCTGGTGTTACTTAATTAGTCACTGACACTCACCAGTTTTGTTTGACTGATTGATTGATTGACTGATTGATTGATTGATTGATTGATTGATACAACATACAATTAGTAGGCCTACTGCACTTCAGTGAATAACCATGTTCGTTCCATTCTTTTTCTAGTACATCTCAATGGTAAATCTCACAACCCTGCAGCTGGGGTTATGGAAAGTAACTTTGAGGATGGTTCAATATTGGTAGGATAGTATTTTAATGAGTATTAATTGGAATACAAATTTACAATACACATATTATCATCTGCATACAGATTTACAATATACACCATACCATCTGAATACAGATTTACAAAGTGCATCTTATCATCATCTGAATACAGATTTACAAAATACATCTATCATCTGAATACAGATTTACAAAATACTCCGTAGGGTTTTGCAACCTAAAGAGCAATACTTCGAATGTCTAGAAAGGTGTTACCTACAATCTACCTAACACTATTAGTAGAAATGTATTGTCAATAGTCTAAGCAACGTTACCAGAGTTAGTCTGAGAGAAGTGCTGAGTATATAGCATTTGAAAATATCATAAAGTTACCTTTCTTTATATAGAAATATCTGAATACTTTTACTTGCATTCCGGTAATTTTCACGGAATTTCATCATTCTGGATGTGTGCCAGTAAGTCTATATTTTGCTTGTATTTAATTAAATTAAAATGTAATTGTTTCATTGTCTTTTTCTTCCAAGTTTTGTAATATGTTGAAGTGATAACCATATATCTTTTATCAAATGATTCCAATTTGCTGATATCAATTAAAACAAATACAAAAAGCGTTTGTGAGTTCTTTGTTCATTGTTCTGGTATAAAGCCCAACTGTTTGTGTTTCACTTGCCTTCTTACACGTCTTCTTCCCTTCATCTGAATGATGGTTAATATTTATTTGTTAATCGTGTTCTTATAAAAAGAAAATTCTCTTGTATTATTGTGTATAATGTAATACCAACATGCAAAGAAATTAAAATGATAAAATTATTTCTATTGATTGATGGTGTTTTACTTGTGAAATTTAATGTTTGAGGAAGGCAGTGGAGTCACCAGGAAAGATAGACTACGAAATGAGGACATCAGAAGCAGAGTGGGCATAACTTTATGCATCGAATACATCGAAAGACAACAAATGCAGTGTTTTGGATATTTAATGAGAATGAAATACAACCAACCACCAATAACAGCATACAATACAAAGATATCGGGTACTAGAGCTAAGGGAAGACCAGGGCAAAGATTGATAGACAGTATCAAGACCACACTACATAAACACGGATATAACACAACAAGGGCGACTCATCTAGCCCTAGAACGCAAATTAAAGCTCCCATCCCTACGCTTAACGGCAAGAGTGGACAACCAACTACATCTTCCACCTGGGAATAGACAATAGACAATAGATGGTGTTTTTAGAAAAAGCACATTTTTGGCTTAAAAATGTGTGAGATCAGATGATTGACAGGGCTTAAATACAAAGGCTTGACTTCATTGCCGAGGGTTTTACCACATACGACTCAGCACCTTTACACAGAAATGCAGACAGTATTGCACAAACTCTATAGCTCTGGCAATAATCTTAGAGGGAAAAAGTGGCTCCGTGAACAGAACGGCGAGGTCCGGATTCCGACCCCCCACCTTCTGAATGCGTGCTACGGCTTAGCGGTGTAGCTTTGGTTTTTTTTTGTAGAGGAAACAGTCTACACAAATGGAGGAAATGCCATGACGACTGATTTCATACATACTCAGTAAATGTTAAAACAAAACAACAAGATATGCACGTGAATAGAATCCGCATGGAAAAGGAGGAGTTCGGAAACAAACAAATCCCAGGTGAAAAACTGTGGAGGAGGAGATCAAAGTGATGGTAGCCTACTGGCAAAGCTGAAGAAGATGGTTCAGAATAGACTTTTAATAAATAGCGATAGTTGCATCCGCATGTAACATTAAGAACATGTTACCAAGAACGGTTAGTAGTAGCTATTTCTACGATTCACGGTTGAATATTACAAAAAGTGCATTTGTATTTCTTTTAAAATATACTATTTTATCCCGATAGATTGAAGCATCTTCTACACTGTTATCGATACTGTTGGAAGTGAATGTAGAGATTGGGATTAGCCACGCAGCCATTAAATTCTTCAGGCTTATATCCACCTGTTCCACACCGCACTAAAAACGGAAACACAGACAGTGAAGACGGTTAAAGATTGCATTTTTCCTTTCTTGATTATGCACATTGCTTTCCTCAAGACATAACCGTGATATGTTTATGGTTATTTAAAATAACATCTATATATATATGAGATATTCATTGGAAGCCACAGAAATGTGGTTTCTAAGAAAAATGTTGAAAGTTCCATGGACAGCTAGAAAGACCAATCAAGAGATCTTGTCGGAGATCGATTCGTATCGAAATATAATCAATCGCATAAGAAGCAAACAATCAAGGATTGTCGGACATATACTTAGAAGGTCAGTTTAGAACATTTGGTTCATCATCATCAAGGTGCGTATCCTTTATAGGACGTTGCCCTCTTGCAGCACATCTGAAATTCACTCTGTCTCTTGCTAGTTCACCCACTTTGTCGATGGTCATGTTCATGTTTTCTTTAATATCTTGTAGCCATCTTCTTCTTGGTCTGTCTATGCCTCTGCGTCCTGGGACCCTGCCTTCTAGTATTGTTCTTTCCAGGTCATCGTGACGCTTGATGTGACCAAAGTATGTAATTTTTCTGTATAGTATGTTGTATATCAGCCAATTCTCTTTCACATTTAGTTACAGCAGGCAAAATACAGGGGAAGAGAGATAATGGGAAGCAAAGGGACACAATTCTGGACGGCGGGTAATCGTGGTTCGGCAATGGTTATGTGACGGAGTTGATAGATTGTACCAGAGACAGAAAGATGTAGAGAGACGTAATCGCCTATGCTAACCGGCACGGCACTTGATTGATTGATGAGATAATGTCGCTATATGTCATAAACGTGTGCTAAAGATATAATATAAATGATAAACACCTATCATTTTTTTCCGATCCAGAAGCACTTGAGATTTTCAGCTCTTCGGCTAGGTGCCATGAATATCATAACCCTTCGGTTCGGTGCCACGAACACCGTAAATATAGAGAACCTGTGGCTTTTCTGCCAACCCGCGGAATTGAATCGCACTCACTGGGGCTTGTCATCCGTCGTCCAACGCGCTACGAACACGCTGTGCAGGTGGGCAAACACCTATGATACACACATACAATCACCTCCCAACTCATGACTACTAATATTAAATGAGAATGTTGATAACACAGCGATGACAACGACCTAGTTTACATTATTTTTGTTTAATTATGCTTGACATAGTTAGAGATGTATATTACTCGTTTAGCTACCCACAGTAACACGTGAAAGATTGGATCGGAAGTTAACTCAGGCATAAACGATTTTAATTTGTCTAAGTGAAAATGATAATGTTGAAACTGTAGTTACCAGCAGTGAAACTAGGATGATACCAATCTAGTACAATTCCCTATAGAAAACATGGAATACACAAACAAGAAATTAGTTTTCGGACAAAAATATCCGTTTTTTGTTATCGCTTAATTTGCTAAGGGAATGTTGCTTGCAGTAGAATTATCTTTAATATGTGTTAGCAGTAGGTTTCTATCGTGACCTTTGATAACATACGGCCGGTGGGCTCAGGTAGAAATTATAGGAAATAAGAGCATAACTGTCGGTCAGCTCGCATTCCAGTGTTGTTGTATATAAACTACCCAATTTCAAAAGGAATACAACATGCAAAATGAAGGTTATATTATGTTACAAATTAAAGTTTAAAGCTAAGGAATATCTGTATTACTAACATTTTCATCAATAAATAACAATGAACACATGGAACAGAGCAAAATTAAATAAGAGCGTACACTGTTCTATAAAACATTTACAAAAATCAGCCCCCATTAAACATAAATTTTCGATTTTTCGTCTGAACTAATCGGCCTTATGTTGCCGGACGCCATAGTTTCTTTCAATCACTAGAGACCATAAAGCTGTGCTGTTTTATAAGTACTTCGAGGTTTCGTTAGAGACTATAAAGTCCATGCAGGAGTGATGGTCACAATTCATAAACCTAAATGATGAGGCAGATCTCTCTAGATGGTATAATATCCTAGAATAACGATTCTTTTCCTCTGCTTGTTTTATCAGACTGTGCTCAAAATGTAACAGAACACTCCATACTTCTTTCACCATGTAAATTTGACCACAGAAATAACAGAGACAGTGAAAGGCTGTACACAAGAGCCCGTTCTAAAACTGTCACTTTATCCTCACGCTGTGAGACAAAACTGAATTTGAAAAAAGAGCGCTATATCTCTAAATAAGTTTATCTTTTCTCGCTCCCTGTTGTGCAATGTTTACACAATGAGTCTGGTTCTCTTCTTTTCTTCACCTTTCAGCTCCCAACGGAGCATGGTCTTCAACAAACTTCTTCCAGCTCTTCCTCTCTCCTGCCATCCCTTCCAATTCTTTCCATGTTTTACCTATCCTTTTAATATCAGCCTCCACCTCTCTTCTCCAGGTCTGTCAAGGCCTTCCCCTACTCTCTTTTCCTACGGGTTTCCAAAACAGTGCCTGTCTTGCAATGCTTCCGGTCGGTCTTCTCAATATATGTCCTATCCATCGCCAGCGTCTCTTCCTTAGTTCTTTCTCCACTGGTATCTGCTTAGTTCTCTCTCTGAGTTCCTCGTTCGAAACCTTGTCATACCATCTCAGTCCCTCTATTCTACGTGAACATCCATTTATGAAGGTCTGCAGTTTTCTGGTTGTTTCTTTTGTTGTCTTCCATGTTTCCGAGCCATAGAACAGCACTGACTTCACATTTGATTGAAATATTCTCAGCTTTTTGTTTGTTTTGATCTCACTTGACTTCCATATCTTACTCAATGGCTCGTCTGCCCAGCAAGTTCATGCAGCGTTGGACTACGGGTGACTATCCCGCTTGTGTGTGGCGGGGGCTTTCCTTGATTTTTATTCTTATCTTGACATCTTTGTTTGTACCTCTTTCTGTTTATATATTGCTACCATGGTATGTGTATAATTGTATATCTAGTAGAGCTATTTCCTCCAGCTTAATTTGATTTACATTTACTGCATTTATTCTCATGACCTTGGTCTTTACCTGTGTATTTGCAAACTTAGTTGCTGAGACTTATTATTTAGGGTATTCATTTTATCTTTAGTCTGTGTGTGATTGTGGGACAGCAAAGCCAGATCGTCTGCAAAATCCAGGTCCTCTAGTTGTTTCATAAGTGTCCATTGTATTCCCAATCTGTTATCTGTTGATTTTATGATGCAATCTGTGGCCAGCAAGAACATGATTGGGTTTAAGAGGCATCCCTGTCTCACCCTGTCTTATTTCAAAGGATTCCGTCAATTGGTCCTCTGTATCGGGGGTGAAACTCCACAGTTTTAAAAGTTTCCACAATGTCTCTCTATTTAGACCATAGGTTCCCAACCTTTTTTAATGAGCGCCCACTTTTTCAGTGAATTATTCGACACGCCCCCTTGGGTAAACTATATTGTCATCATCAAGGTGCATATCCTTTATAGGACGTTGCTCTTTTGCAGACATCTGAAATTCACTCTGTCTCTATCCAGTTCACCCACTTCGTCGATGGTCTTGTTCATGGTTTCTTTAATATCTTGTAGCCACCTTCTTCTTAGTCTGCCTCTGCATCTGCGTCCTGGGACCCTGCCCTCTAGTATTGTTCTTTCCAGGCCAACGTGACGCTTGATGTGACCAAAGTATCTAATTGTTCTGTATAGCATGTTGTTTATCAGCCAATTGTCTTTAACATTCAGTTCTTTCAGGACATCAGTGTTCTTTCTTTTTCTGTCCATGGTATTCGTAGGATCTTTCTGTAGAATTTAGTTTCAAAGGACTGTGGTTTAGTTCTTGTTTTTTGTGTAATGGTCCATGATTCACAATCATAAGTAGCCACTAGAAAAATGCATGTTCTCAATATTTTTAATATTTTGCTGGTGTTTTTCCACATTTCTTCATTGTATTTAACTTCTTGATTGCTATTGGCAATCTTCTTGGGATCTCTTTGGAGCAGTCACCGTTATTATTACCGCAGTAAGTATATTGTAACATCCAAGAAGACTATACACCTGGACCTCACCAGATGGCAACACCAGAAATCAAATAGATTACATCTTGGTCCAAAGAAGATGGATAACAGGTATTCTATCAGTAAAGACACTACCGGAGCAGACTGTGACTCCGACCATGAACTGCTGGTAGCAGAGTTTAAATTAAGACTGAAGACAACAAAGAAAGCAGCTTGCCATATACGTTTTGATACAAATTCCATTCCACTAGAATACAACATAGAAATACAAAACAAATTTGACATACTTATGGTGGCTCAAGAGGACATGACACCTGACGAACTGACAACACAGGCAAGAGATATATTACTCTCTGAGAGAGAAAGTTGTGGAGAGACATGATCGCCTACGCCGGCAGGCAGAGCACTTGATTGATTGGACAGAAAATACTGGACTGATGACCGCAGAAAACAAAGAAGCAGGAAAAGTCTTCACATAAGCCCTGTGTGCCTCAGAACATGACGACACTTAGCAAACAAATTCATAAAAACACGTAACAAAAACGACTAATATTGAAATCTTTTCTTGGAGGTCCGTTCTCTGCATATATAAACGCTATGTATTCTCTGGCGCGTTGGCGAGAAGGTAACTTTGGACAACTACATAGTGATTGGTCATGCACCAGCTTGAACGATAGGTTTACACAATGCCGATTGTCAAGTTGCGCAAGAGCGTCACGCTGGACATTAAACAACGACTTAGTGATTATTCCTGCACAGCTTGAACGATTGTTTAGGGAGCCGATTGTTTAGTTGCGCAGGAGTATATCACGCCAGACAGACAGTTCTCCCGTAGTGGATTACTCGACAAATTGAACAGGAATGGTGACGTAGTGGTTAACGTACTCAAACACCAGTGACTTGCCAAGACTTATATAGTACGAAGGATATTTAAAACCCTACATAATCATTCATATTCATATTTGTAGAGTGATCGTACTACTTGGGAGTTCAACTACCTTTCTCTCGCCAACAAATTGGCAACATGATTGCCAAAGAGCTTCAACATTGAAAAAAAATGCACCATTCAGCATTTTATTTGCGTTTTGCTTCGAATTACCTCCAAGTGGTGGTCATCGTTTGAAAACGATTTTTGTTCGTAAAATGGCTTCTAGTGACTTAATAGTCATTAGAAGTCCATTTTTGTCTCAAATAAAATAAAAATTCCAGGCATTAAAAAGAACAATGGAAATTGCTAGCATTCCGTTGTTCTTTTGATGTTAATTCTAGCCGGCCTCTAGTGACTTAGTAGTCACTAGTGGCGCTTTTTGTCACTTTTTTCAAATGACCTTGACAAATTTAAAGGTCATTTCAATTATTTTTCCGTAAATCGACCTCTAGTTAGTCGCTGGAGTTCGACTTTTTTCTTAAATAAAATAAAAATTCCAGGCATTAAAAAGAGCAAAGGAAATTGCTAGCATTCCGTTGTTCTTTTGATGTTGAATTTTTTTTTGACCGGCCTCTAGTGACTTAGTAGTCAGTAGGGGCCGGGTTTTTTGGCCACTTTTTCAGATGACCTTGAACAATTTAGAGGTCATCGTTTAAAAAAAAAAATTCACCTCTTAATAGTTGCTTTATGTCGAATTTTGTTTTACAAATAAAATAAGAAATCCAGCAATTAAAAATAACACGGAAAATTGCTAGCATTCCAGTGTTCTTTCGATGTTAAATTTTTTGTTTGACTTAGTAGTCACTGGAGGCCGGTTTTTTTTTGGGAGGGGCATTTCTCTCAGATGTCGTCTAGCTCCTCTTCTTCTTCTTTCTACTAGCAACTTAAAGATCGTTGCAAATTTTTTTCTTCTTAAATCGACTTTTAGTGACTTATTGGTCACTAGTGTTCGATGCGATTTTTTGCCAATTTTTTCGTTTCAAACTTGTTATTTTCGTAAAGCGACTTCTAATAACTTAGTAGTCGATAGAGGTCGGTGTTTTCTCAAAGCATGACCCTTGAGGTCGAAATTTTGATTTGCCCATTTTTTCGATTAGTTAATGTTATTTTAGTAACATTTTCAAATGATATTCAAATGATATTCAAATGAAAACAAACCTTCTCCAAAATATCTCAGGACAAATTGGTCTCCAAATAAACACCACAAAAACAAAAATTGTTGACCTTACCAGCAGTCCAGAAAATATTCAACTAAAAACTACACTCTTGAAAAAGTCAAAAGTTTTACATACCTAGGGAGGATGATGTCATCTACGGGGGATACAGCGTCAGAAATTCCACACAGAATCGCATTGGCATCAAGTGCTTTTAACAAATTGTCAAATATATGGAAGTCCAATTCACTCAGCAAGCACTTAAAATTAAAGATCTTTAACTCTTGTGTGATTCCAGTATTAACTTATGGATGCGAGAGTTGGAAAGCAACAAAAGCTCTAGAAAGAAAATTAGATAACTTTGAGAATAAATGTCTTAGAAGAATACTGAACCTCAAATGGTCAGATTTCAGACCCAATACACAAATAAGACAAGAGACCAAGCAAGAAAATGTATCAAATTTTATAAGAAAGCGCCGCTGGAACTACATCGGCCACACACTTAGAATGGATGAGAGAAGACTCCTTACCAATCCCTCATATGGACACCAGAGGAAAAAGAAAACGAGGAAGACCAAGAGAGACTCTTTGTAGAACCATCACCAGAGAAGGCTCAACGATGGGCCTAGTAAACATCAAAGACTTAAAACAAATAACAACGAACCGCGAGACATGGAGAGCTATGACCTCTGCCCTATGCGCCCCACAGGCCCAAGAGGAAAGACTAACTAATTTTAGTACCGAACTCTATTGACTATAAACAATAACCTTTTCTTCTCTATCGAGTTGGTCTTAAGCATCACCTTTTTGCTGACAAGAGTTATCGCTTGTCCATTTCTTCTTGTTCGTCAATTGTCGTGATTTCTCTTCCTTATGTCTCATACTGGTTGTCTGTCTGTGCTAGCGTCTGCCTTTACCAGTATGTCCATTGACTCGTTGCCATGTATACAAGAGTGTGATGGTATACGCCATAGGTTCCCAACCTTTTTTAATGAGTGCCCCCTTTTTCAGTGAATAATTCGCTAGCACCCCCTTGGGTAAACTATATTGTATATACTATAAATTGAAAAATAAGTACGCACTTTTCAGTTATTTTATTAGAAGGTAATACCACTATTATTGCATTTCCTCACAGTATCATTGACAAAATTGTGGTTATAATGTATTAATTAGAGCTGAGCTTGATGTGATGAAACTAATTTGTCGATGTTTGGTGCCATTTTTGTCACTTTGTGAATAGTCTTGTGACCATGCTAACTCCTCTTTCTGCTAAATATGATGATGGGAATACAATAAACAACTTCTTACTTCAGCCTATAAGCGTAGATATAATATTGAAATTTGACTTTGTAGCCACAATTTTTGATATCTATTATTCAATTTTTTTCGTTTTCAACACTTCATTTGTTGACGATTCTATCAACTCTTACTTTAGTGATAATTCTGTTATTTGTACATTTTCTTCTCCTTCCTCTGCGTGTTCACTAGACTGGGATTTTGGAATCTCTAATAAAGGTCCCTGTCAGCCACTCCATACAGTTTTCTTGGACGCTGGTATAAGGTGGGCCACCTCTTTCTTCTCAAGTCTGCATACTGGGGGCAGGGCTTTAGGACATTCTATGTCATCATACTAGCCAAGTCACAGGGGCACAGGTCTTTAGTGCCTATCTTGAATCTAGTTCTGTTCTCATTCTGTTGTGACCCACCCGGAGGCGAAGTATGATAATGTGGTCTCTTCTAGACAGTTGGTAATATCCATCGTGCCTGTTGTGTTGTGTGTGTTCTTTCTCCCACTTTGTTGTGTAGTGCCCTCTGGTGATGGGTTTTGCTTCTGACCAGGTTGTCATCTTGAGGCATCCCTGCTCCCTCTTCAGCCAGTCTGTCAGTATCTTCATTCCCTTTGAGCTTGCAGTGTGATGATGTCCACTTGATTACTACACTCTCGGAATCATGAGACAACTGGACTACGGTTGACTTGAGATACTTAATTATGTGCTCCTTTCAGATTTCAGTGCTGATATAGCAGAAAATGCGTCAATCAAAAGCACTATTTTTCCATGTTTTTGTTTCATATGTCGTACTGTCATTTATGCAGCTGCATTGAGGGCAAATAGCTCTGGGAGCCTGCATAACCAGGGAGGAGAGGTGCTGGCTGGTTGTATGTGTCTTAGTTGAGCCAGTACCAATATTTTGTCTGTTTGAGCAAGTTCTTTGAAGTTTGCCTCCTATGGCCGTTTCCTGTATTTCTATTGGGTTAGACTTATGGTTTTAGTGATAATCCGTGCGGCCAGACTTAACACTTGGCTTACCTTTATGAAGTGTGTCTTGGAGATTATGACCCATCCTGATATGTCATACTCAAGTACTGGTCGAACTCTCCCAGTGTAAAGCCTTTTCAGAATGCTACCATCCGTACCACAGTTGGTGCCTGCTAGTTTGTTCATGATCCCCATTCTCTTCTTGGATCTTTTTCCCAGCTTTATCTATCTGTGTTTTCTACGTCACGCCTGCTATCCATGGTGATTCCCAGATATGTTGAACATTCGTTCATTGGGAGTAAGTGGTCATTGAACTTGAGTTTGATGCACTCCGTTGTGGATTTCTTCCATAATCATTTATAAAAAAACTAGAAGTAGCGAGGGAGGCAGGACCCCTCCTTGGGGAACAACTTATTCAATGATTGCCTTCCTGCTATACTTTCCCTGGTCCTGTACTTTGGCTGATCTATTTACCAGATAGTGATATATCCAGAAATACAAGCACCTTTTGATTCCGAGTTTTAGCAGTTTGATTGGTCCCTCTCTCCAAAGCCTTCTCCATATCAACCCATACTGTTAGTGTATGTTTCTTTTCTTGAAATCCCGTCCACGATGTCCTGGGCAATGTAAGTTACCTGGTCTTCTATTGATCTTTACTAACGGATTCCGCTCTCCTGTGGTAGTATCAATTGTTTTTGCTCCAGTGTAGGTGCCACATGAGTCTTCTATTAAGAAGCCTCTCCATCATTTTTCCAACACACCTAAAGAGGCTAATTGTGCAGGTGGGCAAACACCTATGATACACACATACAATCACCTCCCAACTCATGACTACTAATATTAAATGAGAATGTTGATAACACAGCGATGACAACGACCTAGTTTACATTATTTTTGTTTAATTATGCGTGACATAGTTAGAGATGTATATTACTCGTTTAGCTACCCACAGTAACACGTGAAAGATTGGATCGGAAGTTAACTCAAGCATAAACGATTTTAATTTGTCTAAGTGAAAATGATAATGTTGAAACTGTAGTTACCAGCAGTGAAACTAGGATGATACCAATCTAGTACAATTCCCTATAGAAAACATGGAATACACAAACAAGAAATTAGTTTTCGGACAAAAATATCCGTTTTTTGTTATCGCTTAATTTGCTAAGGGAATGTTGCTTGCAGTAGAATTATCTTTAATATGTGTTAGCAGTAGGTTTCTATCGTGACCTTTGATAACATACGGCCGGTGGGCTCAGGTAGAAATTATAGGAAATAAGAGCATAACTGTCGCGTGCAGCTCGCATTCCAGTGTTGTTGTATATAAACTACCCAATTTCAAAAGGAATACAACATGCAAAATGAAGGTTATATTATGTTACAAATTAAAGTTTAAAGCTAAGGAATATCTGTATTACTAACATTTTCATCAATAAATAACAATGAACACATGGAACAGAGCAAAATTAAATAAGAGCGTACACTGTTCTATAAAACATTTACAAAAATCAGCCCCCATTAAACATAAATTTTCGATTTTTCGTCTGAACTAATCGGCCTTATGTTGCCGGACGCCATAGTTTCTTTCAATCACTAGAGACCATAAAGCTGTGCTGTTTTATAAGTACTTCGAGGTTTCGTTAGAGACTATAAAGTCCCATACGGGAGTGATGGTCACAATTCGCAAACCTAAATGATGAGGCAGATCTCTCTAGATGGTATAATATCCTAGAATAACGATTCTTTTCCTCTGCTTGTTTTATCAGACTGTGCTCAAAATGTAACAGAACACTCCATACTTCTTTCACCATGTAAATTTGACCACAGAAATAACAGAGACAGTGAAAGGCTGTACACAAGAGCCCGTTCTAAAACTGTCACTTTATCCTCACGCTGTGAGACAAAACTGAATTTGAAAAAAGAGCGCTATATCTCTAAATAAGTTTATCTTTTCTCGCTCCCTGTTGTGCAATGTTTACACAATGAGTCTGGTTCTCTTCTTTTTCTTCACCTTTCAGCTCCCAACGGAGCATAGGTCTTCAACAAACTTCTTCCAGCTCTTCCTCTCTCCTGCCATCCCTTCCAATTCTTTCCATGTTTTACCTATCCTTTTAATATCAGCCTCCACCTCTCTTCTCCAGGTCTGTCAAGGCCTTCCCTACCCTCTTTTCCTACGGGTTCCAAAACAGTGCCTCTCTTGCAATGCTTCCGGTCGGTCTTCTCAATGTATGTCCTATCCATCGCCAGCGTCTCTTCCTTAGTTCTTTCTCCACTGGTATCTGCTTAGTTCTCTCTCTGAGTTCCTCGTTCGAAACCTTGTCATACCATCTCAGTCCCTCTATTCTACGTGAACATCCATTTATGAAGGTCTGCAGTTTTCTGGTTGTTTCTTTTGTTGTCTTCCATGTTTCCGAGCCATAGAACAGCACTGACTTCACATTTGATTGAAATATTCTCAGCTTTTTGTTTGTTTTGATCTCACTTGACTTCCATATCTTACTCAATGGCTCGTCTGCCCAGCAAGTTCGTAGCGCGTTGGACTACGGTGACATCCCGCTGGTGTGTGGCGGGGGCTTCCTTGATTTTTATTCTTATCTTGACATCTTTGTTTGTACCTCTTTCTGTTTATATATTGCTACCATGGTATGTGTATAATTGTATATCTAGTAGAGCTATTTCCTCCAGCTTAATTTGATTTACATTTACTGCATTTATTCTCATGACCTTGGTCTTTACCTGTGTATTTGCAAACTTAGTTGCTGAGACTTATTATTTAGGGTATTCATTTTATCTTTAATCTGTGCGTGATTGTGGGACAGCAAAGCCAGATCGTCTGCAAAATCCAGGTCCTCTAGTTGTTTCATAAGTGTCCATTGTATTCCCAATCTGTTATCTGTTGATTTTATGATGCAATCTGTGGCCAGCAAGAACATGATTGGGTTTAAGAGGCATCCCTGTCTCACCCCCGTTCTTATTTCAAAGGATTCCGTCAATTGGTCCTCTGTATCGGGGGTGAAACTCCACAGTTTTAAAAGTTTCCACAATGTCTCTCTATTTAGACCATAGGTTCCCAACCTTTTTTAATGAGCGCCCACTTTTTCAGTGAATTATTCGACAGCGCCCCCTTGGGTAAACTATATTGTCATCATCAAGGTGCATATCCTTTATAGGACGTTGCTCTTTTTGCAGCACATCTGAAATTCACTCTGTCTCTATCCAGTTCACCCACTTCGTCGATGGTCTTGTTCATGGTTTCTTTAATATCTTGTAGACACCTTCTTCTTAGTCTGCCTCTGCATCTGCGTCCTGGGACCCTGCCCTCTAGTATTGTTCTTTCCAGGCCAACGTGACGCTTGATGTGACCAAAGTATCTAATTGTTCTGTATAGCATGTTGTTTATCAGCCAATTGTCTTTAACATTCAGTTCTTTCAGGACATCAGTGTTCTTTCTTTTTCTGTCCATGGTATTCGTAGGATCTTTCTGTAGAATTTAGTTTCAAAGGACTGTGGTTTAGTTCTTGTTTTTTGTGTAATGGTCCATGATTCACAATCATAAGTAGCCACTAGAAAAATGCATGTTCTCAATATTTTTAATATTTTGCTGGTGTTTTTCCACATTTCTTCATTGTATTTAACTTCTTGATTGCTATTGGCAATCTTCTTGGGATCTCTTTGGAGCAGTCACCGTTATTATTACCGCAGTAAGTATATTGTAACATCCAAGAAGACTATACACCTGGACCTCACCAGATGGCAACACCAGAAATCAAATAGATTACATCTTGGTCCAAAGAAGATGGATAACAGGTATTCTATCAGTAAAGACACTCCCCGGAGCAGACTGTGACTCCGACCATGAACTGCTGGTAGCAGAGTTTAAATTAAGACTGAAGACAACAAAGAAAGCAGCTTGCCATATACGTTTTGATACAAATTCCATTCCACTAGAATACAACATAGAAATACAAAACAAATTTGACATACTTATGGTGGCTCAAGAGGACATGACACCTGACGAACGGGACAACACAGGCAAGAGATATATTACTCTCTGAGAGAGAAAGTTGTGGAGAGACATGATCGCCTACGCCGGCAGGCAGAGCACTTGATTGATTGGACAGAAAATACTGGACTGATGACCGCAGAAAACAAAGAAGCAGGAAAAGTCTTCACATAAGCCCTGTGTGCCTCAGAACATGACGACACTTAGCAAACAAATTCATAAAAACACGTAACAAAAACGACTAATATTGAAATGTTTTCTTGGAGGTCCGTTCTCTGCATATATTAACGCTATGTATTCTCTGGCACGTTGGCGAGAAGGTAACTTTGGACAACTACATAGTGATTGGTCATGCACCAGCTTGAACGATAGGTTTACACAATGCCGATTGTCAAGTTGCGCAAGAGCGTCACGCTGGACATTAAACAACGACTTAGTGATTATTCCTGCACAGCTTGAACGATTGTTTAGGGAGCCGATTGTTTAGTTGCGCAGGAGTATATCACGCCAGACAGACAGTTCTCCCGTAGTGGATTACTCAACAAATTGAACAGGAATGGTGTCGTAGTGGTTAACGTACTCAAACACCAGTGACTTGCCAAGACTTATATAGTACGAAGGATATTTAAAACCCTACATAATCATTCATATTCATATTTGTAGAGTGATCGTACTACTTGGGAGTTCAACTACCTTTCTCTCGCCAACAAATTGGCAACTTATGATTGCCAAAGAGCTTCAACATTGAAAAAAAATGCACCATTCAGCATTTTATTTGCGTTTTGCTTCGAATTACCTCCAAGTGGTGGTCATCGTTTGAAAACGATTTTTGTTCGTAAAATGGCTTCTAGTGACTTAATAGTCATTAGAAGTCCATTTTTGTCTCAAATAAAATAAAAATTCCAGGCATTAAAAAGAACAATGGAAATTGCTAGCATTCCGTTGTTCTTTTGATGTTGAATTTTTTTTAGCCGGCCTCTAGTGACTTAGTAGTCACTAGGGGCCGGCTTTTTGTCACTTTTTTCAAATGACCTTGACAAATTTAAAGGTCATTTCAATTATTTTTCCGTAAATCGACCTCTAGTTAGTCGCTGGAGTTCGACTTTTTTCTTAAATAAAATAAAAATTCCAGGCATTAAAAAGAGCAAAGGAAATTGCTAGCATTCCGTTGTTCTTTTGATGTTGAATTTTTTTTTGACCGGCCTCTAGTGACTTAGTAGTCAGTAGGGGCCGGTTTTTTTGGCCACTTTTTCAGATGACCTGAACAATTTAGAGGTCATCGTTTCCAAAAAAAATTTCACCTCTTAATAGTTGCTTTATGTCGAATTTTGTTTTACAAATAAAATAAGAAATCCAGCAATTAAAAATAACACGGAAAATTGCTAGCATTCCAGTGTTCTTTCGATGTTAAATTTTTGTTTGACTTAGTAGTCACTGGAGGCCGTTTTTTTGGGGGCATTTCTCTCAGATGTCCTCTAGCTCCTCTTCTTCTTCTGCTACTAGCAACTTAGAGATCGTTGCAAATTTTTTTCTTCTTAAATCGACTTTTAGTGACTTATTGGTCACTAGTGTTCGATGCGATTTTTTGCCAATTTTTTTCGTTTCAAATTTGTTATTTTCGTAAAGCGACTTCTAATAACTTAGTAGTCGATAGAGGTCGGTGTTTTCTTAAAGCATGACCCTTGAGGTCGAAATTTTGATTTGGCCATTTTTTTCGAATTAGTTAATGTTATTTTAGTACCGAACTCTATTGACTATAAACAATAACCTTTTCTCTATCGAGTTGGTCTTAAGCATCACCTTTTTGCTGACAAGAGTTATCGCTTGTCCATTTCTTCTTGTTCGTCAATTGTCGTGATTTCTCTTCCTTATGTCTCATACTGGTGTCTGTCTGTGCTAGTGTATGCCTTTACCAGTATGTCCATTGACTCGTTGCCATGTATACAAGAGTGTGATGGTATACCCATAGGTTCCCAACCTTTTTAATGAGCGCCCCTTTTTCAGTGAATAATTCCTAGCACCCCTTGGGTAAACTATATTGTATATACTATCAATTGAAAAATAAGTACGCACTTTTCAGTTATTTTATTAGAAGGTAATACCACTATTACTGCATTTCCTCACAGTATCATTGACAAAATTGTGATTATAATGTATTAATTAGAGCTGAGCTTGATGTGATGAAACTAATTTGTCGATGTTTGGTGACATTTTTTTCACTTTGTAGAATAGTCTGGTGACCATGCTAACTCCTCTCTCATCTAAATAGGATGATGGAAATACAATAAACAACTTCTTACTTCAGCCTATAAGCGTAGATATAATATTGAAGTTTGACTTTGTAGCCACAATTTTTGATATCTATTATTCAATTTTCGTTTTCAACACTTTATTTGTTGACGATTCTAATTCTGTTATTTGTACAATTTTCTTCTTCTTCTTCATTTTCTTCTTCTGCGCTCTCACTAGACTGGGATTTTGGATTCTCTAATAAAGGTCCCTGTCAGCCACTCCATACAGTTTTCTTGGACGCTGGTATAAGTGGATCACCTCTTTCTTCTCAAGTCTGCATACTGGGGGCAGGGCTTTAGGACATTCTATGTCATCATACTAGCCAAGTCACAGGGGCACAGGTCTTTAGTGCCTATCTTGAATCTAGTTCTGTTCTCATTCTGTTGTGACCCACCCGGAGGTGAAGTATGATAATGTGGTCTCTTCTAGACAGTTGGTAATATCCATCGTGCCTGTTGTGTTGTGTGTGTTCTTTCTCCCACTTTGTTGTGTAGTGCCCTCTGGTGATGGGTTTTGCTTCTGACCAGGTTGTCATCTTGAGGCATCCCTGCTCCCTCTTCAGCCAGTCTGTCAGTATCTTCATTCCCTTTGAGCTTGCAGTGTGATGATGTCCACTTGATTACTACACTCTCGGAATCATGAGACAACTGGACTACGGTTGACTTGAGATACTTAATTATGTGCTCCTTTCAGATTTCAGTGCTGATATAGCAGAAAATGCGTCAATCAAAAGCACTATTTTTCCATGTTTTTGTTTCATATGTCGTACTGTCATTTATGCAGCTGCATTGAGGGCAAATAGCTCTGGGAGCCTGCATGACCAGGGAGGAGAGGTGCTGGCTGGTTGTATGTGTCTTAGTTGAGCCAGTACCAATATTTTGTCTGTTTGAGCAAGTTCTTTGAAGTTTGCCTCCTATGGCCGTTTCCTGTATTTCTATTGGGTTAGACTTATGGTTTTAGTGATAATCCAGTGCGCAGACTCATGGCTTACCTTTATGAAGTGTGTCTTGGAGATTATGACCCATCCTGATATGTCATACTCAAGTACTGGTCGAACTCTCCCAGTGTAAAGCCTTTTCAGAATGCTACCATCCGCACCCCAGTTGGTGTCTGCTAGTTTGTTCATGATCCCCATTCTCTTCTTTGATCTTTTTCCCAGCTTTATCTATCTGTGTTTTCTACGCCACGCCTGCTATCCATGGTGATTCCCAGATATGTTGAACATTCGTTCATTGGGAGTAAGTGGTCATTGAACTTGAGTTTGATGCACTCCTTGTGGATGTCTTCCATAATATTTATAAAAAAACTAGAAGTAGCGAGGGAGGCAGGACTCTCCGTGGGGAACAAGTTATTCAATGATTGCCTTCCTGCTATACTTTCCCTGGTCCTGTACTTTGGCTGATCTATTTACCAGATAGTGATATATCCAGAAATACAAGCGCCTTTTGATTCCGAGTTTGAGCAGTTTGATTGGTCCCTCTCTCCAAAGCCTTCTCCATATCAACCCATACTGTTAGTGTATGTTTCTTTTCTTGAAATCCCGTCCACGATGTCCTGGGCAATGTAAGTTACCTGGTCTTCTATTGATCTTTACTAACGGATTCCGCTCTCCGGTGGTAGTATCAATTGTTTTTGCTCCAGTGTAGGTGCCACATGAGTCTTCTATTAAGAAGCCTTTCCATCATTTTTCCAACACACCTAAAGAGGCTAATTGGTCTACAATTGATTGGATAGAATCGGCCTTTTCCTTGTTTTAGATTGGATACTGCTTCTTTCCATTCACTAGGTATTTCCCAGACTTTCCAGCTAACATTCAAAACTTTTAACACCTTTATCTTGGCTTTCGGGCTTAGGTTGATGAGCATCTCATTTGTGATGTCATCATTTCCTGATGACTTATTAAGGTTAAGACCATGGAGTGTTTCTTCAACTCACCCAGGGGCGGCTCGTCATTAAGGGCAAGTGGAGCCAGGCCCCACCAAAACTATTGAGTAACGTGTACCTATTATTTCAGACATCATTTGTTTACAATTATTACTTTCAACAGGATACTGATTAGCTTTGAAAGTTGATATATAGCACTAAAATATCACACACATTCTGAAATCTAAAAATTCAGCATATTTTTCCTCCAAATAGTATACACCCATGGTCATTAGGGGCCAGTAAGAACAGACCTACCAAACCAAAAATAATTAACGTGAACTTATTATTTAAAAACATTTTGTTCGTAATTATTATTGTTAACTTGACACTGATTAGCTTTGAAAGTTGAATATTTAACACTAAAATATAAATATTATATCATAATAATATAACAATCATAATAATATATACACATTATTATTTAAAAAATTATTATATACGGTCTCAAATTCAGCTTCTCTCTATAACTCTATCAGCGCACTATCAGCGCACTATCAGCGCACTATCAGCGCACTATGTTTTATAGGGTAATTTTTAAATTCTCTACTGACGATGTAACATTGCGACCTCTGGCCTTTGATCGCTACCTTTAATAATAATTGCCAAAACAATTTATGGCATTTTATTCACCGGAAGCTAAGTTCCTACGTGATCAATGAATTAACAGATTTACATTACAGGTTCCATGTAAAGAAATATTCACTTCTCAGATCAGATTAACATTACAGGTTCCTTGTAAAGAAATATTCACTTCTCAAATCAGATTTACATTACAGGTTCCATGTAAAGAAATATTCACTTCTCAGATCAGATTTACATTACAGGTTCCATGTAAAGAAATATTCACTTCTAATCAATAGCTACATCATAGGTTAGTTAAGAACATCTCTCTTCTTCAGATCAATTTACATTTGATGGTTCCAAGAAAGTAAATTGTATTGTTTATCAAAATGCTTACACCATAGCATACTGTTCAATAACAGTTAATCGTACTTTTATTTTAACCATCATGTAAAAGGCGGAATGTTAATCGCATATTTCCAACTAACATGTAAAATGTAGCTGATAGTAATAAAAAACAAGTAACCATTCTCTAACCAAAAATTTTCCATCAGGTTTTGGACGCCCATTGGTGGGAGAAATAAAACTTGGCGAAGAACAGCAGAAGAAGAAAATAAGTGGCTATGAATTTCATATTAGAGTTGAATAAGACTGTAGGACTTTTCATAGAGATTAGCGTAGAGCGACAGTTGAAACGCAGTGTTTGAATGGGAAGAGTTGTAGTAGTAATGTAAACATAAGACGCATGCACACATACACTCTCTCTCTCTCTGAACTGATGTGGATTAACACATGGGTTCCCAAAGTGGGCTACTGCCCCAGTGGGCTCTGAAGCCTTCCAGGGGGCGATAGTGGGTTCAGAATTATTTGGCGGAGTTTTTTTTCGTGATTTTGACATTGAATAATCATTAAAAGTTTGAATTCTGGATTTTAATTCATCTTATGCCCATCTAAACGATCCATTTTTTCATAAATTGTCTATTCTTGTACATAATCATTTGAAAATTGGCCATGTATGGCAGAAATATATATCAATTTTCTATGTCAAAGTGAAAATAGAGCATGTATATATATATATATATGGAGAGGGAAGGCGTTGGCAAACTGTTATAATGGGGAGGGGGAGCGTTACAAAGTTTATGTCGTGCAAAGTGGGCGGTGGGGCGTTACAAAGTTTATGCAAAGTCGTGTACAAAGTTATGGGCGTGGTGGCGCGTTACAAAGCAATGTTATGGGCGTTAGTAACGTTGGATATGTTTAAGACAACAAACTTAATATCGCTGATATCAAGAAAAACTGTCCAATATTCCTTTACAAGAAACCATGACATATTTCACTGGCACTCGTCTGTTATCTTTTTTTTTCACAAACGCCTACAATCAGACCTGTCAGTTCTGGTAAACAAGCAATGCCATGCTTATAAGCATATGGGTGGTCACAATATTACTCTAAAAGAAGCGGCTCTATCCCGCTATTACTCTCAGCTTTTAATTATTTTCATCGTTAGGCACCTGCACACTACTGACAGTTACGAGAATCTCATAAGGGTTTGAGTTGCCGCCTATTTCGTTTCGTGTACAGGCACAATTTACGCCAGGTGGCAGGTATTGTACTGCACAAGTAGAAGTTAATTGCATCATTAAGTTTAAATGAAGACAGATCTGGACGGTTTAAAAAAAAAACATCACTAGTTTTGTGAATGTATCACTTTATATAAGTGAAGACTGCATTCTTCTATATCCCAAATAGACATGGCTTTAGCTAGACTGTATTATTATCGATATACGGGACGACTGCAGTAAAATTACGAGCAATGGCGAAACATGTAAAAACAAATTGTTGTAGTTTTACAAAATACAAAAACAATACACAGTAACGTTTCGACCACAAGGCCGTTATCATGCAAAGGATACAACAGAAGGGAACAAATTCACTCTTACACGGCGATTTACAGGGTGTTCAACATAAAAGTAGCCCAATTTACAGGCTTTTATTAGTCAATTGGGCTACTTTTATCTTGAACACCCTGTATATGTAATGTGCCGTGTAAGAAGTAAATTTCTTCAGTTCTGTTGTAGCCTTTGCTTGATAAAGGCCTTTTGATCGAAACGTTGATGTGTAGTGTTATTGGCTTTTTAAAAAATACAGTGCTTTGTTGTTACGTGTTTCGCCATTGCTAGACTGTAGGTAGGTTTAGATATACATGCATGTTATAGACTACAAAGAGACTCTACTTGAGCAGATACACATGCTTGTTATAGACTACAAAGAGACTCTACTTGAGTAGATACACATGCATGTTATAGACTACAAAGAGACTCTACTTGAGTAGATACACATGCATGTTATAGACTACAAAGAGACTACTTGAGTAGATACACATGCATGTTATAGACTACAAAGAGACTCTACTTGAGTAGATATACATGCATGTTATAGACTACAAAGAGACTCTACTTGAGTAGATACACATGCATGTTATAGACTACAAAGAGACTCTACTTGAGTAGATACACATGTTTGTTATAGACTACAAAGAGACTCTACTTGAGCAGATACACATGCATGTTATAGACTACAAAGAAACTCTACCTGACTAGATATACATGCTTGTTATAGACTACAAAGAGACTCTACTTGAGTAGATACACATGCATGTTATAGACTACAAAGAGACTCTACTTGAGTAGATACACATGCTTGTTATAGACTACAAAGAGACTCTACTTGAGTAGATACACATGCTTGTTATAGACTACAAAGAGACTCTACTTGAGCAGATACACATGCATGTTATAGACTACAAAGAGACTCTACTTGAGTAGATACACATGCATGTTATAGACTACAAAGAGACTACTTGAGTAGATACACATGCATGTTATAGACTACAAAGAGACTCTACTTGAGTAGATATACATGCATGTTATAGACTACAAAGAGACTCTACTTGAGTAGATACACATGCATGTTATAGACTACAAAGAGACTCTACTTGAGTAGATACACATGCTTGTTATAGACTACAAAGAGACTCTACTTGAGCAGATACACATGCATGTTATAGACTACAAAGAAACTCTACCTGACTAGATACACATGCATGTTATAGACTACAAAGAAACTCTACTTGAGTAGATACACATGCTTGTTATAGACTACAAAGAGACTCTACTTGAGCAGATACACATGCTTGTTATAGACTACAAAGAGACTCTACTTGAGTAGATACACATGCATGTTATAGACTACAAAGAGACTCTACTTGAGTAGATACACATGCTTGTTATAGACTACAAAGAGACTCTACTTGAGTAGATACACATGCATGTTATAGACTACAAAGAGACTCTACTTGAGTAGATACACATGCTTGTTATAGACTACAAAGAGACTCTACTTGAGTAGATACACATGCTTGTTATAGACTACAAAGAGACTCTACTTGAGCAGATACACATGCTTGTTATAGACTACAAAGAGACTCTACTTGAGTAGATACACATGCATGTTATAGACTACAAAGAGACTACTTGAGTAGATACACATGCATGTTATAGACTACAAAGAGACTCTACTTGAGTAGATATACATGCATGTTATAGACTACAAAGAGACTCTACTTGAGTAGATACACATGCATGTTATAGACTACAAAGAGACTCTACTTGAGTAGATACACATGCTTGTTATAGACTACAAAGAGACTCTACTTGAGCAGATACACATGCATGTTATAGACTACAAAGAAACTCTACCTGACTAGATACACATGCATGTTATAGACTACAAAGAAACTCTACTTGAGTAGATACACATGCATGTTATAGACTACAAAGAGACTCTACTTGAGTAGATACACATGCTTGTTATAGACTACAAAGAGACTCTACTTGAGTAGATACACATGCATGTTATAGACTACAAAGAGACTCTACTTGAGTAGATACACATGCTTGTTATAGACTACAAAGAGACTCTACTTGAGTAGATACACATGCTTGTTATAGACTACAAAGAGACTCTACTTGAGCAGATACACATGCATGTTATAGACTACAAAGAAACTCTACTTGAGTAGATATACATGCTTGTTATAGACTACAAAGAGACTCTACTTGAGTAGATACACATGCTTGTTATAGACTACAAAGAGACTCTACTTGAGTAGATACACATGCATGTTATAGACTAGAAAGAGATTCTACCTGAGTAGATATACATGCATGTTATAGACTACAAAGAGACTATTTGAGTAGGAGTTCCTGCAACACTAATCCTATCACTACGCGCCTAGAGTTGTTGGAGGTTTCTGGGTTGACAAGAAAGCCAAGTACTCTCCCCCACTCAAATATAGGTAAAGGGTGACAGCCCATAATTTCTGGGAGTTTGAATAAGAAAAAGACAACAAAGAATGTGAAAGATAAATATTCATTCAATCAAGTTCCATGCATGACGGCGTAGGCGGTCATGTCTCTCCACAACTCTCTCTCTCTCTCTCCTTGGTGCGATTAATCAGATCTGAAGACGATCTTTTGTAGAGCCACAATGTCAACATCTTCTCCCTCTGTCTTCCATGATCCCTCCCTCCCGGAATTTTACCTGTTGTCACCAAATGTTCCAAACTTCCGCTTTACATGACACGCCCGAAGAACCTTGATTGTCTGATTCTTATTCTTTTGATAAGGTTTATTTGTGTGCAGGCCTGTTTAATATTGGAGAAATCAAAATCTGTATAATCTTACATCATCACATGCAGTGCATTTGATCTAATTCAAGCATATATAAACCATTGATTGATTGATTGATTGATAAGACAATCACCATTGCACTTTGATGAATAACCATATGTGCTCCGATCTCTTTCTTCCACAGAAAGATCTCAGCGGCAGTGCACGAACTCCGTAGCACCGAAACCATATTGTCTGCAAGCCATTAGTAACTCATCATTGGCCTTTGTCTCAGGAGACATGATTTTGCGTAACATAGTTTCTTCATCTTCTTCAAACGCTCCATATCGATCACTTGTTAACCACTCTGTTCGATTTGTATGTGATCTGAGCCCAAGAGCGACTGTACACTGTGTCAGTTATGCGCCTACCAGTAGGCCAGAAAATCCGATCTCTGCGTTGCTTTTTACTTACTAGGTTAGCTTCCGTAGGTCATACATCAGTCGCCTCTTACGACATGCCTTGTAGGTTGCAGTGGTACTATTCTTTGCTTTCCTTGCGTGCCCCGGCACCATACGGACAGTCGCGTAGTTTGATCTGTGCTAAATCACAACGTCTATTGTGGCTGTAATGGAGTGGCAATCTTTACCACAGTTGCTGCAGGTGAAACTGGAGTTGATACATATGATGGTCTCTTCCCTCGGCGCTCTCCTGTTAGTAACTGGTCTCACAATAAACAACACATTAACCAAAAAGACGGCAGCAATTATTGACAAAACAAAAGAACAAACACATTTGTTCAAATTCATGTTTATCAATATTTAATCTGTTCGTTCTTATTGTTAAATTATATTCAAATCAGATCTCACATGCGACATTATGGAGATGTATCAAACATCAAATATAACACTAGGGTATATTCGATGCAGTATTGCTAATATGTGATACAGCTATTCAAAAGTTTACAGTAGCACAAGAGTAATGAAAGTTAGTGACTTGTAGATTTTAAAAAAAAAGTCAACACACAAACTTGAAACGAAAAGTTCTTAATAGTACTGTAAAATATAATACTTTGCAAGTAATAAGTCCACATATGAATATTAATACATTAAAGCAAACATTAAAACTAAATTATGTGCAACTAGTGAGATGGAATGTAAAATAAAAAAAGCTATAAATTATTTTTTCTTTACAGCAAAACAGTGGAAGTTAAGTTTTTTCGCTATGTGACGCAACTGTCAACTATAACCAAGGGTTTAAGAAAATGTCTGTTTATTGGTTTCAACGGTCTGTTTATTAGTGTCTATGGTCTGTTTATTAGCGTCTATAGTCTGTTTATTGGTGTCTATGGTCTGTTTATTATTTTCTATAGTCTGTTTAAGCCTTGTCTAGAAGATAATGCTTAGAGCTGAGTCTTCTTGTTGAAATGGTTAATTTAAGGTGACATATTTATGTTAGAATCTGAAGTACTTACAGATACATAACACAATTATTAAGGACGGCATATGGTAACAAAGATATGTAATAACATGGCAGAACATACAAGTGTTCAAGAAAAGTGTGTTCCAACAAGAAAAGAGAACACTTTATATTACTGTGTAACCACTGGCACTAGCGTCTGTAGCTCAAGCGGTAGTGAACTCGATCGCAGACCCAAGCGTACCTGGTTCAAACACCACGGTGGGCAAGTTTGGAAGCAAATTCGTTTCCGTGGGATTTTTACAAAAGATAAAAATAGACCTCAGCTTTCAGAAAGCAATGACAAACTATTGAGCGTATACATGGTGCCTAGAAAATCAACGCCTCGTTTACTGTGGTTGATTTGCTACGTCCTGTAAATGATATGCCACGATTTTCATTTCAACCACTGACAACATACTGATAGAGTAAGCCTATAGGACCACAGAGAATATGTTCATAGTCAGTATATGACCACAGACAACATATTCATTTAGTATAGGACCACATAGAACATATTCATTCAGTATATGACCACAGACAACATATTCATACAGTATATGACCACAGACAACATATTCATACAGCATAGGACCACAGACAACATATTCATACAGTATAGAACCACATAGAACATATTGATAAAGTACAGGACCACAGAGAACATATTGATAAAGTACAGGACCACAGAGAACATATTCATACAGTATAGGACCACAGAGAACATATTGATAAAGTACAGGACCACATAGAACATATTCATACAGTATAGAACCACAGAGAACATATTGATAAAGTACAGGACCACATAGAACATATTCATACAGTATAGGACCACAGAGAACATATTGATAAAGTACAGGACCACAGAGAACATATTGATAAAGTACAGGACCACATAGAACATATTCATACAGTATAGAACCACAGAGAACATATTGATAAAGTACAGGACCACATAGAACATATTCATACAGTATAGGACCACAGAGAACATATTGATTCAGTACAGGACCACATAGAATACGTTATGATATTGTTACCACACACAAAGAGAACATAATTAGTTTTAAGGAATGTATGTGTTTCTATTTTGTTATGTTTTTCTGAGGTTGATTGCTGATAGTATTTCTTGAAGTTTTTTCAATTGACTCCCTTATCAATAACAACTTATTTGTTCTGTTATTTTTTCAATTGACTTCATTATCAATAACAACTTATTTGTTCTGTTATTTTTTGTCCCAAAGCTTTGCGATGGTATTGCACAAAATGGTACCCTGCTAGTTTCAATGGGAACAATGCTGACGGTATGATTTAGAAGTAGAAGCTGCAATTTTATTAAGGAACACTTGATATCAGCAACTGTCCACGTTTATCAGAGTTTGTATCCAGATAAATTTGTCTCCATTGTCTAAACATAGTTTTCGCATAATAAATAAATTTAATACTCAAGATATCACAATGCATGTGCTGGTCAAGCTGATACTTACAGTCAAATCGTATTGATATGTCACATGGTATATGCACAATGTGCGCCATACAGAAAACTGGTGTAGTCTGGTGACTCGTTTGAACGCACAATGTGCGTCGTACAGACTACTGGTGTAGTCTGGTGACTTGTTTCAACATACAATGTGCGCCATACAGAAAACTGGTGTTGTCTGGTGACTCGTTTCAACATAAAAAAGGATTACTCTTTTAACCCTTTGAGGTTGTACTTTTTTTTATCCCGGACGTACCTATACCACAGTGTATAATGAAATAACCAGTGTACTGGCGTTACGTCATCTTACAAAATACAGCGAGCCTGTAGATGGACTTAAAAGACCGAATGGCTTAACATTCTTCTGTCAATTCAGCTGAAACTAGGTATGCGTTTCACAGAGTTTGAATAATATGTTGTTATGTAACAAAGCCAACTGATCAAATCATTAAATTATATATGAATACTTTCATATTGTAACGACAGAGTTTGAATAATATGTTGTTATGTAACAAAGCCAACTGATCAAATCATTACATTATATATGAATACTTTCATATTGTAACGTCTCTACTTTATGTAGCATGTCCTTTTCAGAACGTCACTGTAAATACATTCCGCTTGACACAATTTCAATCTTTAGCCAGTTCTCCTGTCTTCATCGTCCTACTGAAGGAATCCTTAATTTTCTAACCCTACCGTCATCTTGATAGTCTCTGACTCGTCTTCCATAAATTATGCCTTCTAGAACCTCCCTCTATCCCTACCGTTATCTTGATCATCTCTGCCTCGTCTTCCATGAATTATGCCTTCTAGAACCTCCCTCTATCCCTACCGTTATCTTGATAGTCTCTGACTCGTCTTCCATGAATTATGCCTTCTAGAACCTCCCTCTATCCCTACCGTCATCTTGATCGTCTCTGACTCGTCTTCCATAAATTATGCCTTCTAGAACCTCCCTCTATCCCTACCGTTATCTTGATCGTCTCTGACTCGTCTTCCATAAATTATGCCTTCTAGAACCTCCCTCTATCCCTACCGTTATCTTGATCGTCTCTGACTCGTCTTCCATAAATTATGCCTTCTAGAACCTCCCTCTATCCCTACCGTTATCTTGATCGTCTCTGCCTCGTCTTCCATGAATTATGCCCTATATAACTTCCCTAACATCAATTAACTGCTAAAATGACTAATGTTGAGGTGTTGAATGATGTCAAGACACAGAGAAAACTTATCACCAATATAAGAAAGAGTTAGTAATCATTTTTCGGACATGTGATGAAGAGGGGAGGTTGAGAATACATTGTAACAACCGGTAGAATCGAGGGGAGACGAGACAGAGAGAAAAAAATTTGAATAGCCTGACTTCATGGCACAGTAGAGCGTCAACATCTGAGTTGATAGCAAACACCAAAGATAGAGATTTGTGGAGATCCATGATCACCTAAGCCAGCCGGCACGGCACCTGATGATTATAACTTCCCTCTAAACAACTGTTGAATTTAATGTGACCAAAATAATTAAGTGTTCCTTCTTCTTCTTCTCCAGCGATCTCTGGCCATGCGCTTAGTTTACTGTGGGCTACAAACTTGGCAGTCAGCTTCAGGTCTGTCAGGCTTCCCAAAGCTTAGTTTTCAGGTCAACTGGGTGTGTCCACATGTTGCTTCTCAGCTCACACAGGAGAGGACAGTCCTGCAGGACATGCTCCAGTGTCTGTTCCGCCTGTCGACACTGGCAGAGATCTGTTTGATTTATTCCTAGTCTATGTAAGTGTTTGAATCACGATATTTGAATCACCATATTTTTATGAGCAAAATAGATTTATTTTGCTCATCAAAGTTCATTTCATTGTCTCCTTATGTTGTATATAAAATGTTCATAATATTTTTATGAGCTAATGTTCCTCAGTCATGCCTTGCAAAATATTTATGTCACATATTTGTAAATCTCAAGTAGTAATAATAATAATTAATGTTATGAGATGAGCATATCCACTTAAATCTGTCAGACAGCATTAACTAATTTCCTTGCATACATAATATAATAGATACTAGTAGATATAAACTTCAGAGATATTATGACTTTGAAAATATATACATACTTTAACTTTTTTAAATATATTTTTGTTGGTTTTTTTTTATTTTTTTTTTTACTAAAGTTGATGAAATACAAATGCATGAACAAACATGATAATATATATTTTTTTTCTATACATAGTATCGCCATATTTTACTTGCTTGTTTTTTTTAAATTTAGTATATCAGCAGTTCTATAGTTTAGTTCAGCAAAGTCCCAGGACTCTGTGTGAAATCTGCAAGACCTCAGTGAGACAATTGACCTGAAGTAAAATAGTGCCCAACTAGCATACAATGTCTAGTAGTCAGTGGTTAACTTAGATTTCACATAATTTGATAACAACAGTATATCAATCAAATGATGTAAGATTATTGATGTACATTGTATTTTGTTCAACAAATTATATGTTCAGATACAGAAGTTATATAGTCAACTCAACGTGTACTGTAGCATCATGTTGCGTAGCCATCTTAACTTGTTACATAGTCAGCTCAAGATGGTATGTAGCCAATTCAATATTTGACGTCATGAGCTCAACATGTTACATAGACAATTCAATGTGTTATGTCATAAAATATCAGCAAGTTACATAATCAACTCAACATGTTACATCATCAACTCAATATGTTATATAGCTAACTCAGTGTTACATCATCAAACTCAACATGTTATATAGCAACTACTATTACATCACAAACTCAACATGTAAACTAACTCATTTACATCATCAAATTCAACATGTTATACAGCTAACTCAGTGTTACATCAACTCAACATGTTATATAGCTAACTCAACATGTTACACCATCAACTCAACATGTTATATAGTTAACTCAACAGGTTGCACCATCAACTCAACATATTCCATTCCATAGTAAGCTTAACATTCTATTCAACACAACAGGCTAGTCAACTCAACGTGTTACTTCATCAACTAACAAATTATGTAAAAATCTCAAGTTGTTTCTGAACATCACAACATACTACATAGTTACCTGTACATATTATGTAATAATCTCAAATAGCCTTTAGGTCGAAACGATGCTGTATTTTGTTTTGTACTTTCTAAAATTAATTTACTTGCTTTACGAGTTTCAAAATTACATCTGGTACCCACACAGGTGCTGTAATGTTTGTGCACAAAAGCCTTTCTTTTGCTAAAGACTTTGCTTGACAGACTTTACTTGGATCACAGTGCTGTCGTTATAACTGAAGTCTAATGTTCTTTGACGATGTTGAAATATCCATCAATGTATTCATTTTGATTTCTTACAGCAACTTCTTAGCTGCAGAAGTAACGTCTTTCAAAAAGTGATATATAGTTAAAGCTGAAGGATTGACTTCATTGCACTCTCCGCAGAAATGGCATGCCACCTGCCGAGAGTATTGCACAAAGCACGAGCTCTGTAGCTTCAGCAACAATCCTAGGTGTCTCTGAAACAAATTGCACTTGTGAACAGAATGGTGGTCCGTTCAAACCAGCCTTCAACTCACGGCAGCTAATCACTAGCAAACCCATCACAAGACAAAGCTAATCACTTAGCACAGAAACCTACCACAAGGCAAAGGGCGTAATCACTAGCCACAGAAACCTTCGCCACAGAAGGCAATCACTCCCAGACCCGTTATATATAGTGTTTTTTAAAATATCTTATTCAAAGTTTATCTGTTTAGAATTTAGGGTATATTTTACTTCTTGTTTTTGGGAAAAGAAGCTGTAGGGTAAAACTCATTTTAAAAAATTTGTTAATTAAATTCCTGCAAAATTTCCACCATCTTCAAATTACATTGAGGATCCTTACCAAGGAACAGAAACAGACATAAAAAGAAACAATATTGGTTATAAAAGTCAGAAAGAGAATTCTTCTGTTCTACATAAAGGTAGTACTAACTTAGATGAAAACAAGTCATGAACAATGAATGAAACATAACAAAATCTCAGGAAGTCACAAAGATGTGATTTTTTTGCAAAAAAATGCTGATAATCCCAAAAGGTGGCTTAAATGATTAATGCAGATTTACTGAAAGAAGTAAATGCATAAGAAAAGCTAATTATCAACATAAGAAAGAGACAATCCTCATTTTTCTTAACATTCCTTGACAAATGAGGATTAGAAAGTATGATGACAGCCTGTAAAACCATTTAGAGACAAGACGAAGGACTACAGATAGTGTACATTTCAGTTTCAAATATCTTCATTACACTCTGGACATGTCCATAGGTGCTCCGATCTCCTTCGCAACATCTCCAACAGTCTCCAGCGACTGACCGTACCAGTTCGATTTTGATTGATGAACTTACTCACCTAACTATTATGCTGTTCTTTTCTTGCTACTCCAGTCTTCAAACCCAGCTCCTGCAATCTAGTAGTTGACGTGGATTGGTTTAAATGAAAATCTTCTTTGCGCCACACTCTATGAGGGCGTTCAAAATATCAGCTCTATCCATTGACTGGCCATCTGATCTTGTGGCAGAGCTAGCCAGCCTGTCTGCTCTCTCATTGCCAATGACATCCATGTGCCCCGGAACGAAGATAAGTGTGATTCTGTAAATTGTTGATGCTTGTAGTTCCAAAGTGTACATTTTGGAAGTCTAAATACCTGGCATGAAAAAATGAGAGCATCCATACTGATAATTAGTACTCTGGACAGAGATATAAGGAGTTTCAGAATCGTCTACATCAGCCGGTCCCACGATGATAACTGAGGAACATATATAATAAATAATAATTCCTCTTTACAGTTACATAGGGCCTGCAAGCAATTTCTCCATAGTGTTCTATCCTGGGCAACTCATTCAATCTCCTCCATGGAACTGAGACCAATATTTCGTATCTTTCTCAGGAAAGTTCGTTTCGGTGTCTCCTTAGGTTGTTCTCTCTTTCTTGAACATTTTGCATCCCACTGCACTGTGTGCTTTAATATTATTTGATCGTTTGAGGAACATATACTTTCCTAATGTATCAAAATAACATATATATATAATTAGTTGATCCTGTCATGATTAAATGACGTCAAAGAACATAGCTCATTGTATAGTTTCTACAATTTAATCATCCTTCAAATTTCTCACAGAATATACATAACAAGTCAGGAAAATTCATGATTAACAATATAAGAATGTATTTTCTTAAATCCACATGCATATTAGTATATATTATAATATTAGTGCAAGACAATGTATTGTCAATTTTGAATAAAGTGTGGGCAGTCTTGAACATTTTATTGGGCGGTATTGAAGAAAGCATGGGCAGTATTGAACATATTCATGGGCAGTATTGAACAAAACATGGGCATTATTTAACAAAGCTTGGACATTATTAACAAATTCATGACCAGTATTGAACAAAATTCATGGTCGATATTGAACCCAAATCATGGGCAGTACTGCAAAAAGCTTAGGCAGTATTGAACAAAGCTTGGGCAGTATTGAACAAAGCATGGGCAGTATTGAACAAAGCGTGGGCATTATTGAAGATAGCATGGGCAGTATAGAATATATTCTTGAGTAATTATTGAACAAATCATGGGTAATATTGAACAAAACAGTAGCGGTATCACAAATTTATGGGTAGTAATGAACACATTTTTGGTTACTAGTGAACAAATACATTAATAGTACTGAACAAAACAATGGCAATATTAAACATATCCATGGGTATTATTAAACAAATCGATGGATGTTATTTAACAAAGCATAAACACTATGAAAGAAATTAAACGAAGGCTGAGCATTGTTTTGCAAAAACTAAAAGAACTAACTAACCTATAGAAGGGAACTGATATAAGAACAAAAATCAAGTGTTTAAGAGCCTGCATTTTTTTCCCTTGGCAACATATGCCAAGTGAGACACGGATCATTGACAAAGTGGAAGAGAAGACCATTAATGCCTTTGAATGCAAATGTTACAGAAGAGTACTTAGAATATCATGGACAGAAAAAAGAAGAAACGCTTCTGTTCTGCAACAGCTTGATATTAAAGAGAGTTGGCTATTAAAAGTTAATTGCATATCCTTTACAAGACTTTGCGAATCAGCCCCAGCTTTTTAACACTGTTTGGGATTTTTCTAGGCATTATTACGTTCAGCAGTTTGCTATTGCTTTCTGAACGAGTGGCGCCATCGTCCTTTTGTAAAAATCCATGTGAAACAATTTGCAACCAAACTGTCCGCAGGTGATTCGAACTCAGAACGTCGGGGTTAATAGATTGAATCACTATCCCCTAAGCCACAGACGCCACACAGTTGGCTATTACAAAGCATAAAAACAAGGAAAATTAAATATTTCGGACACATCAAACGGCATGAGTGACTAGAGAAGATAATTTTGAAAATAATGATGCCTGGAAGAAGAATGAGAGGCAGACCTAGAAGACGATGGGTGCAAGATGTCATTGACGATCTGAGAATGACTGCTGCTGACACCAGTCAACTTACACAGAACACAGAGTTTTTCTGGTCATGGGAGTCAAGCTACATGATGATGATGATGAGACACTGTAATAAACTGTATTGATAGTATTTAAAAAAGCATCTCATTACTGAACATATTCATAGGTAGTTCTGAACATATTCTTCCTAGTATTGAACACAGCATGTACATTTATAAAACTCATGGATGCTAGTGAACCCCAGGAGAAGCAATAGAAGCAATGAACATGATCAATAAATATATGCAGTGTAGACGTATCAAATATCTATCTATCTATTCTCTAATTCTGTTTTGTCCTTCAGCGTCAGGTCGAAAAAGGAGACACCTGGAGTTCTCTTTGCACATTGTCTTTCTTTCTCCAATCCTGATTTGCCTCACAGCTTCAGGGTAAGAAGCATTTTCTAGCACGGGCTATTGTGTGTGCTTCATAAATAGTGTCTTTCATCACCTCTGTTATCTCTGAGGTCCACCTTTGCTTTGTATCCACTGTATCGGAGTAACATTGCTCTCTGTGGTGCACAGAAATATCCAAGCATAATAAGCTTATAACATGTGTTTAAGTAAACACTATTCGATCAAGCCTTACCTTATTATTCTGTGTCTAGCTATAACGAAGCATTTGTGAAAGACACTCCTCAGTAAAGCCATATTTTTTAATGGCTCACTGGTTGTGTTCGTAAGAACGCTCATGTTGCTAGGCTAGGCAATGGGTGCCGTAAGAAATAAGAGTAAGGGGTTCGAATCATCTGGTAATTTCCTTTTTCTGAAACCCCAAATACTTGTACACTATCTATTTATTGATCCTATTCATTGCTTAAGTTGCTTCCCTGGGGCTCTTACCAAAAAAAAAAACTTGTTCTGAAATCTTGAATGCATGAATGCACATACATTGAATGTATTTATATATATATATATATATATATATATATTATATATATATATATATATATATATATATATATATATATATATATATATATATATATATATATATATATTTATAATATATCAAATTAATAACACTACAAAGTTAAAATCATGGTAATTAGTTTAAATCAATATTTTTCACATTGATGCATTCATAAATACTACAATCAATCAATACACCCATCACTTCATCAATATACATCTCAATATACATCATATAATCTAACCATAAATCAATCAATCAATACATTAATCAGCAAAACATTCAAGAATGTGTCATCACTAACATACATTAACATATTGAAATTGCATGTTTTATATAACAACAAAGAGAATGTTCTCCAACAACAAATGAAAACAGCACCAGATAATCACAGTCAGCAATAGGAAAGATTAAAACAAATGATAGATTCAAATAATATATTTGTCCACCTTTGCTAGGGCAAAACAGTGAGAAGTACATTCAGATACAGGAAAGACATGATGTAGAAAGCGAAACAAATGTATGAGCATTATGATAAGGGAAACCGAAGTGTGGTTCAAGTATAATAATAATTCCTCTTGTACTGTTATACGCTATATATGACCTACAAGGAATTTCTCCATACCGCTCTATCTTGGATAACTCGTTCAATCTCTTCCATGGAACTGAGACCGATATTTCAATCCTCTCACAGCAAAGTTCATCGCAGGGTCTCCTTAAGTTGCCCTCTGAGGTTAAAGTATAGTTTGTAGCATTTTCAATGAGCTCCAGCAGGTGCTGCAGAGTTCATGCCCTGTGTCTGGTCCTCCAGCAGATCTAGCAAGAAAATATGCATATAGAAGAAGAGGTAGAGGAGAGAAGAGAAGTGGACATAAGAGATGGGCTGGTCAGAGATGTTTAGCAGGAACACAGACTGACTTGCCCTCAAGTATCTATGAATTGGCTATTGGAAATATAAAAGTGCAAATCAACAAGTCTATAGAGAAGCTGGTTTATAATTTGACATCTTTATGACACGTTTTGCAAGTAGAGATGAATGATTGAGGTGCAGAGAGATAAGAGTTCTTAACCAGTAAGCAACAGGAAGTATTAGTAGCTGGAGTGAAGAGAAGGATAAAGGACATATGGTTGAAGTATAGTACAAACAACTAGTCAGCTGATGGGCATCTCTGTGGCTACACCCTTGTCTTGCTTTCCGAAGTCGTGGTTCGAATCCAGACAGCGTCATTTTTTTTTCCAGAAGCACATATTATTGTTGCAGAGCTACGGAGTTTGTGTTTTGTGCAATACTCTCGTCAGATGATGTGCCATTTCTGCGGAGAGGGGCCAAGCCATATGGGATAAATCCTGGTGCAATGAAGTCAATCCTTCGGCTTTACTCTTTTAGTCAGCTGAGAGTGTTGTAGACAAATATGAAATAAGCAAGGAAACTTCTGAATAGAAACATCAAATTGATACTAATAATGTAACTAATAGATACAGGTTTTCTATGAATTCCAAGAATATTGTTGCTGTTTACAAACAGAATGGAATTAAACAAAACTGAAAGTGATGAATGATGATAGCAATACAATGTATATTTATATGTTATCCTTGTTGAGAATATAGCTTTACATTTGTCCTCATAACATTTCAAGAACAATTTACACACACAAAACACTCTGCCAGAGAAGCAAAGCAGATCTTCTTTTTCTTCAGCGATCTCTGGTCATGCGCTTAATTTACTGTGGACCACAAACTGAGCAGTCAGCAATCGACTGGGTGTGGCCACATGTTTGCTTCTCAGCTCCCCTAGGAGAGGACAGTCTTGCAGGACATGCTCTGGGGTCTGTTCTGCCTGTTGACATTGGCAGAGAGCTGTTTGACTTATTCCTATTCTATATACGTGTTTGTTGAGTCTGCAGTGTCACGTAGTCAAAATATAATGACCTGGTCTGTTCTGCTTAGGTCTTTGAGGAAGTCTTTTCCATAATCGTATCCAAAGCAGATCAAAACATAAAGTTTTTGAAGCAGTAGAATAGCAATGCAAGCTTCATGCTAGTGATTTCATTTAACCAATAAAAAATACAATAAATTAAAAAGATTTAGTTTGCTTTTTCTATGAACACAGATCAGCAAAATATTCACAAAAGCAAAGTAAAATATAGCTGATGTACATTACAATTTCTCTAAGACAGATAAAGAAATAATGTGACAAACAAATTTAATATGAGAAGCTTCTAAGCTAATTGATCGTAAATATAGGTAACGAATAGCTACTACTAGAGTATCTGTAAAAGCATTCTAAGCTGACATATCTAAAACGAAAGAGTGGTAATAGGCACTCAGGGTTCGAACATTTCTCCCAGTTGACGATCTCACCTCATTGCAAAAATATGTTCATCAACATGGCTCCAAAGCACATTATTCATTCACATAAAGAGACAATATATTCTAGAATTGCTAGGGATTGATTAGCAAATGTTAAATTACTCAAGAAGTTAGAAAACCAGATTGCTTGCGACAATTAGTTGCAGAGTCTTAAAGTTTATCAAATTTATGGCTGGAGTTGATCTTTTAGTATCTGGTGTATCTGGAGTATCTATTATGTGTTAGAAGTCTGCATCCCATCCTGATAATTCATCAGTTGCTATATCCATGTCACGAGGGTAGCTGTCAAAATTGCTGGTATCTGTTGGAGTCCTCACCTTATCACAGATAGAGCAATAGTTTTGTTAGAAATAGTTTTTCAGAAGAAAATAAAATATGTAATTTTGTATAAATTTATCAACTAAAAGTACAAATAAAGTCAGATAAGCATTGAATCCCCAAGTTGTATGCTATATTCATAAAATGAAATAAATGGAAAATTAAAAGGACAAAAATTAAAGAAAAACATTCACTTAAAAAATATGACAAGTGTCTTCTTTTCTTCCACTTCAGTTACTTCTTTATAGAAGTACTTGGGGGAGGAGAAGGATGTAGTGATCCTGTGCATGATTGTTCTAAGACATTTAAAACAATTTCACAAAATAATCATTTTTAAATTTGTAAGCTGTTGTTTATTTTCTTGTTCTTGATAGGGCTTCATGTTCATTAGGACTCCATCTTTGGTGTGGTGTTCCTCTTGCTCTGTACTCATTATATTTGTTCAGTATGGCTCTCTACGTAGCATGGCCTTCTACGTAGCATGGCTCTCTACGTAGTGTGGCTCTCACTAGTGTGGCCTCTACGTAGTGGCTCTCACGTAGCATGGCTCTCTACGTAGCATGAGTAAGCAATGAGAAGAATAAAAACACAATGCGATAAAGAATCATGGACAGTGAACGCACAACAAATGAGATTGCTGGAAGCCTCAAAGGGTGGTATTTTTTGTAAGAAGAATGTTGAAAATTCATTGGACAGAAAGAAGACAAGTGATGAGGTTTAAAAGAGGTTTCCACATCTGCAAAACCTTGTGAACTAAATAAGAACTAGATAATCAATGTTCTTGGATCAGATAAAGAAGAATTAAAACACCTGGTAACAATGGATAAAACACAGGTAGACTAGAGATCAAGAAAGGCGAGGAGATGATTTTAGATGACATTATTGATCGACAAGAGATCCAAATCAAAATTGATAAACAGCATCAAAAAGAGGGAGTTTGGAGAGACATGACCGCCTACACTGGCAAGCACAGCATTTGATGATAAAGGAGTATCATATGAAATTTTAAAAACAATAAAATAAATTGTAAACAAATATTATCATAACAAGTAGCATACAATATTACATTAAATAACAAAGACATGGAAATAATTTCAAATATTGCAATGCTTTCTGTAAAGTTGTTGGAGGGATGACACAAGTCTAGATTTTGTTAGTTCATGCGGAAAAATACTATGACATGTTCTTAAATCAACAAATAAAATTATCACAAACAGTGATGAACCAATGTAGGTTTTTTCTTTGTGAATAAAAATTCAGTTTCATATCTTCATTTTAATTTCTGTTATTTATTAGTATTAACTGGGAATTGTTTCCTGATATGATGGGGGCATCGTGTGTACGGGTATTAAAGAGGAGGGCATTGGTGTACTGGTATTATGGTGGTATTGAATTGGTATTAAAGGGGCACTGTGTCTGCTGGCATTAAGGAGGTATTGTTTTTTTCTGGTATTAAGAGGAGAGTGGGTCTACCAATAATAAACGGTATTGTTTGTGTTATTATTCAGAGTGTATTGTGAGAAAATTAAAGTTTTCATAATTGTCAACTGTGGTAGCTATGACTACAAATAAATAGTTGACTGTCATATGATCTAATAAGTCATAATTACCTTGGGCAAGATTGGTGGCATTAGCGAGAGGTTCATGAGGCCATCCCAGTCAAATCCTTGGAACCATCTAGTTAAAATTACAGAACAATAAAATAATATTAAAACATTTAAACAAATCATGTTATGGGTTGTTTGAAATTGAAACAAAATTTTGAATATGTAATCTCCATAATTTATAATAAAAGAGACTACAAAACAAATCAGAAGTAGACTGACCATTACAGTTGAAGCAATAAGTGTTATGGATGCTGAGAGTGACTACCTGGTATAAGATAATGATGTTTTGGACCATTTGATGGTGGGCAAGACAGTTCTGAAGACTACACACCATCTCTCAACAAAGGTATCTGTTAAAAGAATCCTTTAGCAGTGTGAAATCTATTGAAAGCAACATTTACCAGAAACTGATGTCTGTCATGAGAAGCATGAACTATTTCATAAGCAACACGTTGAAGGACAGACTATTGTATCCTGGTGACTATAATATTAGTTCATGTAAGTATTATTGTTATAATTTATAACGCAAATTAAAACAAATATAATAAGAATGTAATATTAATGCTGTCTTTGTGGGCTTGCCTCTGGCTCCAAAGGTAAACGGTTCGTTCCCTCTGAGGCGATTGGGATATTTTGTACAGATGTTGGCCCTAATCTCAATTTAGGTGAGATTGAATTCATAATTTTATGGAAGATGGTTGATAAATAAGTAGGTCCCGTGTTTAAATTGAGAATATATAAAACACTTGGTAGAAGAAGGTTTGGGCCTTGTATAGTTTTCTCTCCAGTAAGTAACCTGTGATGTGGACTCCTTAGCGTCATCTTCCCCATTGTACAGGGGAGGTTATTCGAGGTTACAATTGGGTGCTGTTTTCCTCTCAACGACATGAAATAGCTATGACACAACAAAAACACTGAACATATGCAAATTCACTTGCAGTCACATATATAAACAATAAGCATGATCATCACTCTGTTGATCAATGACGGTTTTCACATTTATACAGACAAAGCCCACTCTGTTATTTAGTACAAGGAAGGCACACTTTGACACGCCGTTATTTGAAAATCTAAAAACAGAACTTGAAACATTTCTTGCAAAAATAAGTTCAAATTATTTCAGTTAACATTGATTTGATCACTTGATCGATTTATCGTATAAATTGTCTGCTAATTATTCACATATCAATCAGGGTGCTGTAGGAAAATCATTGCTGTTACCTCGCTATGTTCTCTAATCCTAGTTTTTGTATATTCTATGTTCCCTGTTCTACTAAACAATTACAGTCTCTATTTCATAATAAAATAGCAATCTCCATACACGTTTCGGTATTGTCGGTTAGCTTGGTTATATCTTTCCGGCTCCTGGTACATGTCTACGGTCTGTCTAAATAACGGCCAACTGTTGCACTTGTTCGTTTTGCTGTACGCAAATATGTCAGATGACATCTATACTGCTCAAAAAGCACAACTCGTGTCAACTTATGTTACTTATAAGCAAAAATAATCTTATAGTTTGTACTAACCTCGAATGTTTTATTTAATCACTCTTTCACTTGCTTTTCCCAAGCGCGTGATTTCAGTGCGGTCTCGTAATTGGTAAACTATTAGATAATTTATCGATTGCTTCCCTTTGACTATCTTACCTCCCCGACAGACACTAAATAAGTGCATTGTGCCACTTATCCGATTTGCACATGAAGTTACTCTACTTAATTCAAAGTGACAGTGAAAACTGTTAGCTAGTTGAAACTTGCCAGTAATCCAATAACTAACTTTTTTTTAAATGTACACATTGTTCATCTCTAGCTTATTAAGCATTGTCTGTAAGAAATTATATGTGGTTTATAGTTGTTCTCTGATAATGTCAGAGACTAAATGTATTGCATAAATGTAAAGCCGAAAATTTTACAAGACAGGATAGATTAAGAAATGAGAACTTTAGAAATATCATTGCGCCCGAGTGGTTACCGGGGCCCAAATTGAGGTGTAAAGAATAGAACCACTGCTCCTGCCACGCATGTCGTAAGAGGCGACTAAGGAGGTTGGGCGGGGCAGATACCCCACACTGTAAAAACACTAGATGGCTACAGAACGGAGAGCGAACCGAGTAAGCAATGGCTGAAACCGGACACATCACGGAAGGATACGCACCAGAGCTCCAAATGGTGCTGAAGATGTAACGTAAAAAAAGCCAATGCTAAGGCTGCATGAATCAGATTTCCACATGAATATAATTTATGGGGAGGTCTGGTACATCGGTCTGGGCAGTGATTGAGAGAGAGAGAAATGTCGTTGGAATCACACCCTGCATCCATCATATTAGAAGACAACAAATTGGTTATTGGTATTTCAAAATACATGTCTTGCATAATAAACATTCTATTTTCTCACACAAAACTCACATACATACTTTATAATGATAACTTTAAGAAACTAATATTTAAACTTTATATTTATAAAAGTATAAAGACCACAAAACAGAAACACATACAATGTTGATAGATGTGATAACACACACATACAATATAATACACAATAAACATAGCTGATAGAAATGTATAAAAAGGCACTCACTTATTCTTTCTTATATCACTGATGCCATTCTTGCCATATCCTAATCGTTCCATAGGGTTATCCCTGCACAGCTTCTTGATGAGAACATGTGCACTTCTGCTAATTTTCTTGGAAATTGATGTGGTCGATGCCCTTGAGGATGATGTTGTATGTCCTCATAGGATCAGATCCAGATAATGGAGGTCTGGTGATATAAATAGTTAGTATTACTTTAAACTATAAAGAACTCAATCAAAATTTCACAATTTTCTTCTAATGATGTTCAAATAATTTCTGAGCGATGCACTTACATTAGTAGGAGTCACTACTCAACTGATGTCACTATCTCTACTATATACTCGATGATTTCTGTTCTACCCAACGATTGGGTGATGATGATCACCAATTTTCATCCAGGAAATGTAGCTGCGTTATGTTTGTCTGTGCGTACATTTGATGAATGAAAGGGTGACTTGCTCGATGATTTGGTTTAAAGTGAGAAAGAGTTGCGCAGTTCGTCAACCTCACTCTCTCGTTCAATTCCTTCTACGTCCAGGAAAAAAAGACAATTATTTGTGTATTCTTTGCTTCCCTAGCGGGCCCTAGCACCATGCGGGCGTGATCACCGTTACCGAAGTTGGTAACACAATGCGTTAGTGCTCACATGCCGTGGACATTCTAGAGTTCGAAGCCAACGTGGTCCAAACATTCTTGGTGTGTACAGTGTACGCGGTTGGTATAGTTAACCTTGACCCTGATACTTTACGTGGTGCTCCAAATTACAAGTATCTCTGAAGTCAGAGTAAGGCTCGAATGAATGACGAGGGACACTTCTAGTGAGGAAAGAAAATCATCACGCAAAAATAAGTCAGAGGTGCCATATTAAGATTCATGACGACCCCTGAAATGATAGCTATCAAATTATAAAAGGGAAATACATGCACGTGTAATATTCTCGTAGACTTACGTGCCGTTAAGTAGTTCATACATTAGGATACCCAAAGACCAGTAATCCGCGGAGTGATCATGACCTTTGTTCAGGATTATTTCTGGAGCTACATATTCCGGGGTGCCACAAAACGTCCAAGTTTTCTTGCCAACTCCAATTTTCTTAGCGAAACCAAAATCCACCTGTGGATTATAATTTGTCTTTTCATATTGGCAAACCATATTCAAATCACATAATTGTCAAATCAAACAGGTACAGAAAGTAATAATGAAACACGTGAACAATCAAGTGTTTTTTGGACATGCCAGACAGTATCGTCTTCGTGGTAGAGAGAGAAGATATAGTAATCAATTTCTCATGGGTACTGTGAGCAAATGGACTTTGGGATGGCTGTGCAACGTAGGACAGAGCACCAATGGGAATGCCCAATGGCAATGACGTCGATTGCATAACATAAATAACAAATGTTGATATTTAGAACACAATAAAAATGAAACTCCACATTTTCAAGCACACATAGTCGTCAATAAACAGATAAACGTGAAAACACAATCGTTCTGTTTCAATAACGTTTGACAACGTAGTTCTTTACACTTGATGGTAGCATGTAATACTAGAACTTTCATCATGTATTGGTAACAGTTGCATCTAAAGAAATTAGATAACATAAGGTAAGCTTAGTGCGAAACATAAATGGGTAATAAATGTTTTACTGTAGATGAGATCAATCAATAAGATCGTTGGAAGCCACAGAGATGTGGTTTTACAGTAGATTGATGCAAGTTTTATGGATAAGGAATAAAAAAAATTGATGTGATTTTAAAACATGTATGCACACACAAAAAACCGTATTAAAACAATAAGAATCAGACAATCAAGTTTCTTTGGGCATATAATGCGAAGAGAAGATTTAGAACATTTGTGACAACGGGTAAAATTCAGGGAAGGAGAGATCGTGGAAGACAGAGATATGTTGGATGGTCTGACATCGTGGTTCGACAAAAGTTTGACGTCAGATCTGATTAATTGCACCAAGAGAGAGCGTTGTGGAGGGGCGTGATCGCCTGTGGCAGTATGATATTGATGATAAAGATGTACATTTTAAAGATACAGCATTGTTAATTCTTTTATCATATTCATGATAGTACCGTAGATAACAGTGATAAACAGAAAGTTGAATAAATCTGTTTCATTGATGGTTATTCGAATTATAACCTGGTAAGTTGGGATAACCTTGGTGAGTGGAAACTGGGAACGAATGAATGAACTTGGAATGGGGAAACCTGTGTGAAGGAAGAAACCTTGAATGGTGACGTGGAAGGGGAAACCTTGTTGGGGAAGTGGGTAAGAAACCTAAGGTGAAAAAGTGGGCAAACCATGGAGGGGGTGTGGAAGTGGGCTGAAACTCATTGGTGGAAGGGGGAGGGACAAACCTTGGTCTGGGGAAGCTGGGTGAGAACCGTGGTGAAAAGATGGGCAAAACCATGGTGGTGAAGTTGGGACGTGAAAACCTTGGTGGGAAGGTGAGGACAACCTTGATGGTGAAAGTGGGTGAAACCTTTGGGCTGGGAAAGTGGGCGAAACCTTGAAGTCGGCGAAGTAGGACGAAACCTTGTGTGGAAAAGTGGGCGAAACCTTGGTGGTGAAGTGAGCGAAACCGTTGTGGTGAAGTGGGACGACAAACCTTGTGGTGAAGTGGCGAACCTTGATGGGGAAGTGGCGAAACTCTTGATGGGAAAGTGGGCAGAAAAACCTTTGTGGTGGAAGTGGGCGAAAACCTTGTTGAATGAGTAAGTTGAAAACCTTGTGGAAAGCTGGGCATCTTTCAAGAACTCCCTGATTCTAAACTATCAAATGAGTTCCTAATCATTAATGGCGAGACGGAAGTTGATAAAACGATCAGAGTAAGATTCAATGTTTGTGAACAACGTAAAATAACATCGCAGTTGAAGATTTCACTGTTTTAGACAGAGATCGGACCACACGACTATTCCCAAAGTACAATGATGATGGTCTCGTTAATCAATCAAATCAATCAACAATATCAATCAATCAATCAATAACTTCAGTGTCTTTTCCTCAACTGTTGTCTCTGTCTAGGTTTCACTTTCTTCATTAATTTGTTAATGCTTATTCCTTCTGTTACCTTTGTTAGCTACCTTCACTATATTATCTCCACTTCCTCTTTTTTGTCCCTGGGCAGCATGAGTCAGTGGTAATGAACGAGCTGATATGATTGATGGCATGGCTTCAATTCAGATGGACTGCAATGGACCGAATGACATTCTTAACGCATTGAGAGAGTCTTTCCAAACTTTTCAGGTTTATGAATCCACACGCTGACCAGATTGAGAGAGATGGATGTCAATATTGGTGCAGCCCGAATAGAACGACATACCAAATACGCAAAAGACTGATTATCAACATCGAACTGGCGTGTTGGGTCGCTGGACGCTCTGGATTTGTTGAAGGAGACCGGAGCACCTATGGACGTGTCCAGTGCTATCATGAAAAGTCCTCATATAACTGAACTCCACTCCCTAATTTGTTTCTAGTAGTACTCATAGTGACTGTCTTACAATTTAACAGAAGATTTATTATAAATACAATCAAGTCATTTTAGAACTGTCTTTAGTAAACGTTTTAGTCTGTATAAATAAATACAATCAATATATATACTTTGTCTTATCTAAACCTAAGTTGCTATAAATTACAATAAAGTAAGTCAGTCTTGGGAAATAGTTTTTTCGTGTAAATTTTATTAAATACAATAATATATAAAGTTTACTAACCAGTTTTACGTATCCTCTTGCGTCCAGTAACAAGTTCTCTGGCTTGAGATCCCGGTAGATAATACCTTTAGCGTGCAAATAGGAAAACGCTTCTAACACACAAGCTACACAGAATCGTGCTGTTAGGTCGTCAAGTTACCCCTGCATAAACATTATAGCAATGTATTAATGATTCGATTAGAATATAGATTGAAACTAATGTCAATTAGATTATTTTAATTACAATTCCTCAGTCTGATTAAAGAACGCTTCCATAGATACTTAACCTGTTTTACGTTGTTTCCATGCGTTTGCATTATTTATAAATAGCAAGAACCTTTTTCCTGTCAAGCATTTGGGTCCACCAGTCGTCATACATTTTCAACCAATCTACTATTCCTCAACTTCAGTGCCAAACACGGCGTGACATCAAATGATAAAGCTAGTAGCGATGAGATAAATGTCTACCAAATGTTGGTGCAACAAGAGCAGACGATTGAGAAATTAAGACATCGAAAATTGATACAAAAACAACTTAATTAACATTTTAAATGTCCACATAAGCATATACAACAATGATAAAACAATGTTGTCTGATACAATGGATATAGCAAATGCCAGCAAACAAAGATAGACTAAGAGATAACAGAGGCAACAAAGATACTATGTTATAAACTATAACAATGTCATTCTAGAAATACTATTACACTGTACAAAACATTTAGAAAGAAAATATAAAGGTACATTAACGACCTAACAGATTGGAAACAAAGATTCACATCTTTCAGCAGATGACATTAAACACAAAATTACTAATAAAACCTTTTTCAGCGATGTCTAATTGAGCTCACGCAAAGCTGAATTTCCGGCCACATCTTCAGCGACCATTGACCTCAAACGACAGACACCTGGAAAGTAAAGCGCCTGATGACACTCACACACGTTACGCTAAACGAAACTGAGACAAACATCAGTTGAAAGGGCATACATTGACGCTAAACGAAAACAAAGAAACACATCTTAACACGACAACATTACGCTAAACGAAAACTAAGAAACACATCTTAAAGACATACATTGACGCTAAACGAAAACTAAGAAACACATCTTGAAAACGACATACATTGACGCTAAACGAAAACCAAGAAACACATCTTAACAGCACATACATTACGCTAAACGAAAACCAAGAAACACATCTTAACAGGACATACATTGACGCTAAACGAAAACAAAGAAACACATCTTAACAGCGACATACATTGACGCTAAACGAAAACTAAGAAACACATCCCAAAAGCGATATACATTGACGTTACAAAGAAACGTGTTTCTAAAAAAAAACATAAACATAATGAAACAAATATTTGAAGAACATTATCATACAATGATAAAATATACGATTTATATAAATTATTTATGAAGACATATAACCAACAAACACAACATAAATAATAAAATACTGCCAATACATTATAAAAACATACAGTACAATTTAGTTACCTGTCTCTGAGTATAGTCCATAATTCCCCTCCTAGACAGACTTCCATTAACATGTAGACATACTTCCGGTCTTTGAAAGTTTTATGGAGTCTAGAAAGAACAATATTTGATAGTAGTACATTCATTATAAATAAGGTTAGTGTGTGCCTACAGTTCTCATCTGGGTATAATCATCATTTGGATTAGACAGTCTTCAAAACTAATCATCATTTGGTTTAATCACATCTTTACATTGTATCGTGTCGTTGTAATCAGGTTAGAAAGTTGGAAAAGTGGTAATAAATTCATCTCATCATGTCTCTCTACTGTAGCCTCTTATCAATACTACCTAGTTAGAACACATTAAAACTGGTAATAAATTCATGTTATCATGTCTCTCCACTGTACCCTGTTATCAACATTACCAAGTTATAACACCGGGAGACTGATGATAAATTCATTTTATCATGTCTCTCCACTGTACCCTGTTATCAACATTACCAAGTTATAACACCTGGAAACTGATAATAAATTCATTTTATCATGTCTCTCCACTGTACCCTGTTATCAACATTACCAAGTTATAACACATGGAGACTGATGATAAATTCATTTTATCCTGTCTCTCCACTGTACCCTGTTATCAACATTACCAAGTTATAACACCCGGAGACTGATAATAAATTCATTTTATCATGTCTCTCCACTGTACCCTGTTATCAACATTACCAAGTTATAACACCTGGAGACTGATAATAAATTCATTTTATCATGTCTCTCCACTGTACCCTGTTATCAACATTACCAAGTTAGAACGCCTAGAGACCTGATAATAAATTCATTTTATCATGTTTCTCCACTCTACCATGTCATTATCACCAGGTTAGAAAGTCCGGCAATTTGTGATAAATTCATCTCTTCATGTCTCTCGTTGTACCCTGCTATTATCATGAACAAGGTAGAACATATGGAGATGGATAATACATTTATCTAATCGTTTTTCTCCACGGTATCCTGTTATAGAACAGTATATAGCAGATACCACTTCCACATACGTTGTCTAAGCAAATTACTAAAAATAAACTGGCAGGACAAAATTCCAGATACCGAAGTCCTAATATGAGTCAAGATCCCAAGCGTTAACACCCTGTTGAAGGAGGCCCACGTCTCGTTGCGCGGGTGCCTGATAAACGCATCCAACAACAGTTGATATATGGCGAACTTGAAGGGGACAGACGATCAGTTAATGGATTGAAAAAAGAGCTTTAAAAACACTTTTATAATGTCTCTAAAATTCTTCGATATAGACAGCACGTGCTTGGTATCCCTTTGCCAAGATCACCATATGTAAAGCTATAACAACACAAGAAGAACTCACATAGCTGAGAATCGTTGTACATTGAGGCACATAGGTTTGCCTCTAGCGAAAAGACGCAACACCCACATATCTAACATTGATCGTGTATGCCCCACCTGTGGTGGGGATTGTGTTCAAGAAGTGGACGTCACAGTCACCTCCGTATACACACACATTAGAGAAGTGCAGAAAAACACGTCTAATAGTGTTGTCATCATCGCTTACAATGGACGGCTGTTATTATTACCTTGTTATCATCGTGGTCGAGTTAGAAAGCCCAAAGACTGGTAATACATTCATCTTCTTTTTCTTCTGCGTTCTCAATATATTTGGATTTCGGATTCTCTAATAAAGGCAGCCGTCTGCCTTTAATTATCAGCCACGCCATACAGTTTGTCTTGGACGCTGGTATAAGTGGCCCACCACTTTCTTCTCAAGTCTGTATACTGGGGGCAGTTCTGTTGGATATAATTCCTATGATTTCCGCTTCCCGTTTTGGCCATCCTCGTGATGGTATGTCTGACACTCTTACTGCGTGGCTAAATCTCCAAGGCAGATTGTCGACCGTAGAATCCGTTATCCCATTCCTCATTGTGAGGGGTCGTTGCACTTCGTTACGGCCTGATGCATCCGTTTTCTGCAAGAATTTGTTTTGGGTTAGCATTCCCTAGCGGACACGTGCATCCCGATTTAAGCCAAACCTCCTTAGTCGCCTCTTACGTCATGCGTGGCAGGTAAAAGTGATTCTATTCTTTACAAAACCAAATTCGCCCGTCTGCCCAGCGTGTTCGTAGCGCGTTGGACTACGGGTGACTATCCCTCTGTGTGTGCGGGTTCAATTCCGCAGGATGGCAGAAAAAGCCACATATTCCCCAGATTTACGGTGTTCGTGGCACCGAACCGAAGGGCTACGATGTCCATGGCACCGAGCCGAAGAGCTGAAAAGCTCAAGTGCTTCTGGATCAAAAAAAAAAAAAATTGGGACCCCAGTAACCACTCGGGCGATACATTCATCTGAACGTGCCTCTCCACTGTATCATGACATCATCCTCAGGTTATATAAAGGTCGAAGACTGGTAATACATAAATCTGATCATCTCATGTCACTGTACCCTGTTCTGGATTAATTCTTTCAGATCAGTCTAAGTCTGAATCCTAATATCTCAGTATGATATCACAATTATTTTTCTCTTTTCTTCGAACGCTTCATATCGATTACTTGTTAACCACTCTGTGTGATTTGTATGTGATCTGAGCCTAAGAGAAATTGTACATTTCACAAGTTATGCGCCTACACGTAGGTCAGCTCATCCAATTTCTGCAATGCTTTTTATTTACTATGGTAGCTTTCCTAGGTCCTACATCAGTAGCCACTTACGACATGCCTTATAGGTTGGGGTGGTACTATTCTTGCTTCCTTGCAGACCCCGGCACAGCACGGGCAGACATCACAATGAAGTTAATCATTACATGCCCCCTTTATCTTTACTTTTAAATTACATACTACAATATGTTTTGGAGTCCTAAATATGTTGTTAATCGAGGGAATCAGTACTCTTACTTTGGAGGGGTGGGGGTGGGGTGGGGGGTATGAAATGCAAAGAAAATGATTGAAATCCACTGTGATAAAGGGACACTTTTCTCAAATAGAGGACGACACAAAAAGAAATGATACTGATCAGTCTAATATCAAAGCATGTAGATCGTCAACATTGAAGTAGATCATCAACGCTGGAGACAGAAATGTTGGATATTCTTGATCACCAACACTAGTAAGCACATCACCTGATGATGATGATGATGATTATCACGAAGTCATGCCAGTCTGCATTTTTCATATTTGATAAACTAATATTATTATTTCTTATATTATACACATTATGACGTTGGTATTGTTTTACCAGACATGCAACACACAAGAGACAGACATTACAATTAATGTTGAAGTTAGCTGTCTAAAACTAAACAGAGTTATATACAGTTATAGAGACAATTCCCCACATTTTATTATTCTAACATTACCCCATTTCCATCATTGTTTACATTGTCTGAATTCTCGTACATCACGCACGAAGTATCATATATTGTGTCTAATAAGTTGTGTTTGATTTCTTTTTCTAACGAAGTAACAAAGTGTTAGCGCCAGAAGTTTAAGTGGTAGTGAGCGTCTGAAACTTAAGTGGTAGTGAGCGCCTGAAGCTTAAGTGGTAGTGAGCGTCTGAAGCTTAAGTGGTAGTGAGCGCCTGAAGCTTAAGTGGTAGTGAGCGTCTGAAGCTTAAGTGGTAGTGAGCGCCTGAAGCTTAAGTGGTAGTGAGCGCCTGAAGATTAAGTGGTAGTGTGCGCCTGAAGCTTAAGTGGTAGTGAGCGCCAGAAGCTTAAGTGGTAGTGTGCGTCTAAAGCTTAAGTGGTAGTGAGCGCCAGAAGCTTAAGTGGTAGTGTGCGTCTGAAGCTTAAGTGGTAGTGAGCGCCTGAAGCTTAAGTGGTAGTGAGCGCCTGAAACTTAAGTGGTAGTGAGCGCCTGAAGCTTAAGTGGTAGTGAGCGCCTGAAACTTAAGTGGTAGTGAGCGCCTGAAGCTTAAGTGGTAGTGAGCGTCTGAAGCTTAAGTGGTAGTGAGCCCCAGAAGCTTAAGTGGTAGTGAGCGTCTGAAGCTTAAGTGGTAGTGAGCGTCTGAAGCTTAAGTGGTAGTGAGCGTCTGAAGCTTAAGTGGTAGTGAGCCCCAGCAGCTTAAGTGGTAGTGAGCGCCTGAAGCTTAAGTGGTAGTGAGCGTCTGAAGCTTAAGTGGTAGTGAGCGTCTGAAACTTAAGTGGTAGTGAGCGTCTGAAGCTTAAGTGGTAGTGAGCGTCTGAAGCTTGAGTGGTAGTGAGCGTCTGAAGCTTAAGTGGTAGTGAGCGCCTGAAGCTTGGTGGTAGTGAGCTCGATCACAACCCAAGCGTACCTGGTTCAAACTCCACGGTGGGAAAATTTGCAAGCAAATTAGTTTCTGTGGGAATTTTACAAAAGGTAAAAATAGACCACACCGTTCAGAAACCAATGGTAAACTACTGAACGTGTAAGTGGTACCTAGACACTCAACGACTCATTTACTGTTGTTGATGGATACGACCTGTAAAGTATATGCCACGATTTTCATTTTCAATGAAGTAACAATATCTATATGTATGTGGTGTTATATATATATATATATATATATATATATATATATATACATATACATATCTTGGGGGTATATGTGCTGTAGAGGTAAGGTACTCGTCTCTCTCTTAACCCTTTCGCTGCTACATACTTTCTGAAGGCTGAGCTAAAAATAGCTACTTTTTGTTTCTATGTCACAAACGTGAATGTACGCCTGTGGCGTGACAGTAGCAATGTATAACGTGTTAACACGTCTTTAGCCCACAGAGGAGAGATAATAACAGACGTGTTAATGCGTCTTTAGGAGTAAATGGGGAAAACGTATATATACGCCCTTAGCAGCTAAAGAGTTAATAGGTACTCGGATCCTTCCCCGCGTGTAACAATCAGGATATGTTTCCAGATATTTATAATTCTGTAGGTGAGATCGAGTTCCTAGTTTTATCGGAGACAGTTGATAAAAAGTAGGTCATGTTTAAGTTGACTACGTAATTAACCCTAGGTAGTTAAACATCAAAGCGATGGTACTGATAAAATTCCTTTAAGCCAATAAAATAAAAATTAAAAAAATTGTAAAAATGACATTAGAAGGTTTACAATTGAAACCATTTAAATATTTTTGGCGATTGAATCTAGAGAAATGCAACACTGCTACCTTGAATCCAGGGAAATGCTACACTGCTACATTGAATCTAGGGAAATGCTACACTGCTGCATTGAATCCAGGGAAATACTGTCCTGCTACACTGCTACCTTGAATCTAGGAAATACTACACTGCTACATTGAATCTAAGGAAATGCTACACTGCTACATTGAATCTAGGGAAATGCTACACTGCTACATTGAATCTAAGGAAATGCTACACTGCTACATTGAATCTAGGGGAAAAGCTACACTGCTACATTGAATCTAAGGAAATGCTACACTGATACATTGAATCTAGGGAAATGCTACACTGCTACATTGAATCTAAGGAAATGCTACACTGATACATTGAATCTAAGGAAATGCTACACTGATACATTGAATCTAGGGAAATGCTACACTGATACATTGAATCTAGGGAAATACTGCCCTGCTACATTAAATTCAGGGAAATGCTACACTGCTACATTGGATCTCCAAAGAAACTCTTTTACTTGCTTGTCTGAAACAACTTTGATTTAGTTTTCATCTAAACACTCTGTGTTTGTTTATATTTGTTGCCATACACACAGACTTATTGAAAGCATTCGTCAAAGATAGAAATACCTGGATAAAAAGATAATTTCTGCAAGTTATCACATTTGGAGAACTGGTTGTTCAAGTAAACAGACGATGATATGTTTGATTCTAAAATGTAATCACTTTTGAGAAGCCATGTTTATGTTTTTCTTTGTTTCTTGGAAAGAGGGATGAGAGGGAAGGGGATGAGAGGGAAGGGAGGAGAGGAAGGGGGAGGGGAGGGACAGAGACTTACCTCCAACATCTGAGTTAACAGTCACCAACTTCACATCAAATTGTCTAGCCAGGCGTATAGATCTACCCCCCTCTCACGTCTAAAAGTGGCCTATTCTACTACTGATGCATTATTTCAAACTAAAATAACGGCCCAAATCCTATGTTCTTATTGAGCTATAGTTTGTTAATTTCAAATATCAACAGTTATTATGACGCTATTGTAAGTTTCTAGCAGTTTAATATAGCTACTTGTTATAAACGCCTGACAGTTAATATACAGTTAGAGCCGCGCCGATAGCGATGTGGATAACATGCTTCGATAGTAAACAAATGTCGTGCTAATTCCGGTGTTCGAGGCTAAAGTGGGCCAACACACTTTCGGCGTGCACACGGTAGGTAGTTGGACTACAGGTTTGCTTGGAGATCTAAATTACAAGTGCCTCAGAAGTCGAAGTAAGTCTAGCCTTAATGTCAAGGGACACTCATGATAAGAAAATAAAGTTTTCACTCACTAGTCAGTCAGAGGTGAGATATTATTTCGTCAGCATCGAGTAACGTTTTTCTCCATATTACTATCACATACATCCGTAGCACCACATTATCTTCACATTCACCTTAAACAACAACATTACAATAACATTTGCGAACTATCATCACCACCACTAATGCTAACAGCCACCATATTCACTATACCCCATACCATGCTCATAAATATAGCGACCACCTTCTTACTTTGTAATAAAAGGTGAGTCTGCCTCCATCATGATCCTTTTTTCCGAGTAGATGTGCTCCTGCTGTCTGGTCTCGACAATGTGTTTTTTCTTCAAACATTTCAACGCAAATGTTTTCGACTTGTCTTTGATAAGCTGAACCTAAACATGATGAAAATGAAGATTTAAGCAAGAGGTTTGATAAACTGAACTTTCTTATAGATATAGATACACGTTAGAGAGCAAGTACGCGTTTGAAATCAAGTCTTTGATAAAATTTTACTAACTGTTTATTATATGAACGATCATGTTTGTATATAGACGGACTTAACGTACACAAAGATAAAGGATGGAACACGTTTCGTTGCAATGAAATATATTGGGGAATATCGTGTTAGGAAAGTATATTTATTAGATCAACTTCTTCTTTTTCAAATGCTCAATATCGACCACTTGTTAATCGCTCTGTGTCTTCTTCTTTGCGTTTGTTCTTTACGACCAATTTTAATCACATTTTGTGATATGTTTGATCTTTGCCAAGAACGTGTATATGTTGCACATTGGTTTGGAAGGCCCTTAAACGCACAGACTTCTACATGTTTAGGACACGTGCATCCGATTTCAGCCGAACCTCCTTAGTCGCCTCTTGCGACGTGCGTAATACAAACGCAAGTAGATTCACCGGAAGACATCAGTCCTAACCCGGTCTTTGATACTTTGAACAAGAGAATAATAAACTAGCTTGAAAAGAAATTTTTATACTTTGTAATCAACTAAACTTAGTTTTAACAAAACGAAACTAACATGAACACAATCATATTTTATTGCTCCTTTGATAGCAACCATTTATATCAAACTTAAGAAGCCATAGATCACAATAAACGCTTTCACCTGTTTCTTTGATCACCAGAATATAATCAGAAAATGTAAAGAGGTAAACTGACTTGAGATTAACTCTTACTACCACGTCATTAAATTATCATTGCATAGTAGAAATATAAAGTGTTGCTGAAAAATTCATAAACACCCGGCTAGAGAATGAAGAATATGGAGATAGTTATCCTGCAAGATGTAAACATCAAGGAAAGCTGACTAATAAACAATGTTATGTCTTGGAAACGTGTACACCTGGGCGAGATTTAAAGTGAGAGTGACTTGTAAGAGAACAATAAAGGATATCATGGTTCTTGAAAAACGAAGCAGTGGTCAACGATGGTGGCAACAATACATTATAGAAACCATACATATAGCAATGAAGGAACGGAGGAACTGGCTAAAGTTTTTTCAGGGCGGGGGAAGGTGGGGGAACGATGTTCTGAAATGGACATGCTTTAACATATGCAAAAACATACAAACTGTCAAAGTATAGGAATTAAGTTAAATCAAAAGATTAACACCTAGTCATCAGGTAAAAGTACAGGAATGAAGTTAAATCACAAAGATGAACACCTAGTGGATCAGGTAAAAAGTACAGGAATGAAGTTAAATCACAAAGATGAACACCTAGTGGACCAGGTAAAAGTACATGAATGAAGTTAAATCAAGATTAACACTAGTGGACAAGTAAGTACAGGAATGAAGTTAAATCAAGATTACTCTAGTGGACCAGGTAAAAAGTCAAATTTTTACAAGCCATTTGTTTTTAGAATAAAACCGCTCTTTAGTGTGGCTCCTTGTAAAAAGGCGTCCAACCCATAGCCACATAGTGTAGCGTTTGGTTCACAAGGAGTTAAAACTAAAGAAACAAAACTGCAGAAAATGGCATGAATTCTGTAATGAGAAAGACTCTTCTTAGTTCAGTTTCTATATGTGCTCTCACGTTCTCATTAATGATATTGAGCTACCTCACAGAAAATATGTTGTCACTCATTAAAATCTTAATGTGTCCCAAGGAAAAGTAAACAACTAATGCTGCTCAGTTATCCACAGAGAACTAAGCAAATAACATGAACATGATGTTATTAATTAATACAGCAGAAAGAACGATATATTTCCAGCAACTGTTTTGTATGTGATGTCAGGTTAGCTATATAAACAAATGCTTGTATAAATGGGCAGTCATGAATTATTAAAACGAACAAGTTACATAGTCTTCCTTTCTTGAGCATGCGGTTTATAAACAGAAATAACCTATGACCACAACAGAGTAACACACATACACAGACTACACAACATACAATATTTTTGCAAAAAATGAATAGAAAATCTCCTTTACTTAGCAGGACTGCGGGGTTTAGCATATACTTCTCTATCTTCCTCTCTTTGTGTGTGTGGGGGCGGGGGTGAACAAGCGGATGAGTGCGTGCGTGTATAACAGTATAGAATATTTTCATTTACAACGTCTTGCACTGTTAGATGTCTTGATCGATACCAGTTCACTGACCACGGTGAGTAGTAGTTCATTGGCCACTATGAATAGCTAGTGAGCTGACCACGGCGCTGAATTTACACTCTAAATTCATTGTGCTTATATCCTCATGGTATTCTCTATAGCTAAGTGGTTAAGCCGCCCGCCTGCCCAGCGTGTTCGTAGCGCGTTGGACGACGGGTGATAAGCCCTCTGTGAGTGCGGGTTCAATTCCGCTGGCTGGCAGAAAAGTACAGGCTCTCCAGATTTACGGTGTTCGTGGCACCGAACCGAAAAGGTTACTATGTCAGGCTTCAAGGCACCGAGCTGAAGAGCTGAAAGCTCAAGTGCTTCTGGATCGGAAAAAGTGGTAAGCCACTGTTTTGTGTTCTATAGTCGGGTTTTAATCAGACCGCGACTTTCTGTATGTCCGAGTGCAGCTATTTCAGAGAACTCCTAGATCGATGCATAGCTACGAAGTTCGTGCTTTGTGCTCACTACCAGAAATCAAGACACATATCAAGCGAACATACAAAGAGTTGTGGAGGCAACAAACCCACAAGATCCCATCAGCAGACTAAACAGAAAACAGCACACACAATCTTTCGCCTAAGAACAGTCACTGCAGGTTCACCATCACATGTACGGAATAAAGCCTGCTCAGACTGCACAGTGTGCATGCCAGACAGAAATGCAGATTCCAGAGCACATCATGCAGTCATGTCCAACATACATACACCAACGAAACGAACATGGCCTCATGAACAAAGTTTTACAGAACAACTATGGGAACTCTCGAAGAACTCCAACTGACATGCAGCTTCATAGAGACAACCCATCTCATGGTTTGAGAGAATACGAAATTGAACGCAAAGAAGAAGTGCTTTGTGCAATGCTCTCGGCTTGGGGCGTGACATTCCTGCCGAAGGGACCGAGCCATATGGAGTTAAACACGGTGAATAAAGTCAATACTTCGACTTTAGATCCTTTATCAGTGCTAGACCGACACTTTTGTAAAGAAATATTTTTCTTAATAACTTCCGTACTCTAACTCAACAGACCAGACACAACGTCACTCACTAGAACGAATCAACAAGATACTGCTACATCTTTGTTTTGTCTCAGCAGTCATGACGAAACACGTAATAAAAAGTTCTGTAGTTTTACAAAATACAAAATCAATACACAACAACGTTTTGACCAAAAGGCCTTTATCTAACAAACGATACAACAGGAGTGACGAATTTCACAGCACACTACATATACTCAGCAGCCAGTGCACCAACGGTTTGACTATGTTGATAAACTGCAGTTTCATTTAGATAACTCATAGATAACACTTACCAATTCCACACGTCCGAAGCCTCCCATACCTAACGTAGTAACCAGCTGTAGATCATCAAGTGTGACATGCTCAAATTCTTTAGCTACTGGCCTGTCTGCTAGTGAGGCAACTGGAAATTCGCTACAGCTTCGTCTAGTAAACAAAATTGTATCAATTTAAAATCAAATTAGATATTAATGAAAATTGTTAAAATGTCTAATCATAAATATTTTTATATATGTCAGTAATTTTCCACTGAATATTCTACTTTTTCTTCTGAGTTCGCTTTACATCAACCACTTTGTTGAAAACAGTTTGTGATATGTGTGTGATTTGCGCCCAACCATTTTGTTGATCACTTTTTGTGATCTGTGTGTGATCTGCGCATAATCACTTTGTTAATCACTTGTTGTGACATGTGTGTGATTTGCGCCCAACTATTTTGTTGATCGCATGTTGTGATCTGTGTGTGATTTGGAAGTGTCAATTACAGTGTAGTCAAACAACAAAAAAGTGTACAAAAAGAAGGATTTACTTCATTGAACCGGGTTTTCCCATATAACTCCGTTTTTGTCGGTAGAAATGGCACAACATTTGCCGAGAGTGATGCACAAAGCACGAACTCTGTAGCTCTAGCAACAATCAAAGGAGTCTCATGAAAATATTGCAATTGTGACTCGGTCCAGTTTCGAACTCACAACCTTCAGAACGACATGCAAATGCTAACATAAGTTACATCTCTTACAACGCCTCCCCTCTCTTCTCCATAGTTTAACGTTTCTTTAATTACATCGTGCCACTGTTGTTGTTGTTGCCCTGCCACGTCTTCAACAAACAATGTCATAAGTTTCTCCAAACCAATGCGACGTTTAATGTGACTAAAATATCTCCTATTTTTAGATATTATATTATTAAGGAGCCAACTTTTAAAAATATTTATGTCTTGTTTAATATTTGCACCCCCCATGTTCTTTGTCCAGAACGTTTGTATATTGGCGTCGGGGCCGCAAGGTGAAGCAAAGAATAGAACAACTGCAACCTACAATGCATGTCGTAAGAGGCGACTAATGTAGGACCTACGTAAGCTAGCCTAGTAAATAAAAAACATCCCAGAAATCGGATGCGCCGGCTAATTGTAGGCGCATAACTGGCACAACGTACAATCACTGTTAGGCTCAAATTACATACGAATCACACACAGAGTGGTTAACAAGTGGTCGATATGCAGCGTAAGAAGAAGAAGAAGAAGACATCCAGAGCGTTCTATGTATTTTTCTATAAAGTTTTCAATCAATAGATTATATTTTCTGTTTTGTTAGTGTTTGTGTGAGTGACATGATTTATGGACAGTATAAGTTCAGTAATTTTCTTTGCAATCTAAAGTAGTTCTGGCGTATACCAGCTGCGGTTCCTGGTCGTCATTGAGCCCAATAGGCTAGACTAACTCTTGTCTTTGAATTCGTTATCGAATAGATTGATCTTTCGTCTGCTGTACCAACAGCTGTGTGCACTTTTTTAAAGGGATGATGTCTCTCTTAATTTGCTCAGAGTAGTTTAGTCAGCCATACAAATTTGATGGTTCAGGCGGGAGGAGGGGGGGGTTATTTCTCAAAGGAAGTGACAGTCTTTCGCCGTATGGTACTTTCCTTATACACCACCTCCCCGCTTTCATCCTCCTCCCTAACTTTGAAAAAAACAAAAACTGAACAGTTCTATACACCTAAACAAACTGAACGGTTCTATACAACTAAACAAACTGAACGGTTCTATACAACTAAACAAACTGAACAGTTCTATACACCTAAACAAACTGAACGGTTCTATACAACTAAACAAACTGAACGGTTCTATACAACTAAACAAACTGAACAGTTCTATACACCTAAACAAACTGAACGGTTCTATACAACTAAACAAACTGAACAGTTCTATACAACTAAACAAACTGAACAGTTCTATACACCTAAACAAACTGAACGGTTCTATACAACTAAACAAACTGAACAGTTCTATACACCTAAACAAACTGAACGGTTCTATACAACTAAACAAACTGAACAGTTCTATACACCTAAACAAACTGAACGGTTCTATACAACTAAACAAACTGAACAGTTCTATACACCTAAACAAACTGAACGGTTCTATACAACTAAACAAACTGAACAGTTCTATACACCTAAACAAACTGAACGGTTCTATACACCCAAACAAACTGAACAGTTCTATACACCTAAACAAACTGAACGGTTCTATACACCCAAACAAACTGAACGGTTCTATACAACTAAACAAACTGAACGGTTCTATACACCTAAACAAACTGAACGGTTCTATACACCAAACAAACTGAACAGTTCTATACAACTAAACAAACTGAACGGTTCTATACAACTAAACAAACATTAAAATGCATGAATTAATATTAGAAGCCGCTCGTGTGGTGCCGGGGCCCACAAGGGAAGCAACGAATAGTACCACTGCGACCTACAAGGCATGTAAGAGGCGACCTAGGGAAGCTACCTAGTAAATAAAAAGCATCACAGAAATCGGATGTGCTGACCTACTTGTGGCACAACGTAGAATCGTTCTTAGGTCCACATCACAAACACATCACAAACACATCACAAACAAATCACAAACAAATCACAAACAAATCACAAACAAATCACACACAGAGTGGTTAACATGTAGTCATAATGGAGCGTTTGAAGAAGAAGAAGATATCCGGAACATATTGAGCAATACAATATCGATAATGTAATCGTAGTAATCATCAGTTCCGTAATCGACTAGCTATTACTGTTCAATTGCTTGTCTATCCAGGCCAGAAATATAAAACACTTAATATCTATACACTTAATACCTAATGGATTTTATCCATTAGTCTGTGACACATTTTCTAGAAAACTCGGTGAACTAGATCTGCGCACCAATAAAAGGTGGTCAATTCCCGGCACAGTTAATTCAACAATTATCCATCTGCAAATGGGTACAGGAAATTTGACAGTCTCGTTAAAGCTTCTTTCGCGTGCTACATACTTTCTGAAGGCTGAGCTAAAAATAGCTACTCTTTGGTTCTAGGTTACATACGTGAATGTACGCCTATAGCATTGACAGTAGCAATGTATAACGTGTTAACACGTCTTTAGCCCAGAGAGGAGAGATAATAACAGACAAGTTAATGTATCTTTAGATGTGATTGAGAAAAACGTGTATATACGTCCTTAGAAGCTAAAGGGTTAAGTGATTTATCAATGAAACTATGAACTAGCCAAAAAAGAATGCGAAGCTTTATATGTTTCATCCATTCAGAGACTTTGATTCTTTCAAGATTACAAATATAATTACATTTCATTGTATCATTCTGGAATTAGTTCGCACAGGAAACATTTCACAGTTGTTAGCATTTCGTGTGATTTTCATTGGCACAGGAACGGAGCAATTATGGGGTGACCCTTTGCAGTGAAGTTGGAACCGTACTTATGAACTATGAACTAAATATAATTTATAGCAACATCGACAAGAAGACAAGGAAAAATAGAACATTATAGATAGATCTGATAACAAATAAATGAGAGAATGCGAGAGTCAGCATATGAAAGTTTCATATAATGAGCGTCAGTAGGTAGATCTTTTAAATAGTAAAGTTGCGGACACGCATGACCACTCATTATTATCATTGTTGTAAGTACTATAGGATCCGGTGATGCCGACTAACATTCTTTTCTGTCGGAAAACTGCCAGAATTGGTTGCTGGAACGTGAGAACTTTGCTTTAGCAGACAAAAACAGCCCAGCTCGCAAACAGAGATGAAGCACTACGGAATAGGCATTCTGGGAAGGAAAGGAGTTAAGGAAGGCCTAGACATACCAGGATTAGAGAGCTGGAGAATGATTTTAAATGGATAGGTAAAACATGGAAAGAATTGGAAAGGATGGCAGGAGAGAGGAAGAGCTATAAGAGGTTTGTTGAAGACCTGTGCTCCGCTGGAGTTGAAAGGTGATGAAGGAAGTATACTCGCTGCTAGAACATATCTTTATATTAAGTGTCTCTACGGATTTGAGGTATAGTGATACCCTCACGCAGTGGCGGCTCGTGATCCTTTTTGTTGGTGGGGCTAAGCACAAATGTTGGGGAAAATCATGGTTTTGGATTAGGTTATATTTTAATTTATTAAATAATAAATGCACGTTACACATTATTGTTGATGGGGCCTAGCCCCACTGGCCCTTAACGACGAGCCGCCACTGCCCTCACGTATCCGGTTCCCGTACCACGTGGAATTTTCCTGCCATTTTTCAGTTATCGTTGATCACAATGTTGGTGAGATTAAGTTCCTGTTCCTCACGGAGACAAGCGGTAAAACGCAGGTCCCTTGTTCCAGTAGAGAATGTAGAAGAATTCTTTGACATTTAAAAATCGAAAAAATGGCTGCAAAGTCACAGTTCGGTCAAAGATTCTTGAGACCAATTAAGAAACAACTACGTCTCAAAAATATACTGAGATGGATATCAGAGCGTAAAAGACAACTTTGATGATCTAAAACGATCTGGGGGAAAAAAGAGTTGAATGAGAACTAAAAGAAATGAATCACATGTGGAATACAATAAAGAGGACAGCAAAGAACCAAGAAGAATGGTGTACACTTGTTGCTACCCTAAATGCCAAGTGCTTCAGAGACTAGGGAGACAAGACAGTGACTGGAAGAATGATATTCACTAATATGTCTGGTGATACTCATTGTTATTTTATTTTTATCTAAAACAATCTCGTCCTGTGGTTCCGGGTCACGCTAGAATAGTACCACTGCGACCTACTAGGCATGTCGTAAGAGGCGACTGACGTATGACCCAGGAAGCTATCCTAGTAAATAAAAAATATCATAGAAATCGGATGTGTTGGCCTACTTGTGCATAGCTGGCACAACGTAGAATCACTCTTAGACTCAGATCACATACAAATCACACAGAGTGGTTAACAAGTGGTCGATATGGAGCGCTCGAAGAAGATAAAAAAAGAAATCTAAAACAAGGTGAAAATTTAAAAAAAATAAAACTTTCATTTCATGAAATTTCTCAACAACTAATCCCAGAAGTTGAGAAAAAGAGTGAGAACATGCACAGACTTAATGTAAGACAGAATAAGTTGAAAAACCCCTTCATAAGATAGGACAGATTCAACATTCAAATCATGTTCAATTTGTGCTCAGTAAGTCGTAATGTTGATCTATTCAAGAGAAAACTGTGTTCTAAGCAGGTGCTAAATTAAACATGAGAGGAATGTCCAAATGTTTCACGTTCAGGCAGACATAAATAAAAACAAGACTAGATAATGCGATTGTATAAATTGTAAACAGAACACAAATTGTTGTGATCGTTTGCATGTAAACTCACATTTTACTCAGATTGTGCACGTCAATGCGATAAGAGCGCGGTAGACATTTAAAATGTACACTAGGGAGCATGTGTTTTCTTGTATGTACCACTAAGATTTGGGTTATTTTAGTATAAGAGTTTGTGTGATGTTTCAATCTGATGAAGTTATGATGGTATGTCTTTATAGTCAGTAGATAGGTAAAACACGTAATCACAAAGTACTGTAGTTTTACAAATTACAAAAACAATGACAAAATACAGAAACGTTTCGACCAACAAGGCCTTTATCAAGCAAACGAACAACAGGAGTGACAAATTTAAAAAAACAAATGGACGACCAAATACAAACATTTCTAATGTCTGTATCAAATGGACGACCAAATACAAACATTTCTAATGTCTGTATAGCAGGTCAACAGGTCAACTAAATATACACGTGAATAATGTCAAAATACAACAGACTCCAGAATTCAAATATCTCGGGAGTATATTCACAGCAGATGGAAAGATGGACAGAGAAATCGAGACTAGATGCCAGAAGGCAAATGCAGTGACATACCAACTGTCACCACTATTAAAACATCCAAGCATTAACATGGCAGTCAAACGACAACTGATAAACTGCATATTTATTCCAACTCTTGCTATCAGTGCCAAACATGGCCCCTGACTAAGACACAAGAAAGAAAGATTACTACATGTGAAATGAGATGTCTACGAAAAGCTGTAAACGTTACAAGGCGAGATAGAGTGAGAAACGAGAATATCAGAAGCATCGTTGGTACTATACCATGCATACAGTACATCGAGAAGCAAAGAATCAAGTGGTTCGGCCATTTAATTAGAATGGAACCACATTTACTACCATCACGTGCCTATAATAATCGACACTCAGGGCGCAGAGCACGAGGCAGGCCAAGAACACGATGGATAGATAACATCTCAGAGTCCTCAAGCATGGACTGACAACGTCAAGCTCAGCACACCTGGCACAAGATAGGAAACTAACTCTCCCCACGTCACTTCACTGCAAATGTGGTTAAGATAAGATAAGAATGTTTTGACAAGCTGACCTCAACCTCGGAAATTCAACGGCACGAGTCCACAAGCTAGAGTGCTTTCAATATCGCTATCAGCGATCTTCGAATATACCAGAAATAAAGAAAACAACAAATAAAGTGTTACCTAATATCAAGACCATCTCATATATGCCAGTATATCAAACAGAAACAAAGAAATCAAACGATATTGCAGTACTAACCTCTCTGCACCTCTAGCTTCATCGCCGTAATCCTTGTTATGCAACTCGTTTAGATCACCAATAAGCTGTGTAAATGACCTGTGTTGGTAAAAAAGGGATGTTTAAATAAAAAGTTAAATAGCAAATATATATATGTGTATATATGCATATTCTTACTTCGCTTGAACAAGAAGTATAATTTATAAGCAATATATATATATGGTTTCATAATATTATATATGAATATCAAAGCAGGCATTGAAGTGGACGCAAAGGGTTCAAGAAAGAGAGGACGACCTAAAGAGACCCTCAAACGAACTTTGCTGAGAGAGGCAAGAAATATAGGTCTCAGTTTCATTGAGGAGCTTGAGCGAGTTGCCCAGGATAAAGCGGTATGCAGAAATTGCTACCAGGCCCTATGTAACGTATAACAGTACGAGAGGAATTATTATTATTTATTATAAATTACTATGCTTGTTGCTGCTTCTAATCCACAAGGGAGTACCAGTTTGCTTTATTTTACCTGTCCAGATCTTGGCATTTGCACTTTCGAGATTTTGGTTGATCTCGTGCCGACTTTTTCTGACAGGGTTTGTTTCTAGTTTGATAAAATGTCAGAAAGTTACTTGAAGTCAAGTGACGTTCGATGCAATGCCACCAGTTACAGTTTTCTAACTTGTGCTCATGAGGACACTTTTCCATGTCTCCTTTACAACTTTTAGACAAGTTGGAGTTGAAAGAGTTGATTCTATTCTAACAGATATGTCTCTAGATTCCCGCCGACTTCATTGCAGCGAGAGAAGATATTGCTAATTCTTTCTTCAATAGATAGACGAATTTGTTTTCTGGGCGAACTACGAAGAAATGAAGCAAGTTTTAGACAAATATGTGTCTTGGTACTCACCTCTCGTACGAAGAACGAGTAGACACTGTAACAACCCCTTTCCCTATTCGCATAAGCAAACAACTAATTAAATTAATCTTGTCAAAACAAGTGTACACAGAAGGCGTGCCAAACACTAGAAACAATGTGTCTTTGTTGTTTCATCAGCAGAGATAAAGAACATATGATTACAAGCAGTGGCGGCTCGTGATCGTTTTTGCTGGTGACACAAATTTTCCAGAAAATCATTGACTTTGTGTTAGGTTATTTTTTGATTTATTAAATAATAAATACACGTTACATTTTATTTTTGGTGGGGCCGGCCCCTCTGGCCCTTAATGACGAGCCGCCACTGATAACAGGTAAATGTGCATGAAGAAAAGAACCACACACATTATATGATGCAAACTAAAAATTGCTCTACTTAAATAAATATTCAGAAAGTCAGTAGCTCTGTTGGACGAAGCGATATTATTGTCACTTCTTTCAATTTCAGTCTTCAGCTTATATTTATCTTTATAAGGGAAAACTGCAGTACAACTATGTAGAAATATTATGCAGTACAACTATGTAGCAATATTATGCAGTACAACTATGTAGCAATATTATGCAGTACAACTATGTAGCAATATTATGCAGTACAACAGGGAATTATGCACAACTATGTAGCAATATTATGCAGCACAACTATGTAGCAATTGCGAAACAAGTTAAAAAAGAAGTACTGCAGTTTTACAAAATACAAAAACAATACGCAGAAACGTTTCCATCAAAAGGCCTTTATCAAGTAAAGAATACAACAGAAGTGAAGACATTCACTTCTTACATGAAACATAACATTTAGAACAGGACAATACATTCATAATATTGTTAGGAATTTATTTCCGATTCATGCGTGCAATGTGCTGTGTAAGAAGTGATTTTCTTCACTTCTGCTGTATCGTCAATATCTTTTATCATAAATATAAGAAACAGGCGGTCTCATTTTTGGGACGTAATGAGGTCTAGAACACATTGCAGCAGCCAGACAAATCGAGGGAGACGAGACAGAGGAAGACGGAGAGAGAACATTTTGGATAGCCTGACTTTATGACCCTGACTTCATGACACGGAAGAGAGTCAACATCTCTGATGATAGCAAACACAAGAGATCGAGATTTGTGGAGAACCATGATCACCTACGCCAGCCGGCACGGCATTTATGATCTTTTTCATGAAAAGCTGCCACTTGTGTTAGAGGCAAACGATTATTTTCTCATGCTAAATATATTTACTAAATACACAATTTATTTATTTTATTTTATTTTACCGATCCAGAAGCACTTGAGCTTTTCAGCCTCGACATCGACATCGTAATGGAGCCATGGACATTGTAACCTTCGGTTCGATGCCACGAACATCCGTAAATCTGGGAATCTGTGGCTTTTCTGCCATCCAGCTGAATTGAACCCGACACACAGAGGGATAGTCACCGTAGTCCAACGCGCTACGAACACGCTAGGCAGACGGGCGATACACAATTTATAAGCACACATAATATTAGAATATTGTAAAATGTTGATAGAACTGTTCAACGGAAGGAAGAGAGAGAATGAGACAGAGAGAGAAGGACAAATAAGGAAAGAGAGAGAAAATATATAACTGCGCATTACTTGAAGGAAACAATATGTTTAAATGGAGATAGCGTAAGTAGACACATCCATGCCACAATAATACAATCACAATAAATGTAACACACAAGAAAAAGATTGCAAATTGCGAGGTTAAAAAATATGTAACATAAAGACAGAAAATAACTCACTCTCTGTCAACTGTGAGACACTCCACACCAGGGGGCAATGCTATGACGTTGGCAGTTCTTCTATCCTCACTAGAAAATATTCACACAGAATGGAATCAATCACAGAAAGCAATCATAAAAACGATTTTGGGGAAAAGTCGATCAGTCAATCTTTGCGTAATATCGAAAGAAAATTGAAAATGTGCTGCAGGTAATGAAGATGAAGCAGTTTCATCCTTCATATCATCTATAACTTACGTTTATATATTGCTTTCATCTTATTTACATTTGCAAAGGATAGAATTCACTTCAAATTATGTTTTTTTCCCTTTGTTCTGTGGTTGTTTGTTATTGATTCATATTTACAGTTTTCTAATCAGATTCCTAGGTGGCGTCTGTGGCTTAGGGGTTAGTGACTCGGTCTCTCTCTCGTTCCCGGCCTAGGCTGATGAACTAACTTTTCATCAGCCTAGGCCGGGAAACCTAGGTAACCACTGGTGGCGTCTGTGGCTTAGGGGATAGTGATTCGGTCTATTAACCCCGACGTTCTGAGTTCGAATCACGCTGCGGACAGTTTGGTTGCAAATTGCTTGCGTGGATTTTAACAAAGGACGATGGCACCACCCGTTCAGAAAGCAATGGCAAACTACTGAACGTAATAATGCCTAGAAAAATCACAATCAGCTTTAACGTTGGGGTTGATTCGCAAAGTCCTGTCAAGGATATGCAATTAACTTTAACTTTTTAATCAGATTCCTACGAGTTTAGTCTCTCATAAATACACATAAATTTATCGCAGCCTTTTTAGACCTGCATATAACTTCCCATTTCTAGACCCTAGTGTGTAGGAGGTAGGGGTGTCGATTCCTTTCCTCATGAGTAGAACGTCGAGTGTGGGAATGAAGCCACAACCCTCTTAAGTTTGAGTTGATAGACGAACTCTACTGCCTTAAACTGATCCGTCTCACATACTCATCAGAATTATATCAGTAAGCATGCTGTTGATTTCTGTGACTCGTCACTTAAACACATCTTTATTCTGCTCCGGTGTATGTCCAATCCTACTCGAGTAACGTGTGATTTTTTCCCCGCTTGCTATGAATTCAAGCGTAGCCAACGCGTGTAATATAGCACCTCTGACTGGTTTTTTTGGGTGAATGCTTGCTTTACTTTATCAGTGTCCTTCGCCATTCAGCGAGCCTTACTCTTCTTAATTCTTCTTATGCCCGTCTTACACGATCCATTTTTACATCAATTTTCTATTTCATGCATATAATCATTTGAAATTTGTTATTGGTTATTGGTTATTGGTTACTAAACTGACGTCATTGCACTCCGGGCAAACCCATAGGTGCTCAGTCTCCCCAACAGATATCAGAAGAGTATGCATACTGATGGTTCCTGTGGCTCGCTGATTAAACACACCTCTCACTCTGCCTCTCAGGCATCCAGTTCGACTTGAACAAAGGGTAATTCCAAACTGCTTAAATCGCTTGATCGATTCAACATCGATTTTAGTGTCCTCATCCAACAGAGAGTCTCGAAGAGACCGAAGAATATCCCCTTATCCATCTTCAACTCCCCAACAATCGATGCTGTTGATGCAAGCCTGTCCGCTCTCTCATTACCGTAAATACCCGCATGCCCAGGACAGTATATCCACGTAAGCCGCTGGAGGTTAGAAACTTCTATAGACGACATCCACTCATACCGAAACCTGCCCTTCTGGATCTTGTGAAGCATCGACTGAGAGTCAGATACAACAACTGCCCCAGTAAATGAAGTCCCAGAAATCCAATGGAGGGCAGCAGTAACGGCCTCAACCTCCATCCTCATACTAGAAGTAGTTGTCCTGTATGCCCCACTTCGCTCTGCAACAACCCTACCATGCGCATTAGCCAAGAAACCCCAGCCGGATTTCTCACCTCGTTGAACCGACCCATCGGTATATACAACAACATCATCATCCCTTGCATTATCTTCTATCAGCTGCTTAACTGCGAGATCAGCCTTCATGTTGCCCCAATCTCTACATTCTCTTCCAAGAGTAATGATAACGTTGAGATAGTTCATCATGCTTCCATCTGTTGGGAACCATTCTTCCCCTTTTGGTAGAGTCGCAACCGTAGTCACCTGGCCAATCGTTCTCTCAGCCTGGGCCATCCACGACATGCCACGCTTGATTCTCGTGCCCTTAACATCATTAGTGTTCTTGTGAAGTGGATTTCTCTTATCCGAAGTAACCCGCATATATGCCTTGGTTTGGGCGATTGCATGACGGAGCGTAGTGACAGAAGGCCAAGCATATATCTCATCTTCACAATGGGGGTATCTCTAGTGCAGCCCAGAACTATACGCATACCTTCATTCTGAACCCGTTCGAGTCGTTCACATTGTGATCTTGATATCGTAAGAATTCCGAGTCCGTAATCTACCACTGACATTACCAGTCGATCGAACAAAAGGGCAAGTAGTCTCTGCTCAAGGTGTGCGGCCACCATAACTTTGAGAGCCGCAAGACCACGCTTGCACCGTTGTATCGTCTGTTCAATATGGTGTTTGAAAGATAGACTACGATCAAAGGTTATTCCAAGATAGCGAAGCCTGTCTCTGCGCTCGATGGTATGTTCATCAAAGATTACACAGGGTAGGTCAGCCTTGACGATGTGATTATTCAACGAGCACCACAACATACACGCTTTTTCAGGATTGACCTGAGAGCGAGACTCTCTACACCAACCCGAGATGGTATGCAATGTTTTCTGAACGTCGTCAACCATCTCTCGTCTATCTGACCCAGTCCTATATATTAAGATATCATCTGCAAATGTCAATGTCCGACCCAATCCGGTTGGCTGAATTTTAGCTACATTTGCTGTGTAAATATTAAACAACACGGGTGATAGAGGAGAACCTGGGGTAATCCCGGGCATATACGTGCAGGATCCGATGTCCATGTTCCTAAACGGAGTGCAACGGTTCTCTCCATTAAAGAAGCAGCTATCCAGTTTACCAGCCAAGGATTAACTTTACATTTAATCAAAGAGCGCACCATTATTGAATAATTCACCTTGTTATAAGCATCCTCCAAGTCGATGGCCACAGCAACAGTCTCTTGCTTGGATTGGAAGCCTTCATAAACATCATATGCAAACGTGCCAGCATTGTTCCATGTCCCTTTCATTGGCCGGTAGCTACCCAAAGTGTCAGGGAGAATGTGGTCATTTTCCAAGTGACACATTAAGTTTCATCGCAAAATGAACAGGAGGAATACCAGCCAGTCTTTTCCTACTTTACGTGACTCGTCAGGATCCGTCTTGACAACAGATGCAGAACAGGGGCAGGGGTTCCTTCATCGTTTCGTGGAACAGACAGAAAAAGGTGATAAAACTGACCGCCATAATATCATAAGTGCTCTTCGTGATATTACTAGCTCTGGAGAACCTTACATTGACTTAATAACAAAGGAGGATGTTGTTAATGCACTCAAGGCAAGACACAGCACCGCTCCAGGGCCTGATGGTGTCCAATATCATCACATCAAACAGCTGGACGAGACTGTTATTAATGCAGTTGTGGTGGATTTTAATAAAAGTGTACAGAATGCTGTGGTACCGAGGATTGGCTTCATAGTTATTTACGACCGCTCCACAAACATGGGAAGGATCCTAAACTGCTCAGCAGCTACCGCATACTCACCTTGCAAAATGTATATGGCAAATTACTAGAGAAGATAGTGGCCTGATGGGGCAAAGAGTGGGTTATGGGAGACTTTCATAACGCAAGTCTGTGGCGACAAGTCTCTATATCAATTCTGGCAGTTTGAAATTTGTATTATAGCAATATATAACAATTTTCTATGTCAAGCAGAAAATAGAGCATGAATAAATATATATATATATATATATGGAAGATGCAGTAAAACTTGATAAATAGTGAAACACGTACAAACAAAGTACTATAGTTTTACAAATACATAAACAGTGACGATAAACAGCAACTTTCGACCAACAAGGCCTTTATCAAGCAAACGAATCAAACAGGAGGACAACTATTAAATCTTACCTACACGTACACGACTAGTTGGCAATATGGCGACGAATATCGAAATAGGAAGACTGCGTAAAACTTGATAAATAGTGAAACACGTACAAACAAAGTACTATAGTTTTACAAAATACATAAACAGTACGATAAACGCAACGTTTCGACCAACAAGGCCTTTATCAAGCAAACGAACAAACAGGAGTGACAACTATTAAATCTTACCTACTACGTCACAACGACTAGTTGCAGCAATATGGCGACGAATATCGAAATAGGGGGGAAGACTGCAGTAAAACTTGATAAATAGTGAAACACGTACAAACAAAGTACTATAGTTTTACAAAATACATAAACAGTGACGATAAACAGCAACGTTTCGACCAACAAGGCCTTTATCAAACAAACGAACAAACAGGAGTGACAACTATTAAATCTTACCTACTACGTCACAACGACTAGTTATCAGCAATATGGCGACGAATATCGAAATAGGGGAAGACTGCAGTAAAACTTGATAAATAGTGAAACACGTACAAACAAAGTACTATAGTTTTACAAAATACATAACAGTGACGATAAACAGCAACGTTTCGACCAACAAGGCCTTTATCAGCAAACGAACAAACAGGAGTGACAACTATTAAATCTTACCTATCGTCACAACGACTAGTTGCAGCAATATGACGAGAATATCGAAATAGGGAAGACTGCAGTAAAACTTGATAAATAGGAAACTACGCAAACAAAGTATATGTTTTACAAAATACAAACAGTGACGATAAACAGCAACGTTTCGACCAACAAGGCCTTTATCAACAAACGAACAAACAGGAGTGACAACTATTAAATCTTCCTACTACGTCACAACGACTAGTTCGCAATATGCGACGAATATCGAAATAGGAAGACTGCAGTAAAACTTGATAAAAGTGAAACACGTACAAACAAAGTACTATAGTTTACAATACATAACAGTGACGATAAACAGCAACGTTTCGACAACAAGGCCTTTATCAAGCAAACGAACAAACAGGAGTGACAACTATTAAATCTACCTACTACGTCACACTGACTAGCTTGGCAATATGTGAGAGTCAGGTAAATTTAATAGTGATCACTCCTGTTATTCGTTTGCGAAAATGCTTGGTACAAACGTTGTTATCCACTGTTATGCTTTGTAAACATAGTACTTTGACAGGGTGTTCACTATTAAAGTCTATCCTATTTCGTATCGTCGCAATCTGATATCTAGTCGTTGTGACGTAGTAGGTAAGATTTAATAGTTGTCACTCCTGTTTGTTCGTTTGCTTGATAAAGGCCTTGTTGGTCGAAACGTTGCTGTTTATCGTCACTGTTTCTGTATTTTTAAAACTATAGTACTTTGTTTGTACGTGTTTCACTATTTATCAAGTTTTACTGCAGTCTTCCCTATTTCGATATTCGTCGCCATATTGCATACTAGTCGTTGTGACGTAGTAGGTAAGATTTAATAGTTGTCACTCCTGTTTGTTCGTTTGCTTGATAAAGGCCTTGTTGGTCGAAACGTTGCTGTTTATCGTCACTGTTTATGTATTTTGTAAAACTATAGTACTTTGTTTGTACGTGTTTCACTATTTATCAAGTTTTACTGCAGTCTTCCTATTTCGATATTCGTCGCCATATTGCGAACTAGTCGTTTGACGTAGAGGTAAGATTTAATTTGTCACTCCTGTTTGTTCGTTTGCTTGATAAAGGCTGTTGGTCGAAACGTTGCTGTTTATCGTCACTGTTTATGTATTTGTAAAACTATAGTACTTTGTTTGTACGTGTTTCACTATTTATCAAGTTTACTGCAGTCTTCCTATTTCGATATTCTCGCCATATTGCAACTAGTCGTTGTGACGATAGGTAAGATTTAATTTGTCACTCCTGTTTGTTCGTTTGCTTGATAAAGGCCTGTTGGTCGAAACGTTGCTGTTTATCGTCACTGTTTATGTATTTTGTAAAACTATAGTACTTTGTTTGTACGTGTTTCACTATTTATCAAGTTTTACTCAGTCTTCCCTATTTCGATATTCGTCGCCATATTGCTGCAACTAGTCGTTGTGACGTAGTAGGTAAGATTTAATAGTTGTCACTCCTGTTTGTTCGTTTGCTTGATAAAGGCCTTGTTGGTCGAAACGTTGCTGTTTATCGTCACTGTTTATGTATTTTGTAAAACTATAGTACTTTGTTTGTACGTGTTTCACTATATATATATATATATATGATGTGGAGGAGTAGGAGGGCGTTGACAAACTGTTATAATGTGGGGGACTTCATGTTTATGTTGTAGCAAAAGTGGGTGGTGGGCCGAAAAAGTTTGGGAATCTATGATCTATAGATACCAATTACCTATATCGAGATTGACCGTGTGTAGGCATCTACTGAAAGTAGGACACGTTTATTATGCTTGAAAATGAACTAATGGCGGATTATAGAAGCGGCTCAAACTTCTTTCCTCATTGTGGAAGTAGTTGTCCTTCATAAACCATTAATTCAACTTGGTAACTAACTCTACCACATATCTGTATCCTCTACGGTTCACGTTTGACACAGAAGGCTTCCACAACAGATGTCCATTGTTCTCGTTCTGCCGTCATTCTTTTAATTGGTTCTCACATAAGACTCCAATCAACTCTCTTTGAAACGTTCTTCTCCATGTTTTCCTTGGGGCATCATTGCCTATTCCTCATAACTGCTACCCATCAGAGAACTGTACTAGCCAATGCCTCTACTGACATAAGATACACCTGACAAATCTATCTGTTATGTTATGTTATGTTATGCTATGCGATCGACTTTATGGCACATTGGGCATTCCCATTCGTGCTCTGTTCTCCGCTGCAGCAGCCATCCCAAAGTTCATTTGCTATGTAGCAACCATGAGAAATTGATTACTATATCTTCTCTCTCTAGCACGAAGATATCATCCTGTTGTTAATCATGGTTACCAAGGATACACTATTTGTTCGCTTTAAAAGCTCTTAGTTTGCTATAGTACTTATTTGCTAGAAAATTTATTGCATTCTTCTTCAATATCTTCTTCTTCTTCTGAGATCAACTTCTGCTATGCGACTACTCCGGTATGTGTCATAAACAGGCCGGTGCGCTTGACGTCTTCACCAGTCCCCCATAATTTATTTTGTAGGGTTGTTTCTGCTGGCCATATTTTCATTCTCACACAGCGCAGGCTGGGCAGTCTTGCAGGATGTGCTCTGGGGATTGCTTTGGTGCTCCACATGTGCAGGCAGCTGAGTCCCTGAGACCCATTCTATGGAGGTGTGCTCTGAGATTGCAGTGTCCTATTCTAAGTCTGAGGATTGTGCTTTTCTGTTTAATGTATTTATACTGTCATGCTCTGGGTTGTATCCTCCATTTCTTTTTCTCCACAAGATTTTTCTGGATTGTTTCAATTTCTTCAACATCAATGTTTAAAGCTGCTGTGATTAAGACAGATACTTGAAATCTTGTCACGTTAGGAAAGATGTACTACATCCATCATTTAATACAGTTAACCATGTTAATCTACAACATAAACATACAACATTCCCACAGACATAAACTTTATTATTATATTAAAAAACTATGGTATTATACAGAAAACAACTAACCTTAATAATGCCCTTTCACCAAAATAATCTCCGCGTTTTAGTTTTCGAACTTCCTTTGGTTCTGCATGACCGGCGATCATCTGTGTGACTTTAACCTGTAAACAATAAACAGATGTAACAGAATGTGATAGAGAATCGTAACAGCCCAGTAGTGAGTGTATTTTTTATTTTTTTATAGCTTTTAAGCACTTGAGCTTTTCAGCTCTTCGACTCGGTGCCACGGACATCGTAAATCTGGGGAATCTGTGGCTTTTTCTGCCATCCCATTGAACCCACACACACAAGGGATAGTCACCGTAGTCCAACGCGCTAAGAACACGCTGGGCCGTGCATTTCCTTTAAAGACGGATGGTCACATTTTTAATTCTAACAGGAATGGGATTTTTCCAACTGTAAACGACTCTCACCAATTCTGTGGTGCAACAACTTGATATTAAAGAGAGTTGGCTATTAGAGAGCATAAACTCAAGGAAAATATAAAAATTCGGACACATAAGCGATATGAGCGCCTAGAAAAGATGCTTTTGGAGGGAATGGTGTCTGGAAAAAGAATGAGAGGAAGACCTAGAAGACGATGGGTGCAAGATGTCATTGACGATCTGAGAATGACTACTGCTGACGCCGGTCAACTTGCAAAGAACAGAGAGTTTTTCAGGACTATTGTCATGGGAGTCAAGTTCCGGAAGGGACAAGCTCTTTGATGATGATGAAACGACTCTCGGGTGGATCAAGCCTCAATTGGGTACCAGAGTAACACTGGGATGTAAAAGCGGACGGCGTGATATTGACCAATAACGCACACTTCGTACGCCGTGAACAAATAAAAATAAAGAGTCTAGCAATATGTTTCCCAAGATACTGCATTGTATAGGGTCTATACTTATTTTTTGATCACAGTGTAAAATAACGTAATGCAAGGTTTTAAACGAAAAGACAGCCCGCATGCCCAGCGTGTTCGTAGCGCGTTGGACGACGGGTGACAAGCCCCATGTGAGGGCGGTTCAATTATGCACGCTGGCAGAAAAGCCACTGGTTCTCCAGATTTACGGTGTTCGTGGCACCGAACCGAAGGGTTATGATGTCTATGGCACCAAGTCGAAGAGCTGAAAGCTCAAGTGCTACAGGATCGAAAAAACTAAAAAAACGAAAAGACAGCTCGCCTGCCCAGCATATTCGTAGTGCGTTGGACGACGGGTGACAAGCACTTGTGAGTGCGGTTCAATTCTGCGAATTGGCAGAAAAGCCACAAGTTCTCCAGATTTACGGTGTTCGTGGCACCGAACCGAAGGTTTACAATGTCCATGGAACCGATAAATTGAAAGCTCAAGTGCTTCTGGATCGAAATAAACCAACAAACAAACGAAAAACACATACTAGTTATGATTAAAATTTCAAAACAATCAGAAGATATTCATTGTTGATGTCAGGATCATCTTCATTCCATATCGGATATATCCGTAATCGCTTCGATCTGCTGTTTTTTTTCTGCTAGGAATAACTGTCTTTACTGCTCGTTTTACCACATTTTTTAGGGCGATGTATAACAGGGTAGGGGTTACATCTCTTTTGTTTAATGTTAGGCAGAAGATTCTATGATTACTCCATGCTATGTTGCCATAGCAATACTCCTCTTTTTTTCTCTATCCAGAAGCACTTGATCTTTCAGCTCTTCGGCTTGGTGCCATGGACATCGTAACCCTTCGGTTAAGTGACACGAACACCGTAAATCTGGAGAACCTGTGCCTTAGTGTCAGCCCGTGGAATTGAGCCTCATTCACAGGGGCTTGTCACCGTCGTCCAACGCGCCACGAATACGCTGGGCAGACAGGGATATATTCTTCATATAAAACACGTATATACAAAAATGTATATGTTTTAAACATAATGTCACTTTGAGATGATAGTAAATTAGCCATGCTCACTTTATTAGGCATGTTTCCTATAACGATCCCACTTGATGGATCTAAACTTCAAGTACCTCTGAAGACGGTGAAGGTTCGCCGCATGACGAACGACACCAGTAAAATGGTAAGTAATAGTAATAATAACTCTTCTTGTACCGTTATACGTTACATAGGGCCTGCAAGTAATTTCTCCATACCACTCTATCCTGGACAACTCGCTGAATCTCCTTCATGGAACTGAGATCGATATTTCTTGCAAAGTTCTCTCTCAGCAAAGTTCGATTCATGGTCTCCTTAGGTCGTCCTCTCTTTCTTGAACTATTTGCATTCCACTTCAATGTCTGCTTTGGTATTCGTTGATCATTTCTCCGCAAGGTGTGTCCAACATATCTCCATCTTCTCTTTCTTATAACAATTGTCATTAGTGGTTGACCAGACATTTCTCTGATTTCATCATTTCTCCTGAATTCGCTCCATTTTACTGGTAAGTAGACCTCACGCAAAACTCATGGAAAAGCGCAATACCAGGTGTCATGACATTCGCACGAACTGACAGCGAGTGAACGAAACAAAGAAACAAATCAATTCTGCGTTGATACCAAGCCAAGCCAAATGTAACAATCTTAAGTAAATTTAAACACAAAAAGTGCAATTTAACTCGACAAATGCAACGAGTATTGATGTTCCAGAATCTAATTTTGTACAAGCAGGTGTATTTGTGGATATAGTAAATCCACGGACAAGGAATAAGCATTTGTGTGGGCATTTCAACAAACCAGTGTGGACAATTTGAATTGAAATTGATTTGATGTGATAGTCCATTTACATTTGTTTGTAAACGTGTTTATTTTGTTGATAAAGTGTAGTGTTTGTTTATACGCAGTGGGTGAACTATAGTCTGTCCATTAATTCGTGAGCACGTTTGAAATTGATTTTCTCGAAAACTACCTGTTGGATCTCAGTGATTTTTGCATGCAGCCTTAGAATATCCATGACGCTAAAATAAAGCTAACCAGTAGTCCATAGATGCTACGGATTTTGCACATCGGCGAATTCCTTTGATCTTTACGACAATTGCAAATACGGGGCTCAAATTTTAGATTGTACAGTATCCTAGAATTTGTCCATGTCAATTCTATTCATAGGTGTATCTCCATATTAACTTGATAGGTCAAGTAATTAAGTGTGTTGCCCTTTATGTGCAATCGTGAACTTGGATACAATATGCAACAGTTAGTCCTCCCCTTCGGTCACCATTAGACCCCAGGGTGTCTTAACTTCACCACAAATTGTATGATGGTAGACGCATTTGGATATGGAAATGTATACGTTGCTATTTCTCAGTCTGTAATAAAAATATGATTTGTATCATCCCGAATCTGACGATTCCATGAGGTTGATAATTGTTACTGGCTGGACAAATTGTAATCCATCTCGGTGCCAGTACTCGTCTTCCTCTCGAGCACATGTTCAACACACTTCTTCCAGAACTGCATGTCTATCATTGAGAAGGACTCACGTGTCAGAACTTCAACATCACACATTTTAAACGTCCTGTTCTGTTCGGCAACTTGCCCTTTACTTTAGCCCAGACAAGCTCTATCGGATTGAGGTGAGCATGATATGGAGGTAGTCGCAAAGACGTGTGGCCGTATTCCAATGATTTTGTCAATATGAAACACCTTTGTCTTATTTGTCATCCTCACCAGGTGCAACAACTCGGGTTTCAAATATGTATCATCGAAGCTGACATTTTCCTTAGCAAGCCAAGTCCTAATTTGATCTTTTGTATTTGATGCAGTTGGTACTTTGTCTTCCGCTGATACTGCGTTGTGATAGGATGCATTATCCATTACCAAGCATGATGGTCTGTTTAGAATTGGAAGTAGATCTTTCTCCATCCAGTGCCTGAAAATATGTCCATTCATTTCTGTGTGGTAGTCCCTACCGTCGGTACTTTTGATTGGAAAATAAGTCCAGCATCATGGACAAGACCTTCTTCACTACTTCCTGCATGTGTTAGTATAATACGCTGGCCTTTGCTGCTTGGTATTTTTCTTTTTTTGTTCACCGTCTACTGATTGCCATTCTTTAGCATTGGTGTGGTGAGCATTGACCCAGGATTCGTCCAAATATACAATATCATAGCCTTGCCTCCGCCGCTCACGGATCTGCTTCAGGTATTTACTTCGGGCAGCAATTAAATGTGGCTTTTCACAAATAATATTCCTGCCGCCTATAGTTTTTCTGAAGGTGAAGCCGGCGGCTCTTACAATTTTCCATAGAGTACTTTTAGAAATGTCTATGCTGCAATCTGATTGCAGTTTTAATTTCAGTTTCCTGAGAGTAACAAGTTGATTTGTCGCAAACATTTTCAAGAGCTCCGTCTTATGACATCTATGTCAAAGTCGTCAATTGTTCGTTTCCTTCCTTGCTTGACATTAGTGCACTTTGTGTCCTGTTTAATCCATCGGGAAAAGGATTCTCTATTCAGACCAAGCGCCAGTTGCGTTCGTTTCTCAGGGTTATGAATATCGCAATATAGATGACCTCTCTTAGATTCCCTACGGAAGTGTTGGTATAGTAAAACTGTAACCTTCTGCATTGTTATAAATGTGCACTTCAGACTCATTATGAATGTGATATCAATGTCAGTTTTGATAAGCCAACAAATATGATACAATAGCTTCATTCAAATAGCGAGATTCGCCTATAACTATAAAACGGTATCCCAATTATAACGTCATATGCTTTCCGCTTTCATAGTCGACTGGGTTAGGTGCACGGGAATTCGTGAAACTCACGATATTTCAATGTTACCATAATGTATTTTTAGAACAACGCGTCTGTGTACCGTAAATCTGTTACTATTGTGTACAATCCGGTGAGGTTGATTTTAATATAACCTGAAGAAGAAATATTTCAAACTACATCAAATTTTCTTGGAAAAAAATATTTCTCTAGCGTCATGGATATTCTAAGGCTGCTTGCAAAAATCACTGAGATCCAACAGGTAGTTTTCGAGAAAATCAATTTCAAACGTGCTCACGAATTAATGGACAGACTATAGTTGGGTTGCAATTTGACTATCGGACATACACCATAGTTGTGTTAATTAATTATGTGATGATGTTCATATGTTTACTGTGTGAAAGTGGTGTATGTAAGTATATGGTGTATGTTTGAGTTAAAATGAATTTGTTTAATTATATATGTCTACTCGAATATTAAAAATCATGTCAACTGACAAAGCAAAAAGTTCACCTAACATCCAAATAAACAATGAAGAACCATTTGTAGAGAGCTACGAATACCTGTGCTCAATAATTAACAATAATAGTGACTGCTGCAAAGAGATCTCAAGAAGATTGGCAATAGCAATCAAGAAGTTAAACACAATGAAGAACATGTGGCAAAGCACCAGCAAAATATTAAAATTAAAAATATTGAGAACATGCATTTTCCAGTGGCTACTTATGGTTGTGAATCATGGACCATTAGACAAAAAACAAGAACGAAAATCCAGTCCTTTGAAACTAAATGCTACAGAAAGATCCAACGAATACCATGGATAGAAAAAAGAAAGAACACTGATTTCCTGAAAGAACTAAATGTTAAAGAGAATTGGCTGATAAACAACATACTATATAGAAAAATTAGATACTTTGGTCACATTTAAGGTGACGATGGCCTGGAAAGAACAATACTAGAGGGCAGGGTCCCAGGAAACAGAGGCAGACCAAGAAGAAGATGGCTACAAGATATTAAATAAACCATGAATATGACCAAGTGTCACCGATGTGTAACATATATGTGTTCATTTTTAGAATAGATGTTTTCATTGTTTTAATCTTAAAATCAGTTTACCAGATCTATGTTTCAATCCAACGAATTGTGTTATATCACTGTGTTATATAAACATCAATAAAGACATGGGTAATGTTTGGTTATTTGTTAAACCGACGTTACATCATTCTGGGAAGACACATAGGTGCTCAGTCTTTTCCAACAGATGCGAAGCGTAAGTATAATGACGGTTCCTATAGCTCGTTGGTTAGACACATTCCTCATTCTGAGAAATAGTCTCAGAGCAATAGAAAATGGAATAATTGTTACGGTACCACAAAAAATGGTAATCTCGAAGATTGCAACAACTGCAGAAGGATCACATTACTATCAGTAATGACTTAGACATTATGCTGAATTAATCACAATATACGAGTAATCAAGTGAGCGGTGGATAAAACACTTAAATAAGAATACGCTTGTCTTAGACCTGGGAGAAGCTGATTAGACCAAATAATTATCCTAAGACTTATCTTGGAGGAGTATATTGAGAAGCAACAATTTCTTATCCTAAATTTCCCCATTTTTCAAATATGCTTTTTATGATCTACCCAGAATATTCTTGTAGAATATTCTGGTATGCTATGGAATGCTAGAAACAAAAACAAACATGACAAGTCTGCATGATCTGTTAAAGTGCGCAGTCCGCACGTACGATGGCCAAAGTGACTGCTTAATAGTTGACATCGGAGGAGAGCAAGGTTGTGTGTGATCTGCGCTATTGTTTGGAACGGTCATTGACTGAGGGATGGGAAAAATATTGCAGGGGTGAAACTGGCATCGAATGAGTAGAAAAATAAAACAACAACTGTGAGATTTCGATTTGGAAAATGATATTGTCTTGTTACGTAAAACCATCCAAGTTTTTCAAAGAAATAAAGACAACATGTTATCCTTGGCAACAAAAATTAGAATGCGGATAATTTATGAAGTGACAAATATAATGAAGAAACTTGCAACATAGAATACCGATATTACGCTGGAATCCAAAAGAATTATTAAGAAAAACTAAGCAGGTTACATTGGCATTTTATATTATTGCCGAAAGCGGTCAATTATAATGCAACCAATGAGTTCGGCTCTGAATGATATGAGTGTACGCTTTCAGACAATTCAGTTAAACCGTTTCTGTACTCCATTTCTCGGTCATTCTAGTGCATTAGTACCTGTTATGTGTTTCTTGTCGTTGGTCCGTAGACATGTGTAGACGCATCTACTCTAGGATTCTGCTTATTTGTATTGCGAACAGATCCCATACCATTTGTGATTGCATCCACGCTACTACTACCTTACCACAGGTAGATCTCTCACGACCCTATCCTTGTTTCCAGACTACAGTACCGAAGTTTGTTTCCAGTGCCACAACGTGGAGGTGAGATAGGGTGTCAGTGTAGCTAACTTACACTGGCGCAGGGTTGTCATTTTATTTGATTGCACCAAGCTTATCATCAATATAAGAAACAGGCAGTCATCATTTTTCTGGTATGTGATGAGAAAGGGAGGTTTAGAACACATTGTAGCAACTGGTAAAATCGAGGGGAGACGAGACAGAGAAATAGAGAAAGAGAAAATATTGTATAGCCTGACTTCATGGCACGGAAGGGCATCAACATCTGAGAGGACAGCAAACACCAGAGAAATAGATTTGTGGAGATCCATGATCGCTTACGCCAGACGGCACGGTACCTGATGATGACAACAATGACCTGTAGCCTCACACTAACTTTGAAACCTCAAGACTATATTTCACTAATGTAACTTTGAATATCAAAAGGAAATATCAAATGTCATGACTGTTCACATGTAATACAACCGAGAACATCAAAAACGAAAAATGAAACTTCACAACTAATCAGTGTCTGCTCGTTATCATTTTCGTTGGTGGGGCCAGATCTATATTTTTGGAAAAATCATGGTTTCGGTTAGGATATTTAATGTATAAAATAATAAATACACATTACACCTTATTTTTGGTGGGTCCTAGCCCTTAATGACGAGCCGCCACTGCAACTAATACAACCAAAAGCATCAAGAACCAAATATGAAAGATTCTCACCAATAAAATGTCAATAAAATGTAGAACTTTAAAAAACCATTATCAATGTACACAAGTAAAAACAAAAATAAAATAAATCAATATCAAATGATTTGAAAATCTTGCAGATGTAAATCAGACAGTAAGAGACTGAAAACTTTCCAATACATTATTTTAAACATAAAATGTGGTGCAGAAATTGTAAAACATTTAATGATGGTTAAACACGAACTTTCATGTTGTTTATGTTTAAATGAAATAAACATATGTATCCATCAACATGTATCTTTTCCACCCTTCATTCGTTTGTCATAAGGCTTGCATCTAAGGCCTCAATCATGATTGTTGTTAATTATTTTGTCAAGATTATATTCACAGATAAATCATGTCACGAAGCGACAATCAGATTTCCCACTTAGAAATGTAAATTTATTGTCACTATCACAATCTCAATAATCACTTGAATCAACTACAGAATTGATGTTTTAATTAATTGTTGTTATAATTTTTTTCCCGTAACTGCATTAACTTCACGTTAATAGCTTTAAGAGTGTCAGTGGTCAAACTATAAGCTTTCATCACTGCAATGGCCTCAAGTCGAAGGGCAAATGCTCAAGATTGGCACAACTTGCCCTTGCAAAAAGGCGGACATGACGGCAGAACATGTTCTGCAAGACTGTCAACGGTTAGCAGGTATAAGAAAAAACATGGCACCAAAACACAGAGCTTCGGAGAAGCTGTACGGAGGAACAGAGTCCCTTAAAACCACGGTAAAATTCATGATAAAAGTTGGTTCATCAGTCTAGGCCTGGAACACAAGAGAGAGAGATAAATGACTGCTGGATCGGAAAAGTAAAGTAAAGTAAGAACATCAGCAATCAAACTATTAACTTTCTTCACTGATGTACTGTTAGCTAGTTAGATGACAGATGAAGGTTAATGCTGTTACTTCTGCTCTCATGCGACTCTTTTACTTATTCCGATCCTCTCCTCGCGGAGCAGTGGATTTAACAGTAGTTTGTCACTTTTTCTGGTCTCTGGCTGTTTTCTTTATGGCTTCCCGTGATAGTCCAGCGTCATTCAGTTTAAGACGTCCCCTTTTATGTTTTCCTTCGGGTTCCACACAAGTGCTTGTCTAGTGACACTTGACTGTGTCTTCCGCAAGGTATGCCCGACCCAACGCTATTTTCTCCTCTGTGTCATCAGTGGTTTCTGTCCTGTTCTTATACATTGGTCTATGTTTGCAACTCTTGTCTATGTTTGCAACTCTTGTCTATGTTTGCAACTCTTGTCTATGTTTGCAACTCTTGTCTATGTTTGCAACTCTGTCCTACTATTTCAGTATGAGAATACGCCGAATACATCTGTTGACAAAGGTCTGAATCTTATTTGTATATACTTAGTGACTCCCTACGTTTCCGAGCCATACTGCTACACATATTTTACATTTGAGCTGAGTATCATGAGCTTTGTTTTAGTGATGGCAGTAGATTTCTACACTGTGTGCAGGAGAGCAAATGTTTGTCGAATATTCCTAATATTGTTCCTGGTATTTCTCTCCTAGTGACTCTCTGTGACTCCGTTTACTGTACTGGGGCTGTTGTTGTGTTTGACTCAATCGAATATTCGAAAATTCTAAAACAGTAGGTAGCGATATCTGTGTGTACTGTCTATCGATAGTTTTCATTTTCAGAGACTTTCATGAATCTGGACGTGCGAGGAATCACGGCAATAAGAGAGCTTCCATCAACAGCATCCATCGTCGGAGAGTTGAAGATGGATGGGAAGCCTCTTTTCGGCTTCTCCACCACTGAGTGCTAGAGGAAAACACTAACAATTGAAGTTGAATCTATTCAGCGATTCAATACGTTTGATATTACACGTTGTACATGCAAAACTGGATGTATGATGCCAAAATGAAGAGTTTGTTTAATAGCGATTCATGGGGGCCATCAGCATTCCTTCACTTGAACATTTTCTGGGGAAGTCTGAGAACATATTGGCCTCATGTGGAAATTGTTTTAGCGGACTGTTATGAGAGTGTTGTTTAACAAAAGATATGCTAAATGAAGATCTAGTTACAAAACAATGGTTTTTTATACTGTATAATCTGACATGAAATTCCGAGGGACTCTTAGTGTGGCACAGGTCTGCTAATGACATGCTATTTGATGACAATAATGATTCTCTGATATTGTATTATTATTTCCTGTTTCATCTAGATGTTGCACATTATGCGTTTATTTTACTAACAAATAATGTTGAAATACTGTCTTCCAGTATAAGCATATTTATCTTTGTTTTCTCTCTAAAGACATAGAGTAAATTCTATGCTGATCGTGTACAGCATGTTTCTGTGCATTAAACACAGCAAGTAAGAAATCATACTTACTGAAGAAGATGTCGAGTACAGAATAGAAGGTGAAAAAGACGAACTAAATCGAGACGGATTGAAAAGAGATGGATATATACAGATATTGATTGTAAAGACATAAACTATAAGGTGAGATATGAGTTGAGACAGACCGAATATAGATAGACAGAATAGATGCAGATTAAAGAGAAATGTACTTAATAAGAATGGACGCCCGTCTGCCCAGCGTGTTCGTAGCGCGTTGGACTACGGGTGACAAGCTCCCTGTGAGTTGCGGTTCAATTCCGCGGGCTGGCAGAAAAAGCCTCAGGTTCTCCAGATTTACCGTGTTCGTGGCACCTAACCGAAGGGTTACGATGTACATTGCACCGAGCCGAAGAGCTGAAAGCTTAAGTGCTTCTGGATCGGAAAAATAAAACAATACGAATGGACAGAATAGAGAAAGACTGAGAGGAAACGAACAAGATAGAGATGAACTAGAAGACAAACCGACTTCAGATTTGAAGATGAAGCGCAAAACAACGAGCAGACACTCTTCAGAAATTGGTCTGTGCTTTATAAATATTCATGATTCAAGAAACCAACTTGCAACATATTTTTAGCAATACATCTTCCAGGTTTCGAATGTTATACAAATCTATGTGGTTTCGGAGATAGTCAACAGCCGGGCTATTAACATGACACGTGATCTTTATCAATCATTTCTGTATACCAGTGTTAAACGTACCGATGGTTTAGAATTGCAAAGGATTACGGTATTAGTATGTAATCAGGAATGATAAGTCCGCAATGCGAATGCACAAGTGGACTAACTCCCTGATGCAGACAAGTAGGACCGGTCTTTCTTAATGTACTCTTACTTTTGGATGTTCCAGATTCTTCTGCTTTGTGCTTGTTTATGGGAACACAGTTAATCTCTCTTTGATTTGTGAGGTTTGCGCAAGACCGTACATACGCTGTGCCTCGCTTTATAGCATCCTACGCATGTAGGACAGACCCATCCAAACTTTTCGGCCTAGTTCCGAATTGATAGTGTCTCTAAGTAGGTGCTTTAAATGATCGATCAAAGGAGTAAGGAAACGATATTGACAATAGACAGGACAGCGCTTTGAGCCAGACACTAATGAGATTAAATTTCTAAAGTTTGATAGACGACAACTCAACAATAGTATGATCCAGAGACAAAGAATGTGACACCTTCCTGAAACAAACCTCTAATGACAGTGCTCTGTTTGCTCGTTGGAATGTCCTAGCGATGCAGGTAAGTTATAACTTACCTTGTTGCGATGTTCTAATTGTTTAAGGCGGGAGATTCACCCAGAACAAGGGTTTTCTATTGTTTTCTTCTTCTTCTTCTTCTTTTGTCGTCACACTGCTACCGGGTTGTTGCCCAGTGTCGTCACACTACTACCGGGTTGTTGCCCAGTGTCGTGATTTTCTGTTTTTGTTTTGCGCTGTTCTGGTGGCTTGTGTGATTGTTATCTTTGCTCTTTCAAAGGTTTCTGCTACGTCATATAACCATCTTTCGTGGTCTTCCTCTTGCCTTCTTTCCCGATGTTCTGTTGTAGAAGACTCTGTATACTGTGGAGCTTGGATGCATTCTTATAAATTGGCCAAACCACTTCATTTTTGTTTCTCTATGTAATTCAAGCACGGTTTTGTGCCAACTTTCTTTCTTATGGTGATGTTAGTGATTCTGTCTTTTCTTTTGTTGTTGGTAACTTTTCGCAGGCACCGCATTTCACATGTAGTTATTTTTGTGACTGCGCTTTGCTCAATGTCCATGTTTGGCTCTGGTAACACAAAGTAGGTATAAAAATGCTGTTGATCATCTGTTGCTTAGCTGTCAGTGAAATTTTGGATGCCTTAACAATGGGGCTAGCTGGTAGGTTACAGCATTTGCTTTTGCACTCTAGCCTCTATCTTTCTATCCAGTTTTCCGTCTTCTGTGAATATGCTTCCTAAGTATTTGAATTCACAGAAATAAAACTAACAAACATACATATTGTCATACCATTTGTCCACATGTTACCAAATACATTGTTTTTTATGATAACCACCGTTTAGTGTATGCATTCTAATTATTTATTTTTTAAATAATTAATTTTCTTGAAAATATATTGTAAACCCCCGTCCACCCTTCCTTCCTTCATCTGGGAGTAGATTTTACAAACATAAGAAGTGCAAGGAATCCCAAACTAGCATATGATATATATATCACCCATAACTATAGCATGAACCTCCATATGATATATATATCAACCATAACTATAGCATGAACCTCCATATGATATATATATCAACCATAACTATAGCGTGAACCTCCATATGATATATATATATCACCCATAACTATAGCGTGAACCTCCATATGATATATATATATCACCCATAACTATAGCGTGAACCTCCATATGATATATATATCACCCATAACTATAGCGTGAACCTCCATATGATATATATATATCACCCATAACTATAGCGTGAACCTCCATATGATATATATATCACCCATAACTATAGCGTGAACCTCCATATGATATATATATCATCCATAGCTATAGCGTGAACCTCCATATGATGTATATATCATCCATAGCTATAGAGTGAACCTCCACTTTTTGTCTAAACTGTATATAAGCAAAGATATTGCTATTCTAATTTGAAATTTGTTTTTTTTATTTGGAAGGGCTATATTGCAAGAGCCATATCTACAAAACCGATTGGGTTAGACATTTTTGGGGGGTTCACGCTATAACTATGGGTGATGTGTATTATATCATATGCTGGTTTGGCATTCTTTGCACTTCTTATGTTTGTGAAATCTACTCCCCGATGTGGGTGGTGGAAAGGGGGTTAAATATATTTTTAAGAAAATTAATTATTTGTAAAATAAATAATTAGAATACATACACTAAACATTGTCTATCATCAAACGCGCCCGCCTGTCCAGCGTGTTCATAGCGAGTTGGACGACGGGTGATAAGCCCTCTGTGAGTGCGGGTTCAATTCCGCGTGCTGGTAGAAAAGCCACATGTCCTCCAGATTAACGGTGTTCGTGGCACCGAACAGAAGGGTGACGATGACCATGGCAACCAGCCGAAGAGCTAAAAGCTCAAGTGCTTCTGGATCGGGAAAACAAAAATCATCAAACACAATGTCTTTGGCAACATGTGGCAAAATGGTATGACAATATGTTTGTTAGTTTTTTTTTCTGTGAATTTAAAAAAAAGACAACCCTTGTTCTAGGTGTATCCTGCCTTAAGAACAGTTTTCACGTTACAGAAAAAACATATTTTACATTACACAAAAGGTCACAGTGATCACAACTTTTGGTAATAATTTGGAGATAGAAGCTAGCCGGGATTAACTTCGTCCAACCACTCTGGTGAAATTAAAGTGTGGAAAAGAGATGCTTGCCTGGGAGGTTGCTAAAAAAAGCTTTCCAAAGTGCAATAAAGAAACACGAAATGTCTGTGAGGTTGCTGAGGAAACACAACTAATAATTATTTAACAGAATTGGCTCGTTAATCCACGGATGAGAAATGTGATGTATTTTTAACCACATTCTTTGAAGATCTTTGATGATCAAACACTACATAAATTATGTGAGTCAGTTTTAAGAATGAACAGTCGATTACCAGTCAGTTTTTACCTAATTTACATTACTCATCAGATACCTTATTAAAAAATTAAGCATACAAGTGACAGGGGTTCCTTCGTCGGTATGTCGCCATCATACTGAGTGATGCAGCGTTCCCTCAAATGATTATCTTTATAGCGTTGACATAAGACAGCTCTGTCATCTGACTAATGAGATCTATAGTATAACTCCAGGGAATGTGTAAAGAAAGTTCACACCAGTGGTAAATATTATAAAAATGTGTATAACAGGTTTAGTAATTTAATATTATGACTACATTATAATGTTTTTGTTTACAAATCAATTGATTAGCCTTCTTGAATCATTAATACTTAGCAGAATATATTTCTCTGTCTAACGATAGATAGAACGCGCTCCCTTTCTGTTTCGAGAAATACTCTGTGGGATTTGTATGTGATCTGAGCCTAAGATGATTGCGCGTTGTACTAGTTATGCGCCTACAAGTAGGCCAGCACATCCGATTTCTGCGACGCTTTTTATTTACTAGGGTAGATTCCCTAGGTCCTACATCAGTCGCATCTTACAAGATGCCTTGTAGGTCTCAGTGGTACTATTCTGTGCTTCCCTTACGGTCCTGGAACCACACGGGCGACTATGGTAAGTATAATTAAAGATATATAAACTAAGTTGAATGCATTTTAAAATAAATATCTGCAGATAAAATGGATAAACTCGTGAGAGGTGATAAAATCAGAGAAATATCTGGTCAACCAGTAGCAGAAATTGTTATCAGTAGAGAGAACATGATGTATACACTAAGACATCTCTGGTCAACCAGTAGCAGCAATTGTTATCAGGAAAGAGAACATGAAGTATACACTAAGACATATCTGGTCAACCAGTAGCAGAAATTGTTATCAGTAGAGAGAACATGATGTATACACTAAGACATATCTGGTCAACCAGTAGCAGCAATTGTTATCAGGAAAGAAAACATGAAGTATACATTAAGAAGAAATGATCAAAGAATCACATCGCAGGTATTAAAGTGAAAGACAAAATTGTTATCAGGAAAGAGAACATGAAGTATACATTAAGAAGAAATGATCAAAGAATCACATCGAAGGTATTAAAGTGAAAGACAAAATTGTTTAAGAAAGGTAGACCTAGGCAAATTATGAAACGAGATTCACTAAGAAAAGCGATAATAATCGGTCTAAATTCCATAGAAGAATATGAACGAGTTGCATAGGATAGGGTGGTATAAAGAAATTGCTTACGGGCATTTGTAACCTATAACGGGACGAGAGGAATACATAACTGAGTGTTGGTCGACCATGAAAATATTAGACTTCTTTTGAGGATTTTAAGCCTAAGACCATATTATCACGAAGCAAGCATTCTAACTGATGTGCTTTTACGGTTTTCACATTATTACAATATAATATCTCATAAAACAATTAAAGTCGCAGATTGTGTAGAACAGTATTACAAGTTCATAACCTCAAGCAGCATGCCCCTTACGGAACGTCAATTTCATCACAGCTCGCCTGAAAAGCTCCGTCTCCCAGCAAATTATCCCGTCTCTTCCAGCTTCATGTTCAATGCTTCTTGATGTCCTTCAACCACCTTCGTCTTATTCGCCCCCTGCCTCGTACTCCATGAACCATGCCTTCCATTAACATTTTCTCCAAACCACTGTAACATTTAACGTGGCCAAAATATTTCATCTTTCGGGGCATCAAAAATAATTATGAGCCAATTTTCCTCGGTTATAACAAGATAGATATAAAGTTTATTTTTACATCGGAATATACTTATACTACAGGGTGTTCAACTTAAAAGCAGCCTGTGAATGGAGCTAATCTGGCATATATGTATGGAAATGAGAAGGTTCAATTATGACGTAATATAGGTCAAGGTTGTGTGACGGTGTGTAATTGTAGTGCGGGAAGGGGCGATGAATAAATGTGACGTAGGACGAGCTAGTCAGAACCGGTTTAAATAGTAAATAAATACAACGCGATAGGTTATCTGGCAACTTTCGATTTGTCAATGGGGCTGCAATTATCTTGAACCCCCAGTACAATATCTACTGAATTAACTACTATAATGGCTTTATGCCATGTTATAAAACATCACGAGCCAGTATATCGCTTCTGAAGAGCGAATGGGTTAATTGACCACATCCAGAACAAACAAATATATATATTTAATCCTGCAACAGCCGAAATAGCTCGACAGATAACATTAGAACAAATAAATCAAATAATTGGTTAACTTTCTAAGATAGCTGGAAAGTATACACGATCTAACGAACTAAGATGAAGAAATTATGATATAACATCTAAACAAGACGTTGTAAATAATAAAGATCTCAACCATATAATTCTTAAATAACAGCAAATGATATAATCAACGTCACAAATAGAAAGCGAATGTCAAATGTGGCTAATGTAATGAAAAAAATAGATTAAATGAGACTTTATTAACCATTATTATTTCCCTTAACTGATGGACAAGCAGTAATCATAGATTATCCACTGACAGTATTCTTCTGTTTTCGTAACATTTCTATACATTATTAGCCTATTCATGTCGCTGACATACACGTTTTTGGTTAGTTTCCCCAAATTTGAAGATTATTGATCTTTGATTTTGAACTATTGAGTTCTCTACATACCATGAGTATCGATTTATAAAACTGCAAGTTAGTTCATAATTATCTTCTTCTGCAAGTGTTGTAATATGTTGGTTAATCAATGGGAATATGACTTCCACATCTACATATCTCTAATACTGTCTATAACTTGTATTGTTAAATATATTTTACTGAGATGTTAATAGTTTACATTGTGAAATATGATTTACACTCTTCAAAGCATGTTGCAAAGAATGTATATATATAGATAACAAATCCATTTGTTCTGCAACAGCTTGATATTAAAGAGAGTTGGCTAGTAATGAGCATACAATCAAAGAAAATTAAATATTTCGGACACATCAAACGACATGAGTGCCTAGAGAAGATAATTTTTGAGTGAATGATGCCTGGAAGAAGAATTAGAGGAAGACCTAGAAGACGATGAGGGCAAGATGTCACTGACGATCTGGGATTGACTGCTGCTGACGCCGGTCAACTTGCACAGAACAGATCGTTTTTCAGGACTGCTGTCATGGGAGTTAAGTTCCGGAAGAAACAAGCTACGTGATGATGATGCTGATATTCATATATATATATATATATATATAGACAGAAAGAATATACATATATATATATATATATATATATATATATATATAGAGAGAGAGAGAGAGAGAGAGAAGGTGATAGAGAGATAGAGAGGAAGAGTGAAGTAAGGACAGAATAAAGAATAGTATGAAAGAAATATGAACTTAAAAGTAGACAAGACAATGTACACGTGTAGATAAACAAAGTCAGAAGTAATATTATGAAAGAAACATGAACTTAAAAGTAGACAAGACAGTGTGCACGCTGTAGATAAACAAAGTCAGAAAGTAATAGTATGAAAGAAATATGAACTTAAAAGTAGACAAGACAATGTACACGTTGTAGATAAACAAAGTCAGAAGTAATATTATGAAAGAAACATGAACTTAAAAGTAGACAAGACAGTGTGCACGCTGTAGATAAAGTCAGAAAGTAATAGTATGAAAGAAATATGAACTTAAAAGTAGACAAGACAGTGTGCACGCTGTAGATAAACAAAGTCAGAAAGTAATAGTATGAAAGAAATATGAACTTAAAAGTAGACAAGACAATGTACACGTTGTAGATAAACAAAGTCAGAAGTAATATTATGAAAGAAACATGAACTTAAAAGTAGACAAGACAGTGTGCACGCTGTAGATAAAGTCAGAAAGTAATAGTATGAAAGAAATATGAACTTAAAAGTAGACAAGACAGTGTACACGCTGTAGATAAACAAAGTCAGAAAGTAATAGTATGAAAGAAATATGAACTTAGAAGTAGACAAGATATGTGACGCTGTAGATAAACAAAGTCAGAAAGTAATAGTATGAAAGAAATATGAACTTAGAAGTAGACAAGACAGTGTGCACGCTGTAGATAAACAAAGTCAGAAAGTAATAGTATGAAAGAAATATGAACTTAAAAGTAGACAAGACAGTGTGCACGCTGTAGATAAACAAAGTCAGAAAGTAATAGTATGAAAGAAATATGAACTTAGAAGTAGACAAGACAGTGTACACGCTGTAGATAAACAAAGTCAGAAAGTATAGTATGAAAGAAATATGAACTTAAAAGTAGACAAGACAGTGTACACGCTGTAGATAAACAAAGTCAGAAAGTAATAGTATGAAAGAAATATGAACTTAGAAGTAGACAAGACAGTGTGCACGCTGTAGATAAACAAAGTCAGAAAGTAATAGTATGAAAGAAATATGAACTTAAAAGTAGACAAGACAGTGTACACGCTGTAGATAAACAAAGTCAGAAGTAATATTATGAAAGAAACATGAACTTAAAAGTAGACAAGACAGTGAGCACGCTGTAGATAAAGTCAGAAAGTAATAGTATGAAAGAAATATGAACTTAAAAGTAGACAAGACAGTGTACACGCTGTAGATAAACAAAGTCAGAAAGTAATAGTATGAAAGAAATATGAACTTAGAAGTAGACAAGACAGTGTACACGCTGTAGATAAACAAAGTCAGAAAGTAATAGTATGAAAGAAATATGAACTTAAAAGTAGACAAGACAGTGTACACGCTGTAGATAAACAAAGTCAGAAAGTAATAGTATGAAAGAAATATGAACTTAAAAGTAGACAAGACAGTGTACACGCTGTAGATAAACAAAGTCAGAAAGTAATAGTATGAAAGAAATATGAACTTAGAAGTAGACAAGACAGTGTGCACGCTGTAGATAAACAAAGTCAGAAAGTAATAGTATGAAAGAAATATGAACTTAAAAGTAGACAAGACAGTGTACACGCTGTAGATAAACAAAGTCAGAAAGTAATAGTATGAAAGAAATATGAACTTAAAAGTAGACAAGACAGTGTACACGCTGTAGATAAACAAAGTCAGAAAGTAATAGTATGAAAGAAATATGAACTTAAAAGTAGACAAGACAGTGTACACGCTGTAGATAAACAAAGTCAGAAAGTAATAGTATGAAAGAAATATGAACTTAGAAGTAGACAAGACAGTGTACACGCTGTAGATAAACAAAGTCAGAAAGTAATAGTATGAAAGAAATATGAACTTAAAAGTAGACAAGACAGTGTACACGCTGTAGATAAACAAAGTCAGAAAGTAATAGTATGAAAGAAATATGAACTTAAAAGTAGACAAGACAGTGTGCACGCTGTAGATAAAGTCAGAAAGTAATAGTATGAAAGAAATATGAACTTAAAAGTAGACAAGACAGTGTACACGCTGTAGATAAACAAAGTCAGAAAGTAATAGTATGAAAGAAATATGAACTTAAAAGTAGACAAGACAGTGTGCACGCTGTAGATAAAGTCAGAAAGTAATAGTATGAAAGAAATATGAACTTAAAAGTAGACAAGACAGTGTACACGCTGTAGATAAACAAAGTCAGAAAGTAATAGAGCAAAGAAATGAGTAAATGAAGTGTGAAAAAAATGTAATATAAAGCGTCGTTTGCTAACTGATTAAACTCATTAATTTTCACTAACCGGAACAGTTGATACTAACGTAATCAGACATAGAGTTATTTGTATCAGGAAAACATCGTCTATACATACGTATGCCATATAATTATTGATGACTGCACACGTTTACGAGGGACGCAGTAGAGTAGTTGTTAGTGAATTTGAGTTATGCTAGTGATATGAGTTCATTTCCACAGTGGGCGTGGAATATTTTTCGATCGTAACGGCTCTCCCGTCGACACAACCTCAATTGGGAACCAGGAAAAGTAGTGGGAAGTAATGGCGACAGGCGTGATGCTGACAACATCACCCATCGTGTGCCGACGGTCAATAACAAATAAGGACATAACACCGTATTACCCTATATACCACATGGTACACACGATTACTATATAATTTTGAAGAATTTTTAAAAACCCTTGCAATGAATTTCCTAAAAATAATTTTTAACAACTTCTAAATACCACCGGGACTTCGCCGGTGCTACAGACCTCGTACACTACAGCTGAGATCTTCATGTGCAAGGGATCGGAGCTCACATTTTTACTCACAGAAGTGCAATGATGATGGTCCTGTCTTTCAACCAATCAATCAATAGAACAATAAAACTATTGATAACTACAAACTGTTTACAATGATATCATTCTGTAAGTGTTAAGAGACAATGGATTTAGCAATAAAGAAGTGGATTTAAAATGCAAACATGTCACCATGAACACAACGTTCAACAGAATCTTTATCCCCAAACCCCCAACCCCCAAATCAGTGGCGGCTCGTGATCATTTTTGTTGGTGGGGCCAGATATTTTTTCCGAATAAATCATGGTTTTTTGGTGCTATATTTTAATTTATTAAATAATAAAACACGTTATATATTATTTAGTGGGGCCAGCCCCACTGGCCCTTAATGACGATCCGCCACTGCCCCCAATATGCTACCAGTGCCAAACCTGGACGCTGACAACAAATGATAGAAGAAAACTAGTCACGACATAGATTAAGTGTCTACGTAGAATGCTAGGGGTAACAAGAAGAGGCCGGTTGAGTAATGAAGACATCAGGGAAAATAACATTATCAAAAAACAACAAATTAACTGGTTCGGCCACATAAGCAGATTACCAACAGACAGTGCAACTCAAAGAGCAATGCTGCTCCGATACAATGGGTACAAAACAAAAGGCAAACCACGCAAAAGATGGACCTCAGAGATAACAGAGGCGACGAAAGAGACTATCTACGAAGCGCATACAAAGGCCTGTTTTAGAAATCTCTTCTTGACCTGACGCTGTGAGGCAAACAGGATTGGAGAAAAGAAACAGAAAGAAAAAAGATGGAAAATGTTGTTTCATTTTGTTTGGACGTTTCAGCTTCCTTCTCTCATGTTTTATATATATATATATATAGTGGTGGCTCGTGATTATTTTTGTTAGTGGTGCCAGACAAAAATTAGCAGAAAAAACCATGATTTTGGGTTAGGTTATATTTTAATTCATAAAGCAAATACACATTACAATTATTTTTGTGGGCCCGCCCACTTGCCCCTAATGACGAGCCGCCACTGTATATATATATATATGTATATATATATCAGCGAGATGTATTAATATGGCTTAATCATTTCTCAAGACTAGTTCTTACAGCCTATTCTCAGCTGGACCGTGTCCTGACAAGCTCTCTAGTTTTTATTGTTAATATCACACGTCTTCAAGTCTGCTTTTCAGACGTCCTTGTAGCAAACGAAGGGACGTGCTAAACCCTTTTTTACGAAAATGAACTCTTCGCACAAAATACCCTTAGGGATCAGACAGTAATTCATCCATCACAAGTGATCCAGCTATCTTTAGCATCGTTGGCGAAGGATAATGGGCATGCAGTATATTCTAATATATTTCAACACGTTGTTGCTTGTTAGTCAGTCCCTCCAGAAGTTTTCGAGTATACGCCTCTGGCAGCGAATGTGAAATGTTTTCATCTTTCTTTTTAAGTGATACTATCTGGATCCTTTGGGTGTCTTTGTGGCTAAGTGGTTAAGCTTTTGCTTTCTGAAGGTCGTGAGTTTGAATCCTGACAGCGCCGTTCTATTCACAAACGCATGTTTACTTGTGGCCTCCAAGGATTGTTGCCGGTTCTATGGAGTTTGTGTTTGGTATATAATCTACGCAGGTGGTGTGCCACCACTGTGGAGAGGGAAGAAGCTATATGTGGTAAAACCAAGTGCGATGGAGTCAAACTTTCGGTTTTAGATCCTTTACGCCAGAGTGGTTACTGGGGCCCAAATTGGGGTGTAAAGAATAGAACCACTGTTACCTGTCCCACATGGCGTAAGAAGCCACTAAGGAGGTTGGGCGTGGGCTAACTCCCACACCTTAAAAAACACTAGATGGCTACAGAACGCAGAGCGAACCGAGTAAACGCTGGCTGAAACCGGACACATCGTCGAAGGATAAGCACCAGAGCTCCAAATGGTGCTGAAGATGTGACGTAAAACACACCAATGCTAAGGCTGCATGAATCAGATGTCTACATGAATATAATTTATGGGGAAATCTGGTACATCTGTCTGGGCGGTGATCGCGAGAGAGATCCTTTAGACTTGCTGGATCAACGACTTGCTAGATCAACGACTTGATAGTATTGAGTATAGTACTTCACACGCAGGCTCTGTAGACCCTTTAGACTTGCTGAATCCACGACTTGATGGTATTACGTATAGTAGTCCACACGCAGGCTATGCAGACAAAAAAACCTTGATGTTGATAGTCAGAATGCTTTTTCTCCATATTTTCTGCGATAGCCTTGCGAGGTTGTTGAGGCCATACCGAACCTCTTTGTGAAGCACTTCATCCGTTCACATGTTGTCTGTGATATCAGACCCGATATAGAAACACCTCATTAATTACTACACACGAATAGCAGTACTCTATTAATTATTACACATGTATAGCAACACTTTATTAATTACTACACATGTATAGCAACCCCTCATTAATTACTACACACTAATACCATTTCTATCATTGATTACTACACACGCATAGCAACACTTCATTAATTGCTATACATGTATAGCAACACTTCATTAATTACTACACACTAATGCCATCACATCATTAATTACAACACACTAATATCGTGAAATCACTAACTGAAATGAAAATAGTGGCATATCCTTTACAGGACGTAGCCATCAACCACAGTAAACTAGTCGTTGATTTTCTGGGCATCACGCATACGTTCAGTAGTTTGCCATTGCTTTCAGAACGGTGAGGTCTGTATTTACCTTTTGTAAAAATTCCAAGGTAGGCGTGGGTTTGTGATCGAGCTCACTATCGCTTGAGCTACAGACGTTCACAAATCACTAACTACTACACACACATATAGCATCAACACATCTCTTAATATAAGCGTGTGTACTCTAGTCGTCAACATTCAGATACCAAAACAATTTATCAAATAATATATTGCAACCAAATCAAATCAATATTTCAAACAATTACAGAATAGAATAGAATAGAATAGAATAGAATAGAATAGAATAGAATAGAATAGAATAGAATAGAATAGAATAGAATAGAATAGAATAGAATAGAATAGAATAGAATAGAATAGAATAAAATAAAATAAAATAAAATAAAATAAAATAAAACACAGTGAACTTACCTCGCCTTTATTTAAGATGAAGAATGTATCACCAGAGGCGCCTTCCCTTATTATAAATTCGTTTTCATTGAAGAAGTCCTGTTAATAAAATGTACAGATAATTTCAACCAAGACATTTATAAAAAAAATAGTGTTTGCCTATTTCTTGTTTCTTAACAAAGGAAATATTAAGATGTCATTGAATTGTATTTATAAACTAACTGCCGATTTAGCCAAGTTCACATTCGAGTTTCGCAGATTTCTAATGTTTGCACTTAAGTTCAATTTGACTCGCGCTATATGGAAGAGTAGAGTATAGTAGGTAGGGGTTGAAGAGTTATAGTTGGTTCCAAAATTCGTGATCATCTTTACCGACCGATATAAAATCATCCACTTGACAGAAATTCTTGATTTTTGCATTTTTATATAGATAACAGTGACGACGTTCCAAAAGTATTTTTTTGCCCACCCAAACCTTCAGTTCTGTAAGAATTTTATTATATGTTATTACTAAATTTACCGCGATGTTGATCTGGTATACTTGTCGAAATTTTACAGTACGATTGTCAAGTTTGTCTATAACTATAGTCTGTCCATTAATTCGTGAGCACGTTTGAAATTGATTTTCTCGAAAACTACCTGTTGGATCTCAGTGATTTTTTTGCATGCAGCTTTAGAATATCCATGACGCTAAAATAAAGCTAACCAGTAGTCCATAGATGCTACGGATTTTGCACATCGGCGAATTCCTTTGATCTTTTATGATAATTGCAAATACGGGGGCTCAAATTTATATTTTACAGTATCCCTAGAATTTGTCCACGTCAATTCTATTCATAGGTGTATCTCCATATTAACTTGATAGGTCAAGTAATTAAGTGTGTTGCCCTTTATGTGCAATCGTGAACTTGGATACAATATGCAACAGTTAGTCCTCCCTTCGGTCACCATTAGACCCCAGGGTGTCTTAACTTCACCACAAATTGTATGATGGTAGACGCATTTGGATATGGAAATGTATACGTTGCTATTTCTCAGTCTGTAATCAAAATATGATTTGTATTATCCCGAATCTGACGATTCCATGAGGTTGATAATTGTTACTGGCTGGACAAATTTTAATCCATCTCGGTGCCAGTACTCGTCTTCCTCTCGGAGCACATGTTCAACACACTTCTTCCAGAACTGCATGTCTATCATTGAGAAGGACTCACGTGTCAGAACTTCAACATCACACATTTTAAACGTCCTGTTCTGTTCGGCAACTTGCCCTTTTACTTTAGCCCAGACAAGCTCTATCGGATTGAGCATGATATGGAGGTAGTCGCAAAGACGTGTGGCCGTATTCGCAATGATTTTGTCAATATGAAACACCTTCGTCTTATTTGTCATCCTCACCAGGTGCAACAACTCGGGTTTCAAATATGTATCATCGAAGCTGACATTTTCCTTAGCAAGCCAAGTCCTAATTTGATCTTTTGTATTTGATGCAGTTGGTACTTTGTCTTCCGCTGATACTGCGTTGTGATATGATGCATTATCCATTACCAAGCATGATGGTCTTTTAGAATTGGGAAGTAGATCTTTCTCCATCCAGTGCCTGAAAATATGTCCATTCATTTCTGTGTGTAGTCCCTACCGTCGGTACTTTTGATTGGAAAATAAGTCCAGCGTCATGGACAAGACCTTCTTCACTGCTTCCTGCATGTGTTAGTATAATACGCTGGCCTTTGCTGCTTGGTATTTTTCTTTTCTGTTCACCGTCTACTGATTGCCATTCTTTAGCATTGGTGTGGTGAGCATTGACCCAGGATTCGTCCAAATATACAATATCATAGCCTTGCCTCCGCCGCTCACGGATCTGCCTCAGGTATTTACTTCGGCAGCAATTAAATGTGGCTTTTCACAAATAATATTCCTGCCACCTATAGTTTTTCTGAAGGTGAAGCCGGCGGCTCTTACAATTTTCATAGAGTACTTTTAGAAATGTCTATGCTGCAATCTGATTGCAGTTTTAATTTCAGTTTCCTGAGAGTAACAAGTTGATTTGTCGCAAACATTTTCAAGAGCTCCCGTCTTATGACATCTATGTCAAAATCGTCAATTGTTCTTTTCCTTCCTTGCTTGACATTAGTGCACTTTGTGTCCTGTTTAATCCATCGGGAAAAGGATTCTCTATTCAGACCAAGCGACAGTTGCGCTCGTTTCTCAGAGTTATGAATATCGCAATATAGATGACCTCTCTTAGATTCCCTACGGAAGTGTTGGTATAGTAAAACTGTAACCTTCTGCATTGTTATAAATGTGCACTTCAGACTCATTATGAATGTGATATCAATGTCAGTTTTGATAAGACAACAAATATGATACAATAGCTTCATACAAATAGCGAGATACGCCTATAACTATACAACGGTATCCCAATTATAACGTCATATGCTTTCCGCTTTCAAAGTCGACTGGGTTAGGTGCACGGGATTTCGTGAAATTGTTGTATACTCACGATATTTCTATGTTACCATAATGTATTTTTAGAACAACGCGTCTGTGTACAGTAAATCTGTTACTATTGTGTACAATCCGGTGAGGTTGATTTTAATATAACCTGAAGAAGAAATATTTCAAACTACATCAAATTTTCTTGGAAAAAATATTTCTCTAGCGTCATGGATATTCTAAGGCTGCTTGCAAAAATCACTGAGATCCAACAGGTAGTTTTCGAGAAAATCAATTTCAAACGTGCTCACGAATTAATGGACAGACTTTTTTTTTTATAAGCATTTCCGTGTTCCAAATGCAATTCAGTGCACGTCAAAATCAGGAATCCCGTGGAATTAATCAGTTCACAATGTATCCTACTGACTGTCATTGGCGTATGTACCCAACATTTACTTTCATTTATAGAAGTGGAAGGTATCATTTGTTCACTATGTGACCTTTCTTTTTATAATATGTAATAGGAATACGCCTTTGCAATTATTCGCCACCATTTTGTGTATTACTGTAAGTTCTAAACTTTGATGATCATTTTGTTGTGCTTATGCAAAATTATATAACAAAAACGTTTTTGCATCAACAAAGCTACCTACCAATTAGTTAAACATGGATTCGTAACGTCGTGAGGTATATATGACTGCATGCAAAAATTACTTGTATCCATCAGGTAGATTTCGTACAAATTAAACCTTAGTGTGATCACGAATTTTGGAACGAACTATAGTTCTACAGCACGTTAGAAGAGTAGAGTAGAGTAGATAAGGGTTGGGGAGTTTGTTCTACAGCACAAATTAGAAGAGTGGAGTATATTAGTTAAGGGTTGGGGAGTTTGTTCTACAGCACAAATTAGAAGAGTGGAGTACATTAGTTAAGGGTTGGGGAGTTTGTTCTACAGCACAAATTAGAAGAGTGGAGTACATTAGTTAAGGGTTGGGGAGTTTGTTCTACAGCACAAATTAGAAGAGTGGAGTACATTAGTTAAGGGTTGGGGAGTTTGTTCTATAGTACATGTTAGAAGAGTAGAGTGTAGTAGGTAAGGGTTGGGGAATTTGTTCTATAGCACAGATTAGAAGAGTATAGACTTAGTAAGGAGTGGGGAGTAATCTGTGCCGTGATTTGAACCGCTGTATTTTGTTGTTCAAATCCTCCTAACTATACACATATATTTACTGAATACATATCCTTAACCACTGTGGTATATTGAATATTTCGCAATAGTCATCGTTTCATATTGAATCTAACACACCAACCATTGTGGTATATACAATAGTCATGGTTGTATGTTGAATCTAACACACCAACCATTGTGGTACTTTGTCTCTAGCACACTATTTTTAAGCTGTTCTCAGCTTGTTGCTGAACTTGAGCTTGAATTTTTTAAACTTGTTGTAAAATATACAGTGTTAATGTAAAGGAAATTATTAATGACATTCACACCCACTTATATTTGTGGACCATCCTCTAAGTTTCCTAATAATAATGTCAATATATTACTAATATTTCTTAATATAAGTCAATATCTCTATATTCGAAAACATAATATCAGAAAATATAGAAAGTACAGACGTTGACATCAATAAGCAAGGGCAGATGATAACGTTCGGAGCCTCTTGGGACGTATCAGATTAGAAGATCTGACGTGAAGATCAATAAGGGATGAAAAGCAAGGATGTAAAGCGGAAAACAGTATAGATATAATCTGACAGGTTTCATCTCCAGGTTGTTCAGTCAGAAATACCGTTTACAAATAGAGAAAGTTATTGACAAACATAAAACAGCAAAGGAAGTTACAGATAGCTGTTACAGAGTAAATGGAAATGTTGATAGCTTTTATTGTAACAGAAAATAAGTGTCGCTATATCTTTTTTATCTCAACATTGGAAGACACAGAAATGTGGTTTCTCAGAAGAATGTTGAAAGTTCCATGGACAGCTAGAAAGACAAATGAAGAGATCTTGTCGGAAACAGATTCATATCGAAATCTAATCAATTGAACAAAAACACAATCAATGTTTTTTCGGACATATATTTAGAAGGGGCAGTTTAGAACATTTGGTTATAATATGCAAAAAGCAGTGGATGCGATATAGAGGAGACAAAGGACAATATTCCGAACGGCTTGAAATCGTGGTTCACCAATGGTTCGGTGACGGTGTTGATGGAATGTACCAGAGACAGTCCGATGTGAAGAAACATGATCGCTAACGTCAACCGACACGGCACTTCAATGAATGAATATCGGTCTCGTATTAATGCAACTTGCGACAGTAAATTTATCTGTATACTTTATGTGTCCCATTTTGACATCTTCTGGCTAAGACAAAAGTGTAGTACCCACTTGATTGCACAAATGGGTGGACGCCTTCAAAACAAAAAGCCAAATGCACAATAAAACTCAAACAAACTGGGAGCAGCTCTCATTCAACGATTTCTGACGCTCGGAGTTTACACGTTCAATCGTACTTTGTCCACTGGTTGTGACACTTGCAAGTAGGACCCAATAAAATAAATTTAAAAACTACGGCTTCCACAAGACATTTTTTATTGTTGCCTTATTTCGCCTTTTCACTAATTGTTTTCCTCGTCAAGAAACAATCTTTCAACTCTCTTTCCACAGTTCTTCTTTATGTTTCCTTTGTAACCCATGCCTTCTTTTCTCATTCTCTGTCCATCAGAGATTTGTCCTAGTCAATGCCACTACTGGCATACGATACACATCTCACCTCCATCTTATCTACGTCTTTTAATAATGGTTTCTAACAATGCACCGTTTATTCGTTTCACGAGACATTAAATAAAAGACAATCCTTGTACCGAATAGCACTTGTCACATAAAACGCATGACTATCACTATGAACTGAAACTGAAAACAACTGTAATTTTAAAAAAAAGCATATTGGTTGCTATATATGTATTGTACTAAATACAACTTGTCACAGCAAATGAATTTTTTCTCCCCGATCCAGAAGCACTTGAGCTTTTCAGCTCTTCGGCTCGGTGCCATGGGCATCGTAACCCTTCGGTTCGGTGCCACGAACACCGTAAATCTGGGAAATCTGTGGCTTTTTCTGCCATCCGCGGAATTGAACCCGCACACACAGAGGGATAGTCACCCGTAGTCCAACGCGCTACGAACACGCTGGGCAGACGGGCCACATCAAATGAATAATACTATTTATAGACCATATATATCGCTATATCTATCTTGCAATAATAGAACTTGTCTCAGCGATTATATGTCGCTATAACTGTCCTGTACCAAGTACCATTTTTCACAGGAAATATATATCGAACTATCTGTCATGTACTAAATACCACTTTTCATCGTACATACATGTAATCGAATTTTAAAGTGAGGTGAATAGTTAGAAATTTGAAATTAACTCCTAATCGACCAGGAGTCACACTAAGTGACATTCTTACTCTATAATGGCTTTTGCCCTGGTTCACTAAGAGTTGAGAAGTCATAAACAAAATTGAGCTTGGTCAATTCCCTAACCAAGGAGGGAAGAGAGGTGATAAATTTTGATTGTATTGTGAAATTTGTAACTTCCTGACAGTACAACATGATTACTTTAGTATCATTTTTTATTCTTTTCCTTCTATGGTTGTCACACTGTTACCGGGTTGTTGCCCAGTGTCGTGGTTTTTATGTTTTTGTCATGCGATGTTCGGGTGGATTTGGTTATTGTTATTTTTGCTCTTTGACAGAATTCTGCTATGCCATCTAACCATCTTTTCGTGGTCTTCCTCTCGCCTTCTTTCCTGATGTTCTGTTGTAGAAGACTCTGTATACTGTGGAGTTTGGGTGCATTCTTATTAAGTGACCAAACCACTTCATTCTTTGTTTCTTAACGTAATTCAAGCAGGGTTCTGTGCCAACTTTCTTTCTTATGCTGATGTTGGTGACTGTCTTTTTGGTGTTGTTGGTAACTTTTCACAGGCATCGCATTTCACATGTAGTTATTTTTTGCGACTGCGCTTTGCTCCTTGTCCATGTTTGGCTCTGGTAACACAAAATAGGTATGAAAATGCTGTTGATCATCTGTTCTTTAGCTGTCAGTGACAGTTGTGGGTGGCTTAACAATGGGGCTAGCTGATATATTACAGTATTTTTTATTTTTTATTATCATACATATTATCAGTACATACGAATACGACAAAAACACATTTAGACTTACGTATTCTAGTACATCAGCAATTTTTGCAAGTTTGTCAGAAGGCAGGTGTTTCAGCAAAGGCACACTGTGGACAAAAACAATTCTCAATAAAAATCGGCATCATCATTGATTAGTGAATGGGAGAGAGTATATGGTCTTAGTTATATAGAGAAGGTTTTGTGCAATCCTCAAATATCGATTAGTGAATGGGGACATTATGTGAACTTAGCTATGTAGAGAAGATGTTGTGCAATCTTCAAATATCATTTGTGAATGGGAGAGAGTATATGAGTATATGATCTTAGCTATGTAGAGAAGGTTTTGTGCAATCTTCAAATATTGATTAGTGAATGGGACAGTATATGATCTTAGCTATGTAGAGAAGGTTTTGTGCAATCTTCAAATATCGATTAGTGAATGGGACAGTATATGATCTTAGCTATGTAGAGAAGGTTTTGTGCAATCTTTTAATATCGTTTAATAAATGAGAACATTATTTAAACCTAGCTATGCATGCATGTTTTTTAACTTGGCACATTCGCAAAGTAATAGAAGTATTACAATTTGTGTAATATTTAGGTCTGCTAACCGCAACACAATAACATAGAGATGCGTTACATTAATTGATTATGTAATTATAAAGGTTGTTCAAGATAATTGCAGCCCCATTGACAATTCGAAAGTTGCCAGGTACAAATTGAGTGGTGTTTATTTACTATTTAAACCTGTTCTGACTAGCTCGTCCTACGTGACATTTGTTCATCGCCCTTCCGCACTACAATTACCCACCGTCACACAACCTTGACCTATACTACGTCATAACTGAACCTTATCATTTCCATACATATATGCCAGATTAGCTCCATTCACGGGCTGTAATTATCTTGAACACCCTGTACAATAACTTTGCAATTAATACATTAATAAATACCAGTGGAGAAACAGCTAAGGAAGAGACGCTGACGATGGACAGGACATACATTGAGAAGACCGACCGGAAGCATTGCAAGACAGGCACTGTTTTGGAACCCGCAGGGAAAGAGGAGTAGGGAAGACCTAGACAGACCTGGAGAAGAGAGCTGGACGCTGATATTAAAAGAATAGGTGAAACATGAAAGAATAGGAAAGGATGGTAAGAGAGAGGACGTGTTGGAAGAAGTTTGTTGAAGACCTGTGCTCCGTTGGGAGTTGAAAGGTGAAGACGAAGAACATTAATTAAACACAAACGTACAGGATTACATTCCCTGTACTTCAATTCTCTAGTACACCCTACTGAAAATGGGTACCGGTGCATGCTAAGTTGTAAGAATTTCGGAACTTGAAATTAATCAAAACAACTGAAATAATTGGGATGTTTCTACAACATGATGACATAATATAGAACTTTTCAATGCGTTTAGAAGGTCGTGAGTTCGAATCATTCAGTTCATTGCTGCATTTTATCTGACAGTTCCAAGGATTATTGCTGCAGCTAGGAAGTTCGTGCTCTGGGCAATACTCATGGCAAGTTGCATGCCATTTATGCGGAGAGAGACCGAGTCTTATGAGGTAAACACGGTGTAGTGACGATCATCTTTTGTTAATAAACCTTTAAGGTTCTACAATGTAACATAGAAGAAAAACGGGCATTCACATTTATATGTCAAAGACAGAAAACAATCTGCATGTAGACAGGATTCGACATGAATCAGACAATGTGTGCTGGATTCACGCACTACTTGAGCTTTTCTGTTACTGGCACAATCGATTTCCGCAGGAATTGTCACTTAGCAAGCTAGTAAGTGATACGATGCTGACACTTCAACAATCTGAAAAGAAGCAAGCACCTATGAGTGCACCCCTAAGTGCATAAAAGTAAGTTATATCGTAACATTTTTTTAACAAGTGTGTTTCCATGTATTGTTTCTATAAGCCTATATTATTCCGTTACAATAACTAATTAATAAATCAATCAATCAATCAATCAATCCATAATAATTGAATTATTTGATCTGAAACGCAATCTATGTGCTCATTTATTACTATGCAAAAATAGCGTATGCAGTAATCAATAAGGGTTACTCAGAAGCAGTAGCGGCTCGTCATTATGGTCAAGTGGGGCCAGGACAATCCAAAAATATTGCATAACGTGTATTTATTATTTTATAAATCGTTTGTACATAATTATTACTTTTAACGTGATACTGATTAGCTTGAAAGCTGAATATATAACGCTAAAATATCACATACAGTCTAAAATTCAGCGTCGTGATACCCTAATTAGTATACTTTACGCATTTTCAGGAAACTATTGTTTTATGGCTAGTAGGAATGTAGTCTATTTAGACATGATTTTTTTAAAACATTTGTCTAGCCCCACTAGTAAAAATTATCACGAGCCGCCACTGCTTAGAAGGCATTTTCTTAGAGGTGTACGTGAAGGAGATATATTTTTCCAATTCAGAAAGAAACAGTGAAACAACGACAAAGCAGTGACACAATTTGTTTATCCTAGGATACAGCTTCAATAGTGGAACGTGATCATGTTGAGCGAAGCGCTTTGAAATGCAAATTTTAAAAAAACGTTCACAGTGTGGGAGATTTCCATGACTTGATTTGCTTGTAACTTTAATGTAAAGCAGGGTCATTGGTAAACAAAAATGTCCCACACGATAACAGTACATTATGAGAAAACAATAATTTTTTATGAGTACATATTAGGCTTTCAAAAATAAGTGTTACAAAAGAGTCCTCCGTATATCTTGGACAGAGAGGAGAACAAATAGATCTATCCAGAAAGAACTCAAAATTTAAAAAAACTGGCTGATGCTACAAATAAGAAAGATAAAATTGAGATATTGTGGACATATAAAAAGACATGAATGGCTGGAGAAGACCATAATGGAAGGAGGCATAGCGGCAAAGAGAAGAAGAGGAAGACCACGGAGAAGATGGATTCTGGATGTAACTGATGGTTTGAACATGACGGCTGCAGAAGCAGGACATCTGGTCTATGAGAGAGAAATTCCGGAGGACTGTTGGGGTGGTAAAGTTCCTCTCAGCACAAGCTATTTGTTGATGATGACATATTCGGCGGTGATATGTAAATATGTTCACCTCAATCTCGAAACAGTTCCATAAATTATGGTGTCTTAATAGATCTAAAGTAAATCGGAATCTTTTAAAGGGTTGATTTTTTTTTCCACGTTTGTTGACCTACACGCTCTGATATTACCAATAAAAAGTTCACCTTAGGTTGAATGGAGTGTGCCTCGGCTTAAGAGGTTTTAATCCCCTAATAAAAAATAACAATAACAATTGACTTCATTGCACCGGGTTTTACCTCATATGGTTCGGTCCCTCTCGGCAAAAATGGCCAGCCATCTGCCGAGAGTATTACACAGAGAACGAACTCCGTAGATCGGCATCAATTCTATGGGTCTTTGAAAAAATGCACTCGCGAACAGAACTCCCTTCGGAACGCAAGGCAAGGACCCGCTTTGCTACAGAGACCCCATAGAAACGATGGTGCATACATACTCACTAGAACAGCTACAGAGTTCCCATAGAAACGATGGTGTATACATACTCAATAGAACAGCTACAGAGTTCCCATAGAAACGATTGTATATAACATACTCACTAGAACAGCTACTTTTTTTCCTACAATAAATCTAGTATTATATTTTAATAAGAAGTATCCACCAACATGCTGTGACTAGAGCCCCTAGTGAATCTAGGAACACTAATGGTGACCATAAATAAATGTGCAGGTCACACGATATGGTGAGAATTTACCTAACAAAAACACCAGCAATGGACAAAGGTTATATGGCATTATCAGAGGAAAAGAACATGTGAAGATGTCGAAAATCACTATCATTGACGTGTAGATATCTATGCGTTTAGGGCCTACCAAACCAATGTGCAACGTATCACATTCTTGGCAAAGATCAAACATATCACAAAGAGTGATTAAAATGGGTTGTAAAGAACGGAAAAAAATCTGACCAGCAATGGCGGAATGCGGGAGGGCCATTCCGAGTCAGGACTGTTTGATTCTGGACACGACTTTGCTAGCGCATTTCCGCCATGTTTGGTAGGGTATTTTCCGGTTTCGTTTGCCGAGCTACTGAGTTAGTGCTTGAGCAACGCTGTGAGCTATGACTGTTACATGGAATGCTTTTTGCTGTGTCAACCGTGCGTTTGTTGTGTGTATTCAGAAAATGGCGGACAGCGGTTATGACGAACAAGCTCAATCTGCCGTATGCAGTTATATTGCGGGTGCAGAAAGCTGGATCTTGTCGTGATTGATGTTCCTTCGACAAGAATTGCAATTCAAGTGATGAACAGTATTGTGTTGCTACATTATCGACGGACATATGCATTTTATGCGGTGCAGGTTTCTTTTTGTGGCGGTACGCGACTGTTTCATTCTGGAATTAGTTCACACAGAAACATTTCACAGTTGTTAGCATTTCGTGTGATTTTCATTGGTACAGGAACGGAGCAATTATGGGGTGACCAGTTGCAGTGAAGTTGGAACCGTACTTATGAACTATTAACTATGAAAGAACGGACGCAAAGAAGAAGGAGGAAGATTATCATTGATAGTTTCCAATTTGAAAAGTTAAATTCAGGAATTGTCAATATTTGAGCAAAAATATTGTATTTACGGAGATATTTGATTTCTAATAATAAAAGTTGATGTGTTCCATCAGGATGGCCATGTTCTCTAGTACTTGTCTGTTTTAGGAAATCTACAAATGCATGATGGAAGAATGCAACATAAAAGACAAAGATGTCATTCTGTCTGACATATACTTCTATTTATTGTTTGCTTATTGTTTGGTGTATCCACATTTCCATATTACTGTTATGGTTATCTTGGTATCTTCTCGGAATCTCTTTATGATATGTATGTGATCTGAGCCTAAGAGCGATTGTACGTTGTGACAGTTATGCGCCTACAAGTAGGCCAGCACATCCGATTTCTGCGACGCTTTTTATTTAATTGGGTAACTTTCCTAGGCCCATATCTCAGTCGCCTCTAGCGACATGCCTTGTATGTCGCAATGTTACTATTCTTTGTTTTTCTTGCTGGCAGTGACCATACTGGTCAATTGCCGTAGCCATTGTCTCTATTAGAAGATGCACTGCCTACCTTCCTGAGTTTTGAGACTATAACCATTGACATTCTGTGGCTCCACCCGTACTCATCTACAGCCTGCCCCATGGATACACGTTACCATTTCCGGGAAGGGGTACTCCACCTTGTCAAAGTGTGTCCCGAAGACTCGCGGAGAGAAGGAGAAAACTGGACTTTTTCTTCTTTGCGTTAGTTCTTTACGACCAATTTTAATCACTCTTTGTTATATGTGTAATCTTTGCCAAGAACGTGTATACGTTGCACATTGGTTTGGTAGGTCCCTAAACGCATAGAATTCTACACGTTTAGGAGACGTGCATCCGATTTCAGCCGAACCTCTTAGTCGCCTCTTACGACATGTGTGGCAGGTAACAGTGGTTATATTCTTTATACCCCAAATTTGGGACCCGGTAACCACTCGGGCGGAAAACTGAACTTATTTTTGACATATTTAAAGACACGAAGGGCTGGGAGAAGACTATTATGGAAGGAGGTATCCCGGCAAAGAGGAAAAGAGGAAGACCACGGCTAAGATGGATTCAGGATGTAACTGATAATTTGAGCATACCAGCTGTTGAGGCGGGTCATCTGGCCTATGAGAGAGAGAAATTCTGAGTGACAGTTAAGGCGGCTTCTTCTTCTTCTAACCACCATATCGACCATTTGTTAACCACACTTTATGATTTGTATGTAATCTGAGCCTAAGAGCAATTGTACGTTGTGACAGTTATGCGCCTACAAGTAGGCCAGCACATCCGATTTCTGCGACGCTTTTTACTTACTTGGTTAACTTCCCTAGGCCCCTATCTCAGACGCCTCTTACGACATGCCTTGTATGTCGCAATATTACTATTCTTTGCTCCCCTTGTCGACCCCGGCAACACACGAACGGTTAGGGTGGCAAAGGTCTGCTAATAACAAACTATTTGATGATGATCCACATGTTCAGTAAAACATTTTTTTGGAATTGTAAGATTTCGTTTCTAGCCCACGTATCTTGAAAGTAGGTTTCAACTCATGTTTTTGTAGTATTTCCTTGATGTTGTACATTCGTCCGTCTCCTGGACTTTGGACTTCCGTCTTATACTTAAATCTTCGACTTCCGTGTAGACGTGAAATTCTAATCGACTGGGTTTCATTCTCATTGTATATTCTAACAATTATATTTTATACATTCGTATACTCGGTTTTTGTTTCGTCCATGTGTTGCTCGAAAGTGGAGCAAAGAATAATAACATGGGCCGACCTACAAGGCATGTTGTTAGAGGTGACTGATGTAGGGGCCTAGGAAGCTACCCTAGTAAATAAAAATTGGTAGCAGAAATCGGATGTGCTGGCCTACATGAAGGCGCATAACTGGCACAACATACAATCGCTCTAAGCCTCAGATCACATATAAATCACAAAAAGTGATTAACAAGTGGTCGATATGGAACGCTCTCGGAAGAAGAAGAAGAAGAGGAAGTTTGTTGATTTGTTATGTAGGGGGATTCAAGTCTCTTTAACATGAGGCACGCCTCTTTCAATCTAAGGACGGCTTTTATTAGTTATATCAGAGTGACACAAGTGAGCGTCTGTAGCTCAAGCGGAAATGAGCTTGATCACAAACCCAAGCGTAATTAGTTCAAACCCCACGGTGGCCAAGTTTGGATGCAAATTCGTTTCCGTGGGAGTTTACAAAAGGTAAAAATATACCTCACCGTTCAGCAAACAATGGCAAACTACAGAACGTATAAGTGGTGCCTAGAAAATCAACGACTCGTTTACTGTTGTTGATGGCTACGTCCTGTAAAGGATTGCCATGATTTTCATTTTCATGCTAACAAACATAACAAATAAGAATAAACTCATTTAGGAGAATGGAATAGTTTTACAATACTATTCACATATTTGATATATTCCAACATATTTTATTTCTTTATATATCTAATGGTAACTACGGTTTCAGCAAATCGTTATGTTGTCTCTTGTTCATATTTTTAGTTTATTTGTTTATGGTAACATCGCTTCATCATCACCATCAAATAGCTTGTCCTAAGCAGAACTTTGCCACCCCAACAGTCCTCCTGAATTTATTTCTCTCATAGGCCAGATATCCTGCCTTTGCAGCCGTCATGTTCAACCCATCGTTTCAATCTGAATCCATCTTCTTCGTGATTTTCCTCTTCTTCTCTTTGGCAGTATGCTTCTTCCATGATGGTCTTCTCCAGTCCGTAATGTCTTTTTATATGTCCAAAATACCTAAATTTTCTCTTTCCTATTTGTAGCATCAGCCAGTTTTCTTTGATTTTTAGCTCTTTGTAGATAGATCTATTTGTTCTCTTCTCTGCCCAAGATATACGAAGGACTCTTCTGTAATACTTATATTCAAAAGCTCATATATGTTTGTCCACTGCATTATTAAATGTCCATGCTTCACACCCATACGTTGCCACTGGGAATATGCATGCTCATAGTATTCTGATCATTGTTTTCATATCAGTTCCGTTCCATACTGTTTTTAGTTGTTTAACTTCTTTTTAGAACATCGGGAAAGAAGGCAAGAGGAAGACCACGGAAAAGATGGTTAGATGGCGTAGTAGAATCCTGTGAAAGAGCAAAGATAACAATCACACAAGCCACCAGAACAGAGCAAGACAAAAACAGAAAACCACGACACTGGGCAACAACCCGGTAGCAGTGTGACGACAAAAGAAGAAGAAGAACTTTTTAGCATAACTTTTCTCAAAACTATTCATCTCACACACTATGATATCTATCTACTGCATCTCACTGCAAATGTTGTTTAATTGCTGAATTAGTTTTAATGATTAAACTGTTAATCATCTGTCATTGACGTTACATGATGCCATTGGACGTTTTAATGATTATATGTTGGTATTTGTAGATGAGAAGTTAAGTGTCGCCTTTCGCTCTGAAGGTTCGTTACCCGTGTACAGTGATCGGTATATTATTCCAGCGACCTCGATCTCAATGTCAGTGAGATCTAATTCCGTCATATCGGAGATGGACGATAAACGTGTTCAAGTTGATCATGTAAAAGTTATCTTAGAAGTTGAAAATTGATGAGTCGTCGGCCCGGGCAATATTCATTAAAAATATTTTAATATAATTCCGACACAAATTCTTCCTATTTTCAGAAGTACATTGGAGATTCTCGCCGGTGCTACAGAGTCCTTTCACTGACGCTGAGATTGTCCCGTGTAAGAAAGATATCAGAGCAAACATGGTTATTCAACAAAGTGAATTAATCATGATTGTATAAATCAATCAATCAATCAATCCCGTATCAATCAATCAACCAGTGATTGTATCAATCAATCAACCAGTGATTATATATTTGATGTCAACAATGGAAAGTGGTACAGGTATCGGATTCATATTCACGACAACAATGAACCAATGTTGATATGTCATCAGTCCATCATCATTATCAGGTGTCGTGTCGAGTACGTATCTACAGAACTCTTTGCCCCGAAGTTTTGGCAATCAACTTAGTTGTTAACGTTTTTTTATGTTATGCTGTCTGACTGTTCCGTATCTTTTATTTCTATAGTTCCTTCTACTCTTCTCATACATTTTTTTCGTTGTCACAAACTGTTATAATTCTTGCTATTTTATTGCAGACACACAAAAACGGTGACTGTTTGCTTTGGATGTTTTGTCAGAAGTGTTCCTCGTTTCAACCAACTCGCATGTGAAATCATCATGGTCTCAGAAAGTTCGGAACTCATCTCATGGTCTCAAACAGTCTTGTAAATCTCATCTCATGGTCTCAGAACAGTTCTGGAAACTCATCTCCATGGTCTCACAGTCAAAACTATCTCATGGTCTCAGAACAGTTCTGTGGGGTTCAAGAAACTATTTTCGTTGCTTTCATATTAATGTAAAATTTGTATAATCATTTTGAAAAATTATGACTTAGAAGAGTAGAAAAAGGTTAGTTTACAAAATATATCAAAGCGTTGACATGGAAACAATACAAAATGGTCGCCAAACACAACATTTCAAATACCTAAGGCTCTGAATCTAATGAATGTAAATTAATTCTGTTCTCACTGTAATGTGAGCAACTGTAATATCAACAATGGTGCACATGCTTTTTAGGATATATTAAGTATTACAGTTTTTTATAAATTTTTGGGTAAAAATACCATCAAAATTAAGTCAAAAAAGCTTTTCTGGTGTGTTTACCCAAAATTTCATTAAAACGTAAGATTTAATATATCCTTAAAAGCATGTGTAATATTTTAGATATTACAATTGCTCACCTTAGAGTGAAAACATAATTTATTTATATTCATTATATTCAGAGCCTTAGGGATTTGAAATTTTGTGTTTTTGTGGCCATTTTGTATTGTTTCCATGGCAACTCTTTGACATTTTTTTGTAAACTAATCTTTTTTTCTTCTTCTCTTTTAAGTCATAATCTTTTAAAATGGTTATACAAATTCTACATTAAAATTAAAGCAACAAAAAATGTTTTCCGACCAGTCCCCCCTTAATGTTTTACGTTGATAAATGTATAGGTCTTCTTCTACGTCTTCGAATGCTCTATATCGATCACTTGTTAACCACTCTTTGTGATTTGTATGTGATCCGAGCCTAAGAGCGATTGTAATTGTGCTAGTTATGCGCCTACAAGTAGGCCAACACATCCGATTTCTGTGACGCTTTTATTTACTAGGTTAGCTTCCCTAGGCCCCTACCTCAGTCGCCTCTTATGATATGTCTTGTAGATCGCAATGTTACTATTCTTAGCTTCCTAGGCCCCTACCTCAGTCGCCTCTTATGACATGCCTTGTAGGTCACAATGTTAATATTCTTAGCTTCCTTAGGCCCCTACCTCAGTCGCCTCTTATGATATGCCTTGTAGGTCACAATGTTAATATTCTTAGCTTCCCTAGGCCCCTACCTCAGTCGCCTCTTATGACATGCCTTGTAGGTCACAATATTACTATTCTTTGCTCCCCTTGCAATCCCCGACAACACAAAGGCGAATGTACAAGTAAAGATTATATGAATTATTATAATTTCTAGAACAAAAGTGGCCTGAGTTTACATGCAACAATCAAAGATTGTAAACACAAATGTCACTGCGGAAGTATTTAAAACAAAGAAGAAATAAACACTTCAAGATTTTTAACTATAAACTTAAATTCAGCGATAAAAATGCATTTTTACAGCTCCAGATAATTTTTATTTAAATTAGAGTATCCACAAATATGTCTGTGTTATGTTTTTTAAGATTATTTTCTTCTTTAACCTTAATGAAGTTCCACAGTGATAAAATATGAACTCAGAAAAATAGTTCTAATCAGATTATGAGAGGAAAATGTTAGCTGCAACTCTGTACGTTCTAGCATGATATCAAATAAAAAAACAGAGACGTCGAACCTGAACTAAGAATCTTCGACGCGACAGGGTAATGTCGATTATTCCTGTTTATAAATTCAGAAGGAGCTGTATAAACGAACCATAAAAACAACGGCTAGGTTCGTCAGGTTTTTTTCCCCCCTGATCTTGAGTTTGACATTCGATTTCCTAGAATCTAATAAAAACCAATGGTCACTCCAATAACCGTCTGAATTACAACTCTAAGGTTAGGAATGAAACGGCATCAAGAAATACAGAAATGTTGTACATAAATAAAAACATATATTCTTCTTACAACGCTTCATATCGACCGATATTTGTGATCTGATGTGTCCTGAGCTCAAGAGCGATTGTACATTGTCATGTCAGTTGTGCGCCTACAAGTAGACCAGCTCATTAAATTTCTGCGATGCTTTTTATTTACTAGGGTATGTTATGCTATGCGATCGACATCATGGTACATTGGGAATTCGCATTCGTGCTCTGTCCTCCGCTGCAGCAGTGATCCCAAAGTTAATTTGTTCACCGTTCCCATGAGAAGTTGATTAGTATATTTACTAGGGTAGCTTCCCTAGGCCCCTACCTCATGTGATACCTCAGTCGTCTCTAACAACATGCCTTGTAGATCGCAGTGTTACTATTCTTTGCTCCCTTGAGAGCCCCAGCAAAAACGGGCCATATAACATATTTGATTTATAGTATTCCAGAAATGTTATTGGCAACTTGCCCCCATCACTAGTTTATATATTTTTCTTATGTTTGTGTTTCAATAACTGTAATGTTAGGAATGTTCCTATAATACGGCTTGTATTGTGATACAAGCATATATACATGTCATTTCTGTATTGATAACATTAAGATGTCTAGACATCTATGGAGATATGTGATTAGAGTTATGGAATTCGAAGGAGATCGATCGCTTCTTTGATTATGTGCGTTCTAATCGACCCTGATAAAAAAAAATGGATTTCGAACTCGCAGATTTCTGGAAAGCACATGTTATCCAAGTGCTCAAATATGTACTGAATGAGATGACAAAAATTAGAGTCAGAGAGACATAGCTGACCAAGAGCCATCTCCAATTTCAGGTTTAGTAACAGGCTGCATTGCTTCTTTTTTGGCTAGACGATTTAGGATCGAAGAGAAAAGACAGTTCAGTCATATTGTTGGTGTATTAGCGAGGGACGATGCGTTTTATCTTCCTCCATAGTAGGGTACATTTAAAACACAGTATATATATATATATATCTTTACGAATTAATAACTTAAGTGTTTGTATATAATGTGCGTGTGGGGGTCACTCTCTCTAGTTGTACGTTTCTGTCTCTAAATATATATATATATATTGGGGGAGAGAGACGGGTGCAGCGCTTAGAGCGTTCGTTTATCAAATCGGACACTAGTGGGTTGATGATTCAGTCCCACGCTCATCGTCCCAACAGTGAGAAAAGGAATTTGCCCTTTTTTCTCATGCATACTCGAGTGTCTGTAGCTTAAGAGTTGTGAGCTCGATCATAACCCAAGCGTACCTGGTTCAAACTCCGTGGCGGGCAAGTTAAAAAGCAAATACGTTCTTTTGGATTTTTACGAACTGTAAACATTTAACTCATCATTCAAAAAGCAATGGAAAACCACTGAACATATAAGTAGTGCCTAGAAAATCGACGACTCGTTTACTGTTGTTGAAGGCTACGTTCTGTAAAAAGGATACGCCCCAATTTACATTTTTTCATACTCGGTGTTAGAAGTGTGAAGAAGCAATCACTTCATACTCTAATACAGTGATGTCCAACGTTTTTTTAAAATATATTTTAGTACATCTGACTGATGTGTGGGTCACAGTCAGAAAGGACATACCAGCGCAACTCACTGTCTTGACGTAGATCACAAAGCCCAAATATACGGCAAAGCTGATCGAAAAGGCGAAGATCCGGGCCGACATAGTCGACAGAAAGGATCGTACCCTATGGAAAGCTCACCCTAGTAAATAAAAAGCTGGCTGAATCCGGATGGGCGAGCCTAGACACCATGGGCGCACAATCAACCCGACGTAGATCACTCCGTTCTTGTCAAAGGACCAATTATACACATTTTGTATATCACAAAAAGAATGATAAAATTGGCCGTGAAGAATGTTCGAAAAGAAGAAGAAGAAGAAGAAATGACTGGGGAAGTGCTTGTGCAGTTTGGTAATTGCAATAATAATAAATAATAATACTAAAACTAACAAAGTAGTTTTGATAGCAGCATTAATAAAAATAATAACAAACACAAATTTAATACTGACTAAACTACTAACTTTAAAAAAAAATAATGTAACAAAAAAGTAAACAAAATAAAGAACCCTATTTATTCAACGTGGTGTAGTATAGGGTAGGGTATTACGCTGTTAGGCCCGTATTTTTCATTTACTGTCAGCACACGGTGGGTGAAGTGGTCAGCATCATTCTGGTCGCCTTTACTTCCCAGTGTTTTCCCTGGTACCCAAGTTGAGGCTGGGTCGACCAGAGAGCTGTTACTGTCGGAAAAAATGTCACAAGTAATGTGCAAAATTCCACAAGTAAAAACTGAAACACACTGTTATTCAGAAGTACTTGTTTTCTTCAGATTTTGAAGTGTTAAAATCGTCGGAATAAAATAGGATGACAGGGATGCAACGGGCGTTATAATGCCTGCGGGTGCCACACCCTGCTGGTGCCGCTTTCTATAGTGCTGCCGGTGGAGTAAAATAGGACGACAGTGATGTAATGGGCGTTCTAACGCCTGCGGGCGCTATAACGCCTACGGACGCTACGTTGAATTGCGATCCTCAATGGTCTTAAAAGGCTACGAGAAATGTATGTTCATACATAAACCGTTATATAAATCTGAAGTTAGTAATGAAAAAACTGCAGCAGACACTCACACCCAATACTCAATTGTGTATCAAAGCATTAACAAAAAACACGCCAAAGTCACGCACGTGATGTCCACACAAAAAAAGACAGCCTCCCTCCCACAGACATTTGCACACACAGACTAACAGAGTTTGAAGCTATATATAACAGAATACAGTGACAAGCAGACATCCTGCTCAATCCGTGAAAACGCTAAACCCCGGCATGTCTTGTCGTATTCCAATCAACACAGAGAATAATTCCTTCTAGTCTGAGATAACAGGTACAAGGGTCAGTAGGAGAACGAGAACGTGTCATTTAAAGACTTCGGAACAGATTTTTACACTCAAATATTATATCGATCAGTTTCTTCACAAAACAAAACAAATAAATAAAGCTGGCAACCTCGTAAAGCAAACTTGGATATTTTTTAGTTATATCTTTCTTAGTGGATTTCTTCTTCTTCTTCTGCGTGCGCTCTCATACATTATATTGAACAAAATCAGTGGTCAGTATGTTACCGTTAGTTTTTATTGAGTATCTTCTTCTTCTTCTGTTTGCATTCTCATTGTATTGAATATATGGAACAAAATCAATGGTCAACCGTGAAAATAAAACTCAACAATTTTTAGTTATGTTTTTAGTGGCCATTTGCATCTTCTTCTGCATGACCTCTCATACATTATCTTGAATATATTGAACACAATCAGTTGTCAGCATGACATTGTTAGTCTAGAAATAGCTTGACCAGTAGTGGTATTATTGATAAAAACATACTTTGGTGTTGAATGACAAAAATACTTTCTTCCTTTTCTCTCTCTCAATCACCGCCCAGACTGATGTACCAGACCTCCCCATAAATTATATTCATGTAGAAATCTGATTCATGCAGATGAATTTACGTCACATCTTCAGCACCATTTGGAGCCCTGGTGCTTATCCTTCGGCGATGTGTCCGGTTTCAGCCAGCATTTACTCGGTTCGCTCTCCGTTCTGTAGCCATCTAGTGTTTTTACAGTGTGGGGTATCTAGCCCCACGCCCAACCTCCTTAGTCACCTCTTACGACATGAGTGGTAGGTAACAGTGGTTCTATTATTTACACCCTAATTTGGACCCCGGTAACCACTCGGGTGTTTCTTTCTCTTGATCGATTGAAGAACTTACAGACATAACTAATAATCGACTTATAAATCGATAAAAATGAATTTGCTTCTTAGGCTATTGGATCGGGTTCAATTCCACAGTGGACGTAGAATACTTTCTGACCGTTCGGCACTCAGGTCTACCCAGACTTAATTCGGTACTAGTAAAAGAAATGGGAAGTAAAAGAGGCCTGCGTAATGTTGATCACATCACCCATCGTGTGCCAACGGTCAAAGAAAAATTGGAGTCTAACACCGTGTTACCCTATATACCTCGATCTATGAAAAAGGGTTCATTATATCCATGAAAAAAACACTTATTGACTGCGTTCTTTGAAGTCACCATCACATAGCTTGTTCTGAGCAGAACATTGCTACCCTACAGTCCTTCAGAATTTCTCTCCCTCATAGGTTTCTGCAGCCGTCATGCTGAAATCATCAGTTAATTCTTAATCCATCTTCTACGTGGTCTTCCTCTTTTACTCTTTGCCGAGAAGTCTCCTTCCATAATGACCTACTACAACCATTCGTGTCTCTTTATATGTTCTAAATTCTTCATTTTTGTCATTCTTATTTGTAGCCTCATCCAGTTTTCTTTGATCTTGAGTTCTTTCTGTATAAACCTATTTGTTATTTTTCTCTGTCCGTGATATAAAGAGGACTCTTCTGTAACATCAATCAGAAACGGAATACCAAGCGTCATGACTTCCGTGTGAATTGACAGCAGGCGATCGTAGAAGAAGAAGTAATACTTAGATTCAAAAGCACATATATCTTTTCCAACTATCTTGTTAAATGTCCATGCTGCACAGCTATACGTTGACACATGGAATATACATACACTTAGTATTCTGACATTGTATTCATTGACGTTCCCTTACTTAATCAAAGAAAATTTGCTCCGGTTATTACATCAAATATTTCCACTCATAAAAAACGTTTTTCATAGCTGCTGCTGTCACAGCAATATTTAACATGATTGTCTGATAGAGTACTTGTAGTAATCGGAAGAGATGGACACTACACGGTGACAAATTAAACCTTCAGTGGGGATGAGTCAGCTTTGACGGTCTTCTTATGATCGACCAATCACGATTACCAAACTAGACTATAACTCCAGATGTGATGCTTTAATATGGATTTCTTCTGTTTGTAAAATCTAAAAGTTACATCCCTGTACAAATGTGTTGAATAGATGCACTCTATAAACTAGTAAATATGTTAATAAAAATATCGGTCGAGACTGATGCTTTCTCTATTAATAAAAAAAAAAAAAAACAGGTCTAATGGCGAATGGTGGGCATATTTGTACTGAATTTCCTCATATGATTTGGTGGCTATTTGTAAAAATGGTACTCGCCCTTCCAAGGGTATTGTAAAAAACACGAACTTTTGTCCGTAGCTTTGGCAACAGTTGTAAATGATATATGTTAGAAAATGCACTTATGAACAGAACGGCGGAGTTATCATAACGCAAAGAGAACGCGTAAACGCTTTTCCATAGAGGTAGCCATGTGTTCACTAAAATATCGTTCAATATTCTGTTTCGTTTTACTTATTTCTTTCTGTTTTATCTCTCTCTCTTTCTCTCTCTCTCTCTCTTTCTCGTGTTCTCTTTCTTTCTCTCTGTCTATCTCTCTTTCTCTCATTCGTGCTATCTCTCTCTCTCTCTGTCTCTCTAACTTTCTACACATTGTATGTACGTGTTACTTAGACTGTGTTGGGAGTGGGTGGGAGTGTGGAATGGGGGGCAGGGGAATACAAAGATATAGTGGGCATATAGTTTCCCATCTGCTACAACATTCTGTGTGGAAAGCATACGATTTCATGTACACATCTGTCATTCTTTCTACATAACTATTTAACATAACTGTTACAACACTTAGTTTACATATAGTGTAGTTCACTTTGGCGTGTATGTTCATACGTCCCTTTATATATATGTGTGTGGGTGTGTGTGTGTGTGTGTGTGTGTGTGTGTCTGTGTGTGTAAATATATATATATATATATATATATATATATATATAAGTATATATATATTTTTATTTCTAGGTTTCCTATTTCTGTTCTAATACACGATGTCTTGAATCACATTTTGTTGTTCAATAGATTACCCATTTTAGCATCTTGCATTGGACATCTGCAGTATTTCATTTAGGCCCATAGTTATTTTACGATTGATGCCGTGTTATATTATTTGCTTGATAAAAGACTTTTGGTCGAAACGTCGATTTAGTCTGTGTTTTGGTGTTTTGAAAAACTTAATTTGCGATTTTGTGTGTAAGAGGTGTAGGTTCATGTAAACATGCGCTCAGCTATCTCTACTCATATTTCAATATGTTACATATTGTGTTTATATAGTTAGTTAGTTTGTTCCTTTCGTGCCAAAGGCGGCACATAGAGCAGAGGTTTTAGATCTTCATGTGATGCGGTTCGTTGCTAGCAGTTGGAGATCGTGTATGGTTTTACATCCCAATAGTTTACTTTCTTGTTGGATGGTCTTCGAAGAGTGGTCCTTGGTCTTCCACGTTTTCTTTTCCCAGCTGTTGATATATCTGTGGTATATTTTTATTGTCTATATTTGTAATTTGAATTTTATATATATATTTGTGTTGTAAAGTGAATATGTATGTGGTCTGTGTACTGTGCAGTACTTACATTTTATGTGGTCTCTTTAGGTGCGTGATAGTACATTATTTTGTGATGTTTGTGAGTGCGCACGGGTACATATTTTTGTTGTGTGAGTGCGCGCAAGCAAATGATTTGTGGTTTGTGTGAGTGCATGCAAGTACATGATTTTGTGAAGTGTATGCGTGCGTGTGTGAGCGATTGTTTGTGTGACCTATGTTAGTCTGCGCGTGGGCATATTTATGTTACACGTGTGAGTGAGTGCTTCTGTGTGAATGAATGAATGGGAATATGGTTGTTCGGTTTCTCCCGTGTGCGTGTGTGCAAATCTGTGTGTAGTCTTTGTCAGCGCATATACACATATTTATATTTTTTCTTTTTTTCTTTCTCGAATCCTGTATGCCTCACAGCGTCAGGTCAGGAAGAGATTTCTAAAACGGCCCCTAGTATGCGCTTCGTAGATAGTCTCTTTCGTCGCCTCTGTTATCTCTGAGGTCCATCTTTGCGTGGCCGGCCTTTTGCTTTGTACCCATTGTATCGGAGCAGCATTGCTCTTTGGGTGCACTGTCTGATGGTAATCTGCTTACGTGACCGAACCATTTAATTTGTTGTTTCTTGATGAAGTCTAGTACTGATGTTGTACCCACTTTTTCCTGATGTCTTCATTTCTCAACCGGTCTCTTCTTGTTACACCCAGCATTCTGCGTAGACACTTCATCTCTGTTGTGACTAGTTTTCTTCTATCGTTTGTTGTCAGCGTCCAGGTTTGGCACTGGTAACATAATATGGGAGAAAGATTGTGTTGAACATTGCTCTTTTTGTGTTCATGGTGACGTGTTTGCATCTTAAAATTGGCGCCATTTGCCCTATCATTTGATTTGCTTTGTTGCATCTGTGTTGAATTTCATTAGTTATTCTTCCATTTGCTGAAAAATGCTCCCCAGGTATGTGAAATCTTTTGCTTGATTTAGTAGATGATTATCGATGGAGATGTTGGTAGTGTTTTCCTCTCTGGCGAATGTCATTACTTCTGTTTTGTCGATGTTAATTCTCATGTTGTATTCGTTACATGCTAACTGGAGTCTGTTGATGTGTTGTTGTAGCTGTTCTTCTGTTGTTGATATGATTGCCTGATCGTCTGCAAAAGAAATTCATTTAAGAGTTCTCCGAGGTTGTTTCCTTCGCTGGTGTTAGCTATTTTACAAATGTGGTCAATGTACGTGATGAATAGCAGCGGGATAGTACGCAACCTTGTCTTACTCCTGACCCTACGTGAAACTTTTCTGATAATCCTGTATTTGTTCTAATCGTACATTGGCTGTCAGTATAAATGTTCTTGCAAAGGTTGGTTAGGTGTTCATTAACCCATAGGTTGTTAGTATTTTCCACAACTTGTGCCTATCTACGCGGTCGAACGCTTTTTCCTGATCTACAAATGCAACGTGTAAATGTTTGTCGGATTCGATAGTCCTTTCTACTAACTGTCTGAGGGCGAATATTGCGTCTGTACAGCTTTTGTTATATTTATATTGTCTGTGTGAATATGCACACGTGAGTGTTTTCTTGTGTAAGTGTAAGTGTTTTCTTGTGTAAGTGTGTGCTTTTATAATATGTGTTTACGTGACATGTATGTCACGACGTCTACGTCGTACACGTGTGCTTTTGTAGTTCATGTGAGTGCTCGCGTGTTGTTTTGTAGTCTGCATGAGTGTACACATGTGTATTTTTATTCTATGTTGGTGCGCTCACGTATGTGATTATGTAGCCTACATGAGTACTCGCTTGCGTGTTTTTACAATCTGAATGAGTGCTCATTGTATCTGCTTTGTTCTCTGAGTGCGCGAACGTATACATTTGAATCCAAACATGTTATTGAAACAGGAAGCCACGACTTTGATTCAATACAACATTTAATTTTTGACACGCAGAAAATAAACAGACTCGGTCGAAATAATCTGCCTACTACAGTGTCTGTTAACTAAATGGGTTTGCCAATTTCCTGGACACAAATAAACATTACTAGAGCTGAGAATTATGTCTGGACGATAGAAATAGAGGGATTTGTGGACTGGAAACAGCGGTGAGACCACCTACAGTCCATCAATGTGAATGGTGCTGATCGATATCCTAAGATTAGCTTTGATATAAGCATATATAAATATATATAAACAGGAATTATGATAGAAATTGGCAAAGTAACTTCCCTTTTTAAAAGTTTAAATAAAATATGGAACTGTGAGTTGTATATTATTAAAGCTAAATATGAATTTAAAATTCAAATGTTGTATCAATTCTAACATATGCTAGCGAGAGTTGGTAAATGACTAAAGATATAGAAAGCAAGTTGAATGTATTTGAAAATAGATGTCTGCGAAAAATAATTAATATAATATGGAACGAATTCATGAGAAATGATAAAATTAGATAAATGTTTGGTCAACCACTAGTGACAACTGTTATATGAAGGAGAAGATGGAGATATGTTGGGCACACCTGGAGGAGAAATGATCAACGAATATCAAAGCAGGCATTGAAGTGGGATGTAAAGGGTACAACGCTGTGAGCTATGACTGTTACATGGAATGCTTTTTCTGTGTCAACCGTGCGTTTGCTGTGTGTATTCAGAAAATGGCGGACAGCGGTTATGACGAAGAAGCTCAATCTGCCGTATGCAGTTATATTGCGAGTGCAGAAAGCTGGATTTTGTCATGATTGATGTTCCCTTCAAAAAGAATTGCAATTCAATTGATGCAGGTTTGTTTTTGTGGGGGTACGCGGCTGTTTCATTCTGGAATTAGTTCACAGGAAACATTTCACAGTTGTTAGCATTTCGTGTGATTTTCATTGGCACAGGAACGGAGCAATTATGGGGTGATCCGTTGCAGTGAAGTTGGAACCGTACTTATGAACTATGAACTATGAACAAGAAAGAGAGGACGACCTAAGGAGACACTGAAACAAACTTTTCTGAGAGAAGCAAGAAATATCGGTCTCAGTTCCATGAGCAAGATGCCCCCAGGATAGAGCGGTATGGAGAATGAGAGAAGCAAGAAATATCGGTCTTAGTTCCATGAGCAAGATGCCAGATAGAGCGGTATGGAGAATGAGAAAGCAAGAATATCGGTCTAGTTCCATGAGCAAGATGCCCCCAGGATAGAGCGGTATGGAGAATGAGAGAAGCAAGAAATATCGGTCTTAGTTCCATGAGCAAGATGCCCCCAGGATAGAGCGGTATGGAGAAATTTTTTGCAGGCACTATAAATACAGAACTACAAAACTGTCGCTACTGCCTGTAATACCGTTTTATTGGGGCGGTGTAGGACAGGAAGGACATGTGCCTGTAGAATTTAATGTCCTGGGGGCTAGTACAATCGCCACGAAACCGTTCAGGTTATGATGTTTTCTTTCATAGCCTCAACAGAAAAAAAACGAATTGACCTTACCGTGGATTGAACTTGTGTCTCCCGCATTGGGAGCCGCGCTCACTCCGACGTTCTGAGTTTGAAACACGCTGCGGATAGTTTTGTTGCAAATTGTTTCGCGTGGATTTTTACAAACGGACGATGGCACCACCCTTTCAGAAAGCAATGGCAAACTACTAAAAGTAATAGTGCCTACAAAAATCACTATACATACAAAAATCACATCATCGTTAAGAAGTGTTATTGTTCGACTCTCCTTTGTTTACTAACGTTGCTACGCCGTCACTACCCAACACTACGTCCCTTGATTTTACTACGTCAGGTCTCGTTTAGTGTTGCCACTCTGCTGTTAGTGAACATATGCAGATTTAGTGCGCAAACATGTCAGTCAAACGATAACTGATAAACTGCATATTTATTCCAACTCTCTGCTATCAGTGCCAAACATGGCCCCTGACACAAGAAAGAAAGATTACAACATGAGAAATGAGATGTCTACGAAAAGCTGTCAATGTTACAAGGAAGATAGAGTGAGAAACGAGAATATCAGAAGCATCGTTGGTACTATACCATGCATACAGTACATCGAGAAGCAAAGACTCAAGTTTGTTCGGCCATCTAATGAGAATGGAACCACATTTACTACCATCACGTGCCTATAATAATCGACACTCAGGGCGCAGAGCACGAGGAAGACCAAGAACACGATGGATAGATAACATCTCAGAGTCCCTTCGAAGGCATGGACTAACAACGTCAAGCGCAACACACCTGGCACAAGATAGGAAACTAACTCTCCCCACGGTGCTTCACGGCAAATGTGGTTAAGATAAGATAAGATAAGTGCGCAAAACACTACAGTCAACTAATAAAATATCTAACTATCTACATGCTATACACTAAAGCTAACTGTCTGGTCCATCAAGCTGCCACTTGAGGGGGCTGGCTTCTACAGAAGCTGGAGTTGATTTGCAAAGTCCTGTAAAGGATATGTAATTAACTTTTTATTGACCTACACGTTCTGTTTTATTTTTTTTTTAAAAAGACTCGTTCTTTTGTTAAAAGTGCGTTTTTAATCACAGAACAAATAAACAACAACATTTATCAATTAAGTAACGTACCTTTTAAGGAAGGATATATTCTCCTCTCTCCTCTCTAGACCAGTCTTCATCATTATAGTTTGGAAGACTCTACGGTCAAGGACCCATAAGGTGGTGTTGGTAACAGCTGTAGAGGTAATGGAGAAGACAAACAGGACGAGTTAGACCTGAGATAATGTGAGCGGATATTCTTTGATGTATTTCTGTTATTCAGATAACAGCATGGTCTCCTATAAAGTATGTCTCATGGTCTCCTATAAAGTATGTCTCATGGTCTCCTATAAAGTATGTCTCATGGTCTCCTATAAAGTATGTCGCATGGTCTCCTATAAAGTATGTATCATGGTCTCCTATAAAGTATGTCTCATGGTCTCCTATAAAGTATGTCTCATGGTCTCCTATAAAGTATGTCTCATGGTCTCCTATAAAGTATGTCTCATGGTCTTCTATAAAGTATGTCTCATGGTCTCCTATAAAGTATGTCTCATGATCTCCTATAAAGTATGTCTCATGGTCTCCTATAAAGTATGTCTCATGGTCTCCTATAAAGTATGTCTCATGGTCTCCTATAAAGTATGTCTCATGGTCTCCTATAAAGTATGTCTCATGGTCTCCTATAAAGTATGTCTCATGATCTCCTATAAGGTATGTCTCATGGTCTCCTATAAAGTATGTCTCATGGTCTCCTATAAAGTATGTCTCATGGTCTCCTATAAAGTATGTCTCATGGTCTCCTATAAAGTATGTCTCATGGTCTCCTATAAAGTATGTCTCATGGTCTCCTATAAAGTATGTCTCATCGGAAAATTACTAGTATTTTCTTGTAGTAATTCTTTTTATTGCAAACACAATGGATATTAGCAATGCAATAATTATACCTTTAATTATTTTTTGTTGTTTATTTAAACGATATTCTTGACTTTGATTTCTTAATCTACAATATTGGTTTATTTATCTACAGTACTTATTTCTTAATCTACAGTACTTATTTCTTAATCTGCAGTACTTATTTCTTAATCTACAGTACTTATTACTTAATCTACAGTATTTATTTCTAAATCTATAGTACTTATTTCTTAATCTGCAGTACTCATTTCTTAATCTATAGTACTTATGTCTAAATCTATAGAACTCATTTCTTAATATACAGTACTCATTTTATAATCTATAGTACTTATTTCTTAATCAAGTACACATTTCTGAATCTACAGTACTCATTTCTTTATCTACCGTACTCGTTTCTTAGTCATCAATACTCGTTTATTAATCACCAGTACTCATGTCTTTATCTACAGTACTCATTTCTTAATAACCAATACTCGTGTCTTTATCTACAGTACTCGTTTCTTAATCACCAGTACTCGTGTCTTTATCTACAGTACTCATTTCTTAATCACCAGTACTCGTTTCTTTATCTACAGTACTCGTTTCTTAATCACCAGTACTCGTTTCTTTATCTACAGTACTCGTTTCTTAATCACCAGTACTCGTTTCTTTATCTACAGTACTCGTTTTTATCTACAGTACTCATTTCTTAATCACCAGTACCCGTTTCTTTATCTACAGTACTCGTTTCTTTATCTACAGTACTCGTTTTTATCTACAGTACTCATTTCTTAATCACCAGTACTCGTTTCTTTATCTACAGTACTCGTTTCTTTATCTACAGTACTCGTTTCTTTATCTACAGTACTCGTTTCTTTATCTACAGTACTCATTTCTTAATCACCAGTACTCGTTTCTTTATCTACAGTACTCGTTTTTATCTACAGTACTCATTTATTTATGTACAGTACTCATTTATTTATGTACAGTACTCTTTTATTAATCAGCAGTACTTAGTACGCACAGTATACATTTTTTACACACCAATACGTATTTCCCACACATCAGTATTGATTTATCATTGTACCTCTTTGCGTGTTTGACTCTATATCTCCAAGTCTGTTTAACTAGCTATATTTACCCAAGCATGCGTGGGGGTAGGCCTACCACACACAGCTTGCCTCGAGGCGGTCATATTTACGGTAATTATTGATTGATTAAGTTGGCACAATACCGTGCTTGAATTACATAGATAAACAAAGAATGAAGTGGTTTGACCACTTAATAAGAATGCATCCAAACTCCACAGTATACAGAGTCTTCTACAACAAAACATAGGGAAAGAAGGCAAGAGGAAGACCACGGAAAAGATGGTTAGATGGCGTAGCAGAATCCTGTGAAAGAGCAAAGATAACAATCACACAAGCCACCAGAACAGCGCAAGACAAAAACAGAAAACCACGACACTGGACAACAACCCGGTAGCAGTGTGACGACAAAAGAAAGAAGAAGGTTGATTGATTGGTTGTGTTACTAATATTTCTTATTAATTTTGTCATTGAATAGTGTGAAATTGATATATTGTTTTTGTTATATAGGTGTTATTTTGTCTTTCTGATTTTCATTGATTTACTCTTTAGTTATTCTTCTTAATCATCGTTGAAGATTTGATTATTAAATATAGTCTATCCTTTGTTTTATTTGTCTCCGCTCTTACATCAACTGTGAGACAGTGGTGTGATTTCCATTCTTGCATACAAATCACATGTAAATTGCAAAATGTGGAACATGCTGTTAATCTTGTCTAGTCTAGCTACTGTGTGAGCGTCTGTAGCTCAAGCGGTAGTGTGCTCGATCACAAACCCAAGCGTACCTGGTTCAAATTCCACAGTAGACACGGTTGAAAGCAAATTGTTGCCGTGGGATTTTTACAAAAGGTAAAAATAGACCTCACCGTTCAGAAAGCAATGGCAAACTACTGAACGTATAAGTGGTGCCTAGAAAATCAATGACTCGTTTACTGTGGTTGATGGCTACGTCCTGTAAAGGATATGCCGCGATTTTCAGACCAGCTATACTGTATACAGTCGTCTACACTAGAACATCAGGAAAGAAAGCGAGAGGAAGACCACGACAAAAGATGGCATAGCAGAATCCTGTCAATAAGCAAAAATAACAATCAGCCAAGTCACTAGAGCAGCACTAGACAAAAACAGAAAACCACGACACTGGGCAACAACCCGGTAGCAGTGTGACGACAATAGAAGACGTCTAGTTGCTTTGCAGTGGAGTGTTGTTGGTAGGTAATATCAGTTATCAGTTATATGAGGACTATCATCATAGCACTCCGGACATGTCCATAGGTGCTCCGATCTCCGCCTCAGCAAATCCAGCAGCGTCCAGCGACCCAACACGCCAGTTCGATGTTGATTAATCAATCTCTTTGCATATTTAGTATGTCGTTCTTTTCGGGCTGCACCAATATTAACACCCATCTCTTTCAATCTGGTTGGTAGGTAATATGTTTTTGTTAGACTAAATTTGTTGCAGAGTGCTGAGCTTTTTGATGGATCTGAATCTTGTAGAACAACAGAAAAGAAAACATATTAATCAGTACTGTCCACAGTTTTGATATATTGGGGCGCATCTGACTGATGTCTGTGGAGGCACCGGCGACTTGGGAGGATTCCATTTACCACTACTGATGCTCGTCCATCACGGGTGATGTTGACCACAATTTTCACCCAAGGGAATGTTGTTGCGTTACGTTTGTCTGTGTGTGAGTAGATGACTAGTGAGCCCGATGAGGGCTTGAAATGTTTTTGTACAGTGAGGGCAAAGTATAGTTGCACTTTTGGTGAGTTTTACTGCCTTTCTATATTGACGTTTTTTTTCTATCCGTGCGGTTCTACCTGCCTCGCAGATCGAAGAATCGTGATCGACAGACCGATCTGTCTTGCGCAACATTCTCCCAGTTGTCGACATCTATGTCAAAGGACTTCATCGAGCTCTTGAGTATCTACTAGCAATAGTAATGTTAATTTAGCTGAGATTCCGACGTTTTTATAGCTGAGTTAATATAGCTGAGATTTAGACGTTTTATAGCTGAGATTTAGACGTTTTTATAGCTGAGTTCATATAGTTGAGATTTAGAGGTTTTTATAGCTGTTAATATAGCTGAGATTTAGACGGGGAGGGTGTGCTTTTATAGCTAAATCGTCTTCTTTAAACGCTTAAAATCGACCACTTGTTTACCACTCTATGTGATTTTATGTGATCTGAGTCTAAGAGTAATTGTACGTTGTTCCAATTATGCACCTACAAGTAGGCCAGCACATCCAATTTCTGCAATGCTTTTTATTTACTAGGAAGCTTCCTAGGTCCTACATCAGTCGCCTTGTAGGTTGCAGTGGTACTATTCTTTGCTTCCCTTGCAGGCCCGGCACCACATAGGCGTTATAACTACTAAAGCTGTAAGCCTTAGTGTTTAAATGCTAACTATAACCTAACAGTACAAACAAAACGATGACCAGAAACTACTGTTACTTCAATAGATCGTTAGAAAAGAAAGTCTTTGTCAGATACTAACCTTTGACAGAAGCTGTCCGCGTGCAGTTGTAGAGTATGGCCAACTCTCCAAACAGACCGCCAGACTTGATCTCACCCAATCTTTTGTCATTCTTGTGGACTTCCAACACGCCCTCTTGGAATAGACAATAAAGTAAATATCATTTTAAAAGAGTATTTTGTAAAGATATATTCATTTCTCTAGATCATAGATTCCCAAACTTTTTCGGCCACCGTTCACTTTGCACAACACAAACTTTGTAACGCCCCCCTCTCCATTATAACACTTTACCAACGCCCCCCCCACCCCCACACATACATACATGTTCTATTTTCTTTTTGACATAGAAATTTGTTATATATTTCTGTAATACATGGTTAACTTTCAAATGATTATATGCATGAAATAGAAAATGGATGAAAAATGGATCGTGCAAGACGTATAAGATGAATTAAAATGCCGAATTAAAATTTTAAATGATTATTCAATCAGAACACCCCCAAATTCTTCTGAACCCACTATCGCCCCTCTAGAACGCTTCAGCGTCCACTGGGGGGCGGTGCCGCCCACTTTGAGAAACGCTGCTCTAGATTCATGCGTACCTTCATATAGATAGATACACGATCAGTTACTTATATCAAAATTATCTCCTTTATATTAGATATACATACATGATCACTTTGTTATATATATATATATTTAGAGATACATATACATATACATATATAATACATATAATTGAAATGACGATGAAACTAGTGGCAAAGCCTTTACATTTCCTCGCCATCAACCACAGTAAATGAGTGGTTGATTTTCTAGGCACCATTTATACGTTCAGTAGTTTGCCATCGCTTTTTGAACGGTGTGGTCTATTTTTACTGTTCTTAAAAATCCATGGGAACAAATTTGCTTCCAAACTATTAGGTTATGAGCAAGCTACCCACTTCTAAGCCACAGACGCCGATATATATATATATATGTAACACTCCCATTTTCAATTGATAAATAATATAATGTCGAGGTCCACTGATTATAAGGAAAGCAAGCCATCACGCAAAAATCAGTCAAATATGTAATGTTGGCCACCGCTGAAAAAAGCCTGAAATCCTAGCGGGCGAGCAATAGAAGAAGGGGAAGAATTTATTCATGGATTTCTTGTATAATAATATATTACGTATCTTGTTAAATGTGTACCAAATTTATTATATTCAACTTGCCCGTCTGCCCAGCGTGTTCGTAGCGCGTTGGACTACGGGGACTATCCCTCTGTGTGTGCGGGTTCAATTCCGCGGGATGACAGAAAAGTCACAGATTCCCCAGATTTACGGTGTTCGTGTCACCGAACCGAAGGGTTACGATGTCCATGGCCCTGAGCCGAAGAGCTGAAAAGCTCAAGTGCTTCTGGATCGGAAAAAAATATATATATATTCAACTTAATTCTACTTGAAATATTCTATCAGCTGTGATAGTGTTTATGATAATTATAACTTTATTATACGTAATTTATTTCAGTTGGTTTCTGTTTATACTTCTGATGTTTATGTTTTTATTACAATAGTTCTAGAAGTCTATGTTAATTTGTAGGCACTCATATGTAACGTCTCTCTATTGTACTTGAAGAGACATACTTTTTCTTGTCTTGTCTTTTACTGCTATTACATTTTCTCATGTGTATGATGATTAAACTATGGTGTCCTGGGAGAACACCTTGCACAAATGCCGGAGTGGTGAACCCGACGGCAGAAGACTGAAATCCCCTAAAGTATTAAGACTTTATACAAAGTCAAGTCGAAAAATCTTATCAGCTGGATACTGCAACTGTCTAGTGAGCAAACTCAAAGAAACAAAGATGTTCACAGAAACTGGGAGACTGCAACTGTCTAGTGAGCAAACTCAAAGAAACAAAGATGCTCACAGAAACTGAATGTGTTAGATAGGAGAGAATCGACACATACGAATAACTAAATGGCCTAGCTCAAACAAATATTTATACCGCACAATTTTAGTTTTTATGACTAATGGTAGAAGAATGCAAAGTCGAAGCAAGTATAGCATTTTACATGTAAATCTACCTATTCTATCTATATATTCTCTAATCCTGTTTTGTCTTTCGGCCTCAGGTTGGAAAAAAAGAAATATGAAGTGAACCTCTTTATGCGCGTTGTACAAGGTGAAATTTAGTGCCACGTATATTCCCTCCATCCATCGTTTACATTGTCGTCCTCTGAGTCTGTTGCCGTTGTATCTGAGTGCTAGTGCTCTTTGTGAGAGACTGTCTTGTGGTAACCTTGATGTTCTTTGTGAGACTCTGTCTTGTGGTAACCTTGATGTTCTTTGTGAGAGACTGTCTTGTGGTAACCTTGATGTTCTTTGTGAGACTCTGTCTTGTGGTAACCTTGATGTTCTTTGTGAGACTCTGTCTTGTGGTAACCTTGATGTTCTTTGTGAGAGACTGTCTTGTGGTAACCTTGATGTTCTTTGTGAGAGACTGTCTTGTGGTAACCTTGATGTTCTTTGTGAGACTCTGTCTTGTGGTAACCTTGATGTTCTTTGTGAGAGATTGTCTTGTGGTAACCTTGATACGTGTCCGAACCATCTTTAATGTTGTTGCTTTTTATATTATAGCACCGGCAAGGATCCCACTCTTATTCCGATTTCGTTTTTTTAATTGTATCTTTTTTTGTAACATTGAGAATTTGTGGTAAACACTTCATCCCTGTCGTGTAAACACTTCATCCCTGTCGGGTAAACACTTCATCCCTGTCGTTTGAATTGTTTTTCTCCTCATTTGTTGTCAGACTTTGTTGTCAGTGTCCAGGTCTGGCACTGATATCACCGAGTTGGTAAGAAAACTGTGTTGAACATTTCTCTCTTTGTGTCCAACGTTACGTGATTGTTTTTCAGTATTTGTGACATTTGTCCAATAATCTGGTTTGCCTGACTAAGCAAAAAAGAAGTACACATCTGATTTAAATATAAACCAAGATCATTACCAGTTAGTGTTCGCATTATCTAGAAACTACAAAATAAATAGTTTGACCGCATGAACAGATTACTAACATACAGTGCTAGTCAGATATAACCTTCTTCTTCTTCTTTGCGTTAGTTCTTTACGACCAATTTTAATCACTCTTTGTGATATATTTGATCTGTGCCAAGAACGTGTATACGTTGCACATTGGTTTGGTAGGCCCTAAACACATAGACTTCTACACGTTTAGGGCAGGTTCATCCGATTTCAGCGAAACCTCCTTAGTCGCCTCTTACGACATGCGTGGCAGGTAACAGTGGTTCTATTCTTTACACCCCAAATTTAGGCCCCGGTAACCACTCGGGCGTTCAGATATAATGAATACAAGGCAAAAGATTGTCTAAAGAAATAATAGAGACAGTGAAAGGCAAACATGTACGAAGCAAACACAAGAACACGTTCTAGAAATCTCTTCATATTCTGACAATGTGAGGCAACCTAGAATTAGTGAGAGAGAGAGAGAGAGAGAGAGAGAGAGAGAGAAAGAAAGACATTTCAGACAGATCATGAGATTAAATAACTCTGGCGATAATTAATACCCGAGGCAATGATCAGAATATTTTTTAATAGTGTTGCTACCCGTTTTTGTCGGGTATTTACGTTCTTGTATATATCAGTTGTATGTTCCAGTGAGCGTCTGTAGCTCAAGCGGTAGTGAGCTTGATCACAACCCAAGCGTACCTGGTTCAAACCCCGCGATGGGCACGTTTGGAATCAAATTAGTTCCCTTGGATTTTTACGAACAATAAATTAGACATCACCGTTCAGAAAGAAATGGCAAACTACTGAACGTATAAATGGTGTCCAGAAAATCGACTACACCTTTGATATGGTTGATGGCTATGTCATGTAAAGGATATGCCCCACATTTGATTTCATCCATGTTCCATTATATGGTTACTAAAGAAAAGTAACAGAATTGTTTACTTGCATGATAAGAAAAAACTAATTAGAAATGACTTACTTAAGTGAATATTCGAATGAAGAGCAGTCTTTCAGTTTCAATCTTGGCATACACGTCAATAAAAAAAGTGGTGCAATAAATGTCGGAAATTTTGCAATATGTTCTCATTAAATAACGGCATCAATCGATAGGTGTCGTATGCCATTGCCCACACCCTGTTGTTGACTTCATTTGAAGTTCCTGACTGAAACTGACTGACGTTAAAATTTGTATATCCGTCCTCGATCCATGGAATCATCAAAGGATATTTCATGGTATCATACGAAACATTTGTTACGGATATGTCGATCACATCGCTACACTTAATCAGAATAAGATCGTGCTTTTGGGCCTGTTTTGATAAGGTAACAATGAGACCTGTTTTTTAAAACTGATTTTCACGCAACTTAACGTTCTGCTGTTGCATAATCATGACATAATCGCAATGATACTGGCTGATTAAACAGAATATTATGTGTATACAACAGAAAAATTAATTCGCTATAACTTAGTAAAGACACAATGTGAACAATTGATGAAAACAGTAGCGCAATCCTACATTTTCTTGCATGAATGAGCTTTACAAATTTCATGATTCAAGAGTTGGACGATGGAAGCATTTGTCATGCTTCAGACAACCATACACGATAAACTTGTTTTATTGTATATAAATGAAGTTGTTGTGAATTACATCTGAAGAAACGCACACTCTAGATTTGAGTCTATTCGAGTCATTTTTGGTTGCTTTGTTTCTCAATATTTACAGGTCACGACATGATGAGAAAAAAATAAATAGATGAATAAAAGAGGAGAATGTAAGGGAGATTATATAGAAGTAAAAAGAAGATGATGAAGGAGTTAACAATGTTGTTAAAGATGAAGATAAAGATGGAGATGAAGAGAAGATGAATATGAAGACAAAGATGAAAGAAGAAGATACAGACGATGAAGAAGAGGAAGATGAAAACGAAGAATGAAGAGAAGATGAAGAAATAAAAAGATGATGAAGAAGATGAAGATGATGAAAAAGATGAAGACGATGAAGATAAAGACGAAGAAGAAGATGAAAAAGAAGATGATAAACAAAAGTCATGCTAAAGATGAAGACGAAGAAGCAGGTAACAACGATTATGAAAACGACGCTGATGAAGACTTAGTTTTTACACACTTTATTAATGGGAATCTTTTCATGTGTGATTCTATGGAAACCGATCATGTTTAATAGATGAAGGGGCGGTGGAGTGGGAGAGATAGTGACACTCAAAAAGAAAAGAAACATCTTGGGAAGGTGGCAGTCGGACGAGGATGAAAACAAACGCAGATATCGAAATTACAACAACGAGAAAAAATATTTAAAAAAGAAGAAAATAAAAATAAAGAGAGCCCGGGAGAAAAACAGAAAAGAAAATAGAACTGATGATGAAATAAGCGAAAACATGAAATCCAAGACTGATATCTTCGCGTGTTTCTATGATTCTGTCTGGATCAAAAATTGTCTTCCTCTGGCGTAATATTTGTTTTACCAGCAATTTCCAGAATTCGATCTCCTTTATATGTCGACATTTTTGCTTTTTCTTTTGCACTTGTGAACTAGACTCGCCTGGAGGAAGAAAAAAACCGTGGGGAAGGAATAAAACGAGTGACGCACGAGGGGTGGCACACGAGGGGTGGGGAAAAATTCTTAAAAGAATCTGATCTACCTTTTTTTATATTTTCAAACCGAGGTTATTGCTTTTCTGAGTTAATGTGTAGAAATCGAAGAGATATTTTTAGTTTCTACAAATCGATAAAATTACTTAATGCAAAATGAAACCAATTTGCTTCACAGAATTACGACATTGAAATCACCCATGTCACCAATAGCAGATAAGGTGAGTGTTCTGGTTACCTCTCTATAACCAATCTCTTCTTGTTCTTCTTTGCGTTCGTTCTTTACGACCAATTTTAATTACTCTTTGTGATATGTTTGATCTTTGCCAAGAAAGTTGCACATTGGTTTGATAGGCCTCTAAACGCATAGACTTCTACACGTTTAGGACATGTGCATCCGATTTCAGCCAAACCTCCTTAGTCGCCTCTTACGACATGCGTGGCAGGTAACAGTGGTTTTATTCTTTACACCCCAAATTTGGGCCCCGGTAACCACTCGGGCGAAAAGTATATGTACAAATAAGTGCTATGTGTAGAAGTCTATGCGTTTAGGGGCCTACCAAACCAATGTGCAACATATACACGTTCTTGGCAAGATCAAACATACCACAAAGAGTGATTAAAATTGGTCGTAAAGAACGAACGCAAAGAAGAAGAAAAAGAAGAAGTGCTTTGTTGGATAATATGTGTACACTTTGGCCGAAATGTGGCTTTTCTACATGCCGTAGAGGCTTAACGAGCTGAACAGCATACTCGCGGTCTCTGAAAAAATCACACCGATCATCAAAAGTGCTTAACTTCGTTGATAAGAACAGACGCAAATAATAAGATAGTCCAGGATGTAATAAAGTTGTATTCCTCTATCGTTTATTGCAGTCAGTATTTTAGAATCAATGAATCACGTGTCGTGCTGGTTGGCGTTGGCGATCATGTCTCGTTGGCATGGGTGTCGTTGGCAATGAGAGAGCAGACAGGCTGGCTGGCTCTGCTACCATATCAGCGGGCCAGCAGATGGATAGAGCTGATAATTTGAACGCCCTCATAACCTGCAACCTTCTAGGTCGGCTGGGGACAGTCAAAGGCTGACGGAGAGCGGACCCAGTGAACGCTTGCTGAAACCGGATACGTCGCCAAAGGATAAGCACCAGAGTTCCAAAGAGCGCTGAATGATGTGACGTAAAAAACCGTTCTTAGCAAAGGCTGTTTATATATCACAAGAATGATCAAAATGGGCGAAAAGCCCGATCGAAGAAGAAGAAGAACGCCCTCATAGAGTATGGCCGCAAAGAAGATTTTCATTTAAACCAATCCACGTCAACTACTAGATTGCAGGAGCTGGGATTGAAGATTGGAGTGGGCAAGAAAAGGACAGCATAACAGGTATATGAGCAGATTCATCAATCAAAATCGAACTGGTACGGTCAGTCGCTGGACGATGTTGGAGATATTACGAAGGAGATCAGAACACCTATGGAGATGTCCGGAATACAATGAAGATATTTAAAACTGAAACGCAAATAAACAATTAACACTGGTTTTATTTGTGTATGTGTCAAATTCAGGATTTCTATTTACCGGTTTTTTTTTCAAACTAACTGACATATTCTAACCACACTGAAGAATATGTGGTACCTATGTATGTATATTTCTTAACATAAAACACATATTAGAATATATTTAATGATGTAATGTACATGTCTTAGTGGTCAAAAAGAAGGTAGATAACTATTGTTCACATATTTTCAAATTTGATTTATTGATAATATATCTTACAATTTGTTCTATTATTTATTCAATGTTTGGTAAGATATATTACTTGTCGCGATTGTTGGGGAGTTGAAGATGGATAAGGGGATATTCTTCGGTCTCTTCGCGACTCTCTGTTGGATGAGGACACTAAAATCGATGTTGAATCGATCAGCAGTTTGGAGTTACCCGTTGTTCAAGTCGAACTGGATGTCTGAGAGGCAGAGTGAGAGGTGTGTTTAATCAGCCAGCCACAGGAACCATCAGTATGCATACTCTTCGATATATGTTGGGGGAGACTGAGCATCTATGGGTCTGCCCGGAGGGCAATGATGTCAGTTTAGTAACCAATAACCAATATATACGGTCCATCATTATTCTATAATCTTCGAATTTGTGTTACTATTCTATAATCGAAAATCGTGGCATATCCTTTACACGAGGTAGCCATCAACAACAGTAAACGAGTCGTCGATTTTCTAAGCACCACTTATACGTTCAGTAGTTTGTCATTACTTTCTGAACGGTGAGGTATACTTTTATCGTTGGTAAAAATCACTGACTGATGCTACAAATAAGAAAGAGAAAATTAAGATATTTTGGACATATAAAAAGATATAAAGGGCTAGAGAAGACCATCATGGAAGGAGGCATACCGGCAAAGAGAGAAGAGGAAGACCACGGAGAAGATGGATTCAGGATGTAACTGATGGTTTCAACATGACGGTTGCAGAGGCAGGACATCTGGCCTATGAGAGAGAGAAATTCCGGAGGACTGTTGGGGTGGCAAAGTTCTGTTCAGGACAAGCTACTTGATGATGATGAACAATCCAAGGAACTAATTTGCTTACAAACTTGTCTGCCGCGGAGTTAGAACCAGATACGTTTGAGTTGTGATTGAGCTCACTACTGCTTTACCTGCAGACGCTCACAATTCCATAATATTGACTGCAAAAAAAAAGAAATAAAACTCCACAAAAATAACCAAGACTATGTTTTTCCTTACGAACTACGTCTAACTATAAATAATTGACAGGTAATACAACAAGATTGTAAACACTAGTGACTAGGTTATATTTTACTCTTAGATCGGTTCAACTTATTCCCATTAGATCTTTCTTTGCGTGTCAGAAGATTTCAAGCTACAAAGTGAATGGAGTTTATATCGATATTTCTATACCGAGCCAAACAAAGATCGGTACAGTACGACGTATGGACAGAGAATCCAGAAAGGGCAGATCATGACAGAGGTGTAGCTTATTTACTGTTTAATGACACGCAATGGTTTGACAGGGAGCAGTAAACAAGGGAATAGATGCGCATAATAGTGAAAGAGTGAAGAATAGAGAAGGAGAAACTGAGACTTAGGTGTGTATGTTGTGTGTGTCGGTTCGTTAAAGTAACGATGTTTTTTTCAGATGTTAATTAGAAATGTTTGAATACACACACCAAATCACACACCCACTCACCCAGACACGAACCCACCCACATTCATCCACTCTTTCACCACATTCATTCACCCCTACACACACACACATATATATATATACACACATGTATATATATATAATAATAATTCCTTTCGTACCGTTATACGTTACATAGGGCCTGCAAGTAATTTCTCCATACCGCTCTATCCTGGACAACTCGCTCAATCTCCTCCATGGAACTGAGACCGATATTTCCTGCCTCTCTCAGCAAAGTTCGCTTCAGGGTCTCCTTAGGTCGACCTCTCTTTCTTGAACCCTTTGCATTCCACTTCAATGCCTGCTTTGATATTCGTTGATCATTTCTCCTCAATGTGTGCCCAACATATCTCCATCTTCTCTTTCTTATAATAGTTATGTATCTATATATATTGACCATAATAGTTAATGGTGTTGGACAGGAACAAATGGCAAACTATATATACGTGGACTTAGATAAAAACAGAAGACGGCAGAGTGTAAGAATGATGTACAATAAGAAAAGAAACGGCCAATAACATATATCTAACATGAAAAGTGTATGAACATCACAGAAAATAACACATACATAGTGCTCTAACAATATGTATTATTTGTTTCCATGTTTACCACCAGTTTAGTATGTCAAAGATGAAGTGTCTACACAGAATGATGAAAGCATCAAGAAGAGACATGTTTAGAAATGAAGACATCAGGACAAAAGTGAGTACAGCATCAATAATGAATTTCATCAAGAAACAACAAATTAAATGGTTCGGACATATAAGCATATTACCAACAGACAGTCTCCTCAAAAAGCAGTGCTACTCCGATACAGTGGATAAAAAGCAAGAGGCCGCCCACTCAAAAGATGGACCACAGAAATAATAGAGGCAGTAGATGACACTATTTATGAATCGCACACACACAATATCCTGTTCTAGAAGTCTCTTCTTATATTGACTGTGAGGTAAAAAGTAGGAATAGAGAAAAGAAGATAAGTACGTTCGGATAAAAAAGTCAGTACCTTTATTAAATCCATGAGACTGTGCACATAGACATAGAAGAAGAGATACATTACAGTAATATTTTCATAAGATTTCATTGAAATGTTTACCAATTTAATCTACTGTAATCCTCGATTTACAGAAACGCCAACATCAGAATAAGGAAGAAAGTTGGCACAAAACGTTGATTGAATTACATTGAAAAGGAAAGAATGAAGCATCTAAACTCTACAGTATAGAGTCTTCTAGAACACACCATAAGGACTTGTTAGGAAAGAATTCATGATAGATGGACGGGTTGCGATGAGCTGTCCACTCATATACTAATATCTACAAATAAACTTGTCTATGTAAACTTTACATGGTTGTCGAGTATGTCTTGATTACTGATGCATGGCTTAGGAGAGAAAGGAATGGATAATAAGCATAGAATAACGCCTGTTGTAACTGAAAACCAAACAGAAACACTCTGCTGTTTCATGTACGTACATCCTACTTAGTGGATGTGAGCAATCTAATGGATACTGGACAGGAAAGCGCAAAGAAGTTGAACTTGATGGCAGGAATAAAAATAAAGGAAACAGAATCACAGAGAGTAACGCACGAATGAGCCACCACTCGGACCTGACCACATAGAACCTGAATGCGTTATGGACATCAGGATGTAACACATCTATTAAAGCATTTCACTACAAGGTGTTGTAGAATCACGTCAGGGCTTAACACCCCATATGCATCACGATTAGCGCAGCGTTCTACGCCCCATCTACGCCCCTTCCTATTACAGAATGGGAGAGGAAGACCACGATAACATGGTTAGATGCAGTGGCGGCTCGTCATTAAGGGCAGAGGGCCGGGCCCCACCAACAATAATAGTAACATGCATTTATTATTTAATAAATTAAAATATAACCTAACCCAAAGCCATGATTTTCCGAAAATTTGTGTCTGGTCCCACCAACAAAAACGATCACGAGCCGCCACTGGTTAGATGGTATAGCAGAATCTTGTTAAAAGCAAAAATAACTTTCACCAAAGCAAACTAGAACATCGCAGGACAAAAACAGAAAACCCCGACACTGGGCAACAGCCAGGTTGCAGTGTGACGGCAAAAGAAGAAAGAATCCTCGATTTTTCCTGGAGAGACATTTGATATTTTACATAATCATAGACAAAATTAATATTAAAAAAGTGATATAAATATTTAAATAATTTAGTGAGCAAACTCTCTGTTTCATATGAAATCTTTGAGAACGAACACGCCATGTTGGCGAGCATAATGAATGTCCCTAACGTTTAAGATAGTTTCAATTGTATGTGAGCGGTTTTTCGTGAAGAGTATTCCTAAGAGACGCATTATCTCTGCAGTTATTTCTGTTCATGACGTCATGATGTTTACATGATGATTATTCTATTGAACACGTACACAGAACAGATAATCCAAGCAGCCATTTCTAAGCTTAGTAATAGTGCACTGCCATTTCCTAGAAGAAGAAAAAATACATATAAATGTGATAACTCAATAATGCGTCTTGTTAAGAGCTGAAAGTTGGACGAATATTATTACATGTATACAGTGTCGCGTTCGCTGGCAGTGAAATTGCAATTATTTAAGAAAATACGTTATATATGGCGATACACGTAAAAACTATTGTAGTTTCAGAAAATACGTTATATATGGCGATACACGTAAAAACTATTGTAGTTTCAGAAAATACGTTATATATGGCGATACACGTAAAAACTATTGTAGTTTCAGAAAATACGTTATATATGGCGATACACGTAAAAACTATTGTAGTTTCAGAAAATACGTTATATATAGCGATACACGTAAAAACTATTGTAGTTTCAGAAAATACGTTATATATGGCGATACACGTAAAATCTGTTGTAGTTTCAGAAAATACGTTATATATTGCGATACACGTAAAAACTATTGTAGTTTCAGAAAATACGTTATATATGGCGATACACGTAAAAACTATTGTAGTTTCAGAAAATACGTTATATATGGCGATACACGTAAAAACTATTGTAGTTTCAGAAAATACGTTATATATGGCGATACACGTAAAAACTATTGTAGTTTCAGAAAATACGTTATATATAGCGATACACGTAAAAACTATTGTAGTTTCAGAAAATACGTTATATATGGCGATACACGTAAAATCTGTTGTAGTTTCAGAAAATACGTTATATATTGCGATACACGTAAAATCTTTTGTAGTTTCAGAAAATACGTTATATATTGCGATACACGTAAAAACTATTGTAGTTTCAGAAAATACGTTATATATAGCGATACACGTAAAAACTATTGTAGTTTCAGAAAATACGTTATATATGGCGATACACGTAAAAACTATTGTAGTTTCAGAAAATACGTTATATATAGCGATACACGTAAAAACTATTGTAGTTTCAGAAAATACGTTATATATGGCGATACACGTAAAATCTGTTGTAGTTTCAGAAAATACGTTATATATTGCGATACACGTAAAATCTTTTGTAGTTTCAGAAAATACGTTATATATTGCGATACACGTAAAAACTATTGTAGTTTCAGAAAATACGTTATATATAGCGATACACGTAAAAACTATTGTAGTTTCAGAAAATACGTTATATATGGCGATACACGTAAAAACTATTGTAGTTTCAGAAAATACGTTATATATGGCGATACACGTAAAAACTATTGTAGTTTCAGAAAATACATTATATATGGCGATACACGTAAAATCTTTTGTAGTTTCAGAAAATACGTTATATATTGCGATACACGTAAAAACTATTGTAGTTTCAGAAAATACGTTATATATAGCGATACACGTAAAAACTATTGTAGTTTCAGAAAATACGTTATATATGGCGATACACGTAAAATCTTTTGTAGTTTCAGAAAATACGTTATATATTGCGATAAAACGTAAAAACTTTTGTAGTTTCAGAAAATACGTTATATATGGCCATACACGTAAAAACTTTTGTAGTTTCAGAAAATACGTTATATATGGCGATACGCGTAAAAACTATTGTATTTTCAGAAAATACGTTATATATGGCGATAAAACGTAAAAACTTTTGTAGTTTCAGAAAATACGTTATATATGGCGATACACGTAAAAACTTTTGTAGTTTCAGAAAATACGTTATATATGGCGATACACGTAAAAACTTTTGTTGTTTCAGAAAATACATTATATATGGCGATACACGTAAAAACGTTTGTAGTTTCAGAAAATACGTTATATATGGCGATACAAGTAAACACGTTTGTAGTTTCAGAAAATACGTTATATATTGCGATACACGTAAAAACTATTGTAGTTTCAGAAAATACGTTATATATTGCGATACACGTAAAATCTTTTGTAGTTTCAGAAAATACGTTATATATTGCGATACACGTAAAAACTATTGTAGTTTCAGAAAATACGTTATATATGGCGATACACGTAAAATCTTTTGTAGTTTCAGAAAATACGTTATATATTGCGATACACGTAAAAACTATTGTAGTTTCAGAAAATACGTTATATATAGCGATACACGTAAAAACTATTGTAGTTTCAGAAAATACGTTATATATGGCGATAGACGTAAAACTTTGTAGTTTCAGAAAATACGTTATATATGGCGATACACGTAAAAACTATTGTATTTTCAGAAAATACGTTATATATGGCGATACACGTAAAAACTTTTGTAGTTTCAGAAAATACGTTATATATGGCGATACACGTAAAAACTTTTGTAGTTTCAGAAAATACATTATATATGGCGATACACGTAAAAACGTTTGTAGTTTCAGAAAATACGTTATATATGGCGATACACGTAAAAACGTTTGTAGTTTCAGAAAATACGTTATATATTGCGATACACGTAAAAACTATTGTAGTTTCAGAAAATACGTTATATATAGCGATACACGTAAAAACTATTGTAGTTTCAGAAAATACGTTATATATGGCGATAAAACGTAAAAACTTTTGTAGTTTCAGAAAATACGTTATATATGGCGATACACGTAAAATCTGTTGTAGTTTCAGAAAATACGTTATATATGGCGATACACGTAAAATCTTTTGTAGTTTCAGAAAATACGTTATATATTGCGATAAAACGTAAAAACTTTTGTAGTTTCAGAAAATACGTTATATATGGCCATACACGTAAAAACTTTTGTAGTTTCAGAAAATACGTTATATATGGCGATACACGTAAAAACTATTGTATTTTCAGAAAATACGTTATATATGGCGATAAAACGTAAAAACTTTTGTAGTTTCAGAAAATACGTTATATATGGCGATACACGTAAAAACTTTTGTAGTTTCAGAAAATACGTTATATATGGCGATACACGTAAAAACTTTTGTTGTTTCAGAAAATACATTATATATGGCGATACACGTAAAAACGTTTGTAGTTTCAGAAAATACGTTATATATGGCGATACACGTAAACACGTTTGTAGTTTCAGAAAATACGTTATATATTGCGATACACGTAAAAACTATTGTAGTTTCAGAAAATACGTTATATATTGCGATACACGTAAAATCTTTTGTAGTTTCAGAAAATACGTTATATATTGCGATACACGTAAAAACTATTGTAGTTTCAGAAAATACGTTATATATGGCGATACACGTAAAATCTTTTGTAGTTTCAGAAAATACGTTATATATTGCGATACACGTAAAAACTATTGTAGTTTCAGAAAATACGTTATATATAGCGATACACGTAAAAACTATTGTAGTTTCAGAAAATACGTTATATATGGCGATACACGTAAAAACTTTTGTAGTTTCAGAAAATACGTTATATATGGCGATACACGTAAAAACTATTGTATTTTCAGAAAATACGTTATATATGGCGATACACGTAAAAACTTTTGTAGTTTCAGAAAATACGTTATATATGGCGATACACGTAAAAACTTTTGTAGTTTCAGAAAATACATTATATATGGCGATACACGTAAAAACGTTTGTAGTTTCAGAAAATACGTTATATATGGCGATACACGTAAAAACGTTTGTAGTTTCAGAAAATACGTTATATATTGCGATACACGTAAAAACTATTGTAGTTTCAGAAAATACGTTATATATGGCGATACACGTAAAAACAGTATCTTGTAGTTTTAGAAAATACAAAAACAATAATAATACACAGCAAAATTTCGACCAAATGGTCTTTATCAGGGAACGGATAAAACTGAAGTGAAGTACTTCACTTCTTACGCAGCACACAACATATGACAATAAATCAGACAATACAGTAAAAAATTCCTAAATCAGACAATACGTTCCTAACTGCCCTAAAAATCAGATTTACTGTTCGGATATTTTTGTAGAGATGCCTGATCTCAATGTAAGTGATATCGAGTTCCTTGTCCTATTGGAGATGGACGACAAAACGTAATTCCATTGTTCAAATTGAACACGTAAAATAACACATGGCATTTGTTACAAGTACTGTACACTGATCGCCCAAGTGGTTACCGGGTCCAAATTGGGGTGTAAAGAATAGAACCACTGTTACCTGCCACGCATGTCGTAAGAGGCGTCTAAAGAGATAGGGCGTGGGCGAGCTACCCCACCCCGTAAAAAACACTAGATAGCTACAGAAACAACAACCCAGAAAATTCATAGCTCGGCACCCGAGGAAGGAGAAGGACCCTGCAAGGAAGAGATCTGGAAAAGATTGCCTTGGATAGGCTAGCTTGGAAGACCTTGGCTGCGGACCTATGCCTCCTAGGGCAAAGGCTGAAGAAGGCTGTACACTGATATCATTATTTCTATGTTCTTCTAGTAAGGTGCGCTTTCTTTCTGAATAAATCTATCTAAATGAGATTCACCTAAACAATATTCAAGTCTTAAATTGTCTCTGAGTTTTCTCTCAGTTTATATTAGAAAATAGCCATTATGTTCTATGTATTATGTTTAAAGGGTATACAGATGAGGGAGTAACTTCATTGAACCGAGTTTTACCCTATCCCTGTGAGTGCGGGCTCAATTTCGCGGGCTGGCAGAAAAGTCACAGGTTCTCCAAATTTACGATGTTCGTGGCACCAAACCGAAGGGTTACAATGTCTATGGCACCGAACCGAAGGGTTACGATGTCCACGGCACCAAGCCGAAGGGTTACGATGTCCATGACACCGAGCCGAAGAGCTTTTCAGCTGAAGTGCTTCTGGATCAGAAATGTATTACCCCAAAGAGTTCAATCTCTGTCAATAGAAACGGCAAGCCACATGCCGAGTATATTACACAAAGCACGAACTCCGTAGCTCCGGTAACAATCCTAAGGAAGCTCTGGAAAATATGCACACGTGAACAGAAAGCCGATTGTCCTGATTCGAGCCCACGATCTTCAAAATACAAGACAACAGCTTAACCACTTAGCAGAGAAGTTCAGCCTTCGAACTTTCTAACATTGTGTGTCTAATTCTTATTAAATATATATATTCTCTTCATGTAACAATCTCTTCTTGGTATGTTCTGTTCTATCATTTCTCAATGTCTCTCTATCCCTGCCTACACTGTCACAGTAACATTCTTAAACAAAGCACAATATTAAGACAAATGTAGATTGAATTAGGAAACGCATTATCTTATGAAACCTGATATTTTGCCTTTGTTTACAAATATGAGAAAAATTAATAATATAAAGGCGTATCCGACATGTATTACATCTTATGGGAATACGGGTAAAATACGCTGTCACTATCGATTACCTGTTCATGTTTCAGTGCAAACATTGCTTTGTGTATGCTCATTTGATTTTACCTGCTTGCTTATGCTTACCACTTATTCCTTTCCGCTCTAAGTGGAGCATATGCCATCAACAGTTGTTCGCCACTTTTCATGGTCTCGGTTTTCTTTATGGCTTCCGAGGATCGTACAGCATACTTCATTTCCTCAATAAGAATCGACTCTAAGTCTGTTTTTTCCGATCCAGAAGCACGTGAGCTTTTCGGCTCGGTGCCATGCACATCGTAACCCTTCGGTTCGGTGCCACAAACACTGTAAACCTGGGGAATCTGTGGCTTTTTCTGTCATCCCGCGGAATTGAACCCTGCACACACAGAGGGATAGTCACCCGTAGTCCAACGCACTACGAACACGCTGGGCAGACGGGCTCTCTCTCTAAGTTTGTTAGGACGACCCTTTTATGTTTTTCTTGAGGGTTCCACTCAAGTACTTGTCTAGTGATACTCAACTGTCTCTAGCGTGTATGGGCGACCCATCGACAATTTCTCCTCTTAACCTGGATCATCGTGAGCTTATGTCATATTCGTATTAACAGGTCTGTGTTTGCAACTATGTCATACTATCTGTCTAAGAAAACGACGAAGACATCTGTGGACACAGTTCTTAATATTATTTTTGTTTACTTTGGTGACACGTCACGATTTCGAGCCATACAGTATTTCACATTTCAGCTGAATACCATGAACTTTGTCTTATTGTAGATCATAGATTCCCAAACTTTTTCGGCCCATCGCCCACTTTGCACAACATAAACTTTGTAATGCCCCCTCCACATTATAACAGCGCAAGCTACAGTTTCAGACAACTACACACAACACAAATCAGCAAGAAAATTAAACAATTTCCACACAAGCTGTCTACGTAGAATACTAAAAATAAACTGGCAGGACAAAATTCCAGGCAGCGAAGTCCTCACAAGAGCAAAGATCCCAAGCGTCAACACCCTGTTGCAGAAGGCCCAAGTGAGATGGGTCGGTCACGTTGCTCGAATTCCTGATAAACGCATCCCAAAACAGTTGATGTATGGCGAGCTTGAAGGGGGCAGACGTTTAGCTGGTGGACAGAAAACGCTTTAAAGACACTCTTAAAGTGTCTCTGAAACGCTTCGATATAGACAATACGTGCTGGGAATTCCTTGCACAAGATCGCCAAATGTGGCGCTGTAACAACAAAAGAGGAACCTGAATAGCTGAGAATCATCGTATTGTTGAGTCACAGAGAAAACGAGCAGCACGAAAAGACAGAGCACACAACACGCACATGTCTAGCTTTATCATGTATGCCCCACCTGTGGTCGGGATTCTGTTCTAGGATTGGACTCTACAGTCACCTCCGCACACACCAGAGAGGTGCAACATCACACGTCTGAGATTGTTGTCATCATCGCATGCGATGGACGGCTATTATATAACAGTTTGCCAACGCCTCCCCTCCCCAACATATATATATATATAAACATATATATATATATATATATATATATATATATATATATATATATATATATATATATATATATATATATATGCTCTATTTTCTCTTGACATAGAAAATTGATATATATTTCTGTCATATAACAAATGATGATATGCATGAAATAGAAAATTGCTGAAAAAAGGGATCGTGTAAGACGGGCATAAGATAAAATGCAGAATTCAAATTTGTAATGGTTATTCAATCGCAAAATCACGAAAATAATTAATTTCAAAATATTAATTATTAATTTCTTCTTTAAGAAGTCACCGACCCCTAATCCTCTGAACACCCACACATTCTTCTGAACCCACCATCGCCCCCTAGAACGCTTCAGCGCCCACTGAGGAACGGTACCGCCCACTTTGGGAAACGATGGTGTAGATGGCAGTCGAGCTCAACAATGTGTCCGTGAGAGCAAAGGCGTGCCTGACTTTTCTTGCTTACGATATTTATAATCTCCACATCCTCTACCCCGAATTGATTCGCCTTATTTTCCGACAAGATTCACCGTAACTAATTCATGTTACATTGTATCTTCATGTTACTGCACGGGAGATACCAAAACCCAAGCTTGGTTACGAATTATCCAAGCAACTTCTTCTTCTTCTTTTGTCGTCACACTGCTACCGGGTTGTTGCCCAGTGTCGTGGTTTTCTGTTTTGTCTTGCGCTGTTCTGTTGGCTTGTGTGATTGTTATCTTTGCTCTTTCACATGATTCTGCTACGCCATCTAACCATCTTTTCCGTGGTCTTCCTCTTGCCTTCTTTACCGATGTTCTGTTGTAGAAGACTCTGTATACTGTGGAGTTTGGATGCATTCTTATTAAGTGGCCAAACCACTTCATTCTTTGTTTATCTATGTAATTCAAGCACGGTTTTGTGCCAACTTTCTTCTTATGCTGATGTTGGTGATATCAAAGCAACATCAGCTTTTAAAAACTGAAATTACCAAATGAACCTTTAGTTTACATAGTTTTAAAACTAAATTAACAATTCTCAGTTCCAATGTTGTCTCAATCCGAACATATGCCAGCGAGAGTTGGAAAATAAAATAAATATATAGAAAGTGAGTTCAATGCATTTTCTTCTTCTTCTTCTTTGCGTTCGTTCTTTACGACTAATTTTAATCACTCTTTGTGATATGTTTGATCTTTGTCAAGAACGTGTATACGTTGCACGTTGATTTGGTAGGCCCCTAAACGCATAGACTTCTACACATTTAGGACACGTGCATCCGATTTACACCAAACTTGTTCACTCACTAACTACTCAACATATATAAGTGTTCACTCACTAACTACTCAACATATATAATTATCCACCCACTAACTACTCAACATATATAAGTGTACACTCACTAACTACTCAACATATATAAGTGTACACTCACTAACTACTCAACATATACGACAAACCAAGAGAACCGTATTTCTGTGGATGTTTCCGAAGCCAAGCAATTCTTCGCATCTGACCAACTGTAACCGAACTACCGTAACATAATTACTGGGTTCTAATTACGTAAATACATGTTGAGCCAATACTTATGTATGGCAGCGTATCATGGACAATGAACAAGCAATAAATAAGATGATTGGAAGCCACAGAGATGTTATTTTATAGAAGAATGCTAAAAATTCCATGGACAGTTAAGAAAACAACTGATGAGGTTTTAAACAGGCCTACACACAAAAAAAAACGTTCTAAAAATAATAAGAATCAATCAAAGTTCTTCAGGCATATAATGCGAAAGAAGGTTTAGAATAATAGAACAGGTATAATTCAGGGAAGGCGATATCATGGAAGACAGAGGGAGAAAATGTTGGATGGTCTGATATCATGGTTCGACAAAAGATCGATGTTAGAACTGATTAACTGCACCAAGAAGAGAGATTTGTGGAGAGATATGATCGACTTCGCCCGCAGACATGGCACTTGAGTGATTAAATACCTCGAAAGTTGGAGAAGTCCTGCCTGTATGGGGCGGGGGGACACTGATAAAAAGGAAAGTAGGCCTTCATGACAAAATCAGTCAGAGGCGTCACACGAGGCGCCATGACTGCGCCTGAATTCATAGTGGACGCACGCAAGAAGTAGAAGAAGTTTGATTGAATTACACAAAAATCACTTAACAGAAAAAGAGTATGATACATATACAACTGACAAGTTAAAAAATACACAACAATTAAAGTAATGTGACAATATATTGTTACAAATACTAGATAGCTGAAACCAGTGGCGGCTCGTCATTAAGGGCCAGTGGGGCCGAGTCCCACCAAAAATAATGTGTAACGTATATTTATTAGTTAATAAATTAAAATATAACCTAACCCAAAACCATGCTTTTCCCGAAAATTTGAGTCTGGCCCCACCAACACAAAGGATCACGAGTCGCCACTGGGTGAAACTTATTAATGTGAAGGGAAAATTACAAGACACACACACACGTGCAAGTTCGCGCGAGCTGATGTAAAAAAAACTATGATAAATATACAACTAACAAGTACACAATACAAAAACAATTAAAGTAATAATGACAATATATTGTTACAAATACTAGATAGTTACAAATTGTTAATGTGAAAGGAAAATTACAAGACACACACACATGCAAGCTCCACAACTGATGTAAAAACAAAAACTGAAGTATGCAATGAAGGAGATAATAAGAGACAAATTAGATACAATGTGGCACTGATTGGTTCCAGATATATTTACTTGTGTCACATTGATTACAAACGCCGCTTCTATAATAAGCCAATACTGACACTTTTTACGAACATGTTTACAGGGGACACTGCCACCAAAGCGTTTGTAATTTTTAAAAATATTTTTTGATACTGTATATAATTAATTTAAGCGTTTAAATATTTCTTCGTCCGAATATAATTGGAGACGGTTCATAGTCACCCCCCACGTGTTGTTTGTTAGTGAATGCAAAGAGACATGCGTCATTTATAATCTTTCATTAAATAAGCTTTAAACTAGTTATACTACTAAACGGACGATTACAGAGGCGGGGAAATGGTTGGCATCTAATAACTACTCTCATGTTTTCGGCGATTACAGAGGCGGTGAAATGGTTGACATCTAATAACTACTCTCATGTTTTCGGCGATTACAGAGGCGGGGAAATGGTTGGCATCTCACAACTACTCTCGTGTTTTCGGCGATTACAGAGGCGGGAAATGGTTGGCATCTCAACACTCGTTTCGGCGATTACAGAGGCGGTGAAATGGCATTCAACTACTCATGTTTTCGGCGATTACAGAGGCGGTGAAATGGTTGCATTCACATACTCTAGACTATCTCTCGTGTTTTCGGCGATTACAGAGGCGGTGAAATGGTTGACATATCATAACTACTCTCGTGTTTTCGGCGATTACAGAGGCGGTGAAATGGTTGGTGATTCCACGAGCATGATTCATAAAGTCGAATCTTCTGCTTCGTTCTTCTTCGAATGCTTCATATCGACCAATTGTTAAACCAGTTTTTGTGATTTGTATGTGATTTGAACCTAAGAGCGATTGTACGTTGTGCCAGTTATACCCTTACAAGTAGGCCAGCACATCCGATTTATGTGACGATTTTTGTTTACTAGGGCAGCTTCCTAGGCCCCTACCTCAGTCGCCTCTTAGGACATGCCGTGTAGTTCGCAGTGTTACTATTCTTTGCTCCCCTAATTGGACCCGGCACACACGGGTGTAAAGTCGAATCAGGAATGGTGAGGTGAAACTGGGTGTAAGTACTGGAACAGACAATGATCAGAGGAATAACTTCCATTTTTGTCCTGGGCACACAGGAGTCACGGTAATGAACGAGCTGATAGATTGGCTGGCATAGCTACGATATCAGAAAGAGCTGCAATAGGCCGATATGATATTCTTATCGCATTGATCGAGTCTGTCGGAACAGAGGAGTTCAGTTGAATCCTCTGTGTTCATATTAGATGGTATCTCTTGGTCACCCGAAAGAACTACTACAATATGCAAAGAGTTGGATTAATCAACATCGAACTGGATTTGGCTGCTGCTGGATTTGTTGAGGCGTCGACACCTATGGACGTACACGGTGCTATAGATAGTCCTATTAACTGATAACTTTGAGAATCTGTGTCATCAATATTCTTTCATTTAATACCACCATATTAAAATACAATGTTGTCTTTTATAAAAGTTGTTGATGGAAACATATTCATGTTGGCGAACTTTACTGGCTTCAACGAGACTTCTTAACCGCGTAATTCTTCTTCTTCTCTTCCACCATTGACTTCTTTATAGAAGTGTTGGGGTGAAACGTAGTGATGTTGTGTGTGCTTGTTCTTCTCTTCCACCATTTACTTCTTTATAGAAGTGTTTGGGGTGAAACGTAGTGATCTTGTGTGTGCTTTTTTAAGGCACTTTGTAAGCTGATATTCATGTTCGTAAGGCTGTTCTTGAAGCCGTCGCTCCATCTTTGCGTGGTCTTCCTCTTGCCTTGTACTCATTATACTTTTTCTGTGTGGCTCTCTGTGGTAGGCGATACCAGGGCATTCTGGTCAGGTGTCCAAACCATTTAATCTGTTGTACCGCGTAATTAAAGGATATAAATATGAAAGGTTGATTTCATTGAACTGTGTGTCCCCATATGGCCCGGTCCCTGTCAGCAGAAATAGTACACCATCTGTAGTTGAGTTAGTGCAAAGTAAGAACTCCGTAGCTCCAGCAACAATCATAAGGATCTCATAAAAATATTACACATGTAACTCAGTCTGGGTTCGAGCCCACAGCCTTCAGAACGACAGACAAGTGTATTAACCACTTCGTCATGTCAGTAGAAATAGTACACCATCTGTTGTTGAGTGTAGCGCAAAGTAAGAAATATGTAACTCCATCAACAATCCTATGGATCTCTTGTTAAAATTGCACATGTAACTCAGTCTGGATTCGAAACCAGAACCTTCAGACCGACAGGCAAGAGTATTAACAACTTCGCCATAGAGCCCACAATCACCTAATTAAAGATCATATGAAAATAGTGGACACAACATTTGCAATTATTTGTACCGGGATTACAATCCATTAGGATTGGGGCGTGGGTTTAGGAGGGGGAGGGGGATTTAACAATTAGTTCAGAAATCAAAGAATTAGTTTACTAATTAGTTCATTATAAACATTTTGTACACCTGTGTGAACGGAAAATCGAAATCATTTTGTAACCAAAATCGAAAAAATCATTGCTATTCTGGGACATCAAAACTTCTAATTAAATACAGACTACTAAACTTTAATCATTTCTGTTTAGATTTCCTTAAACTAGGATGATTATGTAGGAAGAAGATAATAACCTTATTCAGTAACAATGCCCGCCTGCCCAGCATGTTCGTAGCGCGTTGGACGACGAGTGACAAGCCCCCTGTGAGTGCGGTTCAATTCCGCGGGCTGTCAGAAACGCCACAGGTTTTCCAGATTTACGGTGTTCGTGGCATCGAACCGAAGGGTTACGATGTCTATGGCACTGAGCCGAAGTGTTGAAAGCTCAAGTGCTTCTGGATTGGGGGAAAAAATAATTCAATAACAATAAAACAAATCGATTATCTCTTCAAGTTCTGAGCGATTTTGTATATCACTGATCAGAAACAATATGCTATACATCCGTGACTGTTCATTTATATGTGATGTATGTCACATTGCTTGTAAACATATTTACTTATGTCAGAGTTCATCATGTGCTGCTAGTAGTAAAATGTGTACATAGTTCGAAGAGTTCATATGATCACATCTATTGTTGTTTGGAGCTCTTCCGTATTTCCTTAAAGTTGTGTATATTGTGGTAGGGGATTGTGTTCTAGGATTTGACTCTACAGTCATCTTTGAACACACCAGAGAGGTGCATCAGCACAAGTCCGAGACTGTTGTCATCATCGCTTGCGATGGACGGCTGTTATTATTATTGTATATTGTGTTGTATTGTTTGGCTAGTATTTATTTCTATAAAGTCTATAGAGAAACACGTACAAACAAGGTACTATAGTTTTACAAAATACAGAAATAGTGACGATAAACAGCAACGTTTCGACCAAAGGCCTTTATCAAGCAAACGACACAACAGGAGTGACGAATTTCAGAGAACACTTACAAATGGACGATAACGGAAACATGCTAATATATCTAATGAAAATTTGGGAATAAAAACGAATAACGAAATGAGTGCAACACAAAACTAGAAGTGGAAAAGAAGAGAAACAATAAACAATCAAGTGAAAATATAAATTATATATATGAAGCAAATACACATATAGATTACAAGACATGAGATGAGAAAGTATTAAGAAGCATAGGAATGTAATGCGTTGAGTCCAAGAGGCCGCAAGGTACCATATAACGAAATAAAACGGTTTTCCAGAGCAAATCGACTACGAACATCAGAGGCAGGATTCTAATATCCAGTCATTTTGGCACCATCCAGTGTGTCCGTCGGCGCTGCAACACGTGTGCTTATGTAATACAGACCCGCACTGTGTCTTTTCTAAAAGCCACGTTCGTTATTGAAGACAGTTTCACGTGCGAGTCCCGGAATATTATATATGTCATTATCTGCAAGCGGTAAAACAAGGCCTATATTGGGGAAACCGGCAGGAGACTCAGTGACCGATTCGTCCAACACTTGCGCGATATACGCCAATGCTCTGTGACCCCTGTAGCTACAAATTTCAATGATACTGGCCATTCAGGAGCTTGCGATGTCCAGGTCACAGCTATCCGATCATGTTCCTCTGATGATCGTAGTCGATTTGCTCTGGAGAACCGTTTTATTTCGTTATATGGTACCTTGCGGCCTCTTGGACTCAACGCATTACATTCCTATGCTTCTTAGTACTTTCTCATCTCATGCCTTGTAATCTATATGTGTATTTGTTTCATATATATAATTTATAATTTCACTTGATTGTATATTGTTTCTCTTCTTTTCCATTTCTAGTTTTGTGTTGCACTCATTTCGTTATTCGTTTTTATTCCCAGAATTTCATTAGATACATTTACATTTTTCCGTTATCGTCCATTTGTAAGTGTTATCTATAATTCGTCACTCCTGTTGTGTCGTTTGCTTGATAAAGGCTTTTGGTCGAAACGTTGATGTTTATCGTCACTGTTTCTGTATTTTGTAAAACTATAGTACTTTGTACGTGTTTCGCTATTTACCAAGTTTTACTGCAGTCTTCCCCCTTTTTATGAAGTCTATACAGAGAACGCATGTGTGTTGCCGGGGCTCTCCTGTGGAGCAAAGAATAGTAACACTACAACCTACAAGGCATGTCGTAAGAGGTGACTGAGGTAGGGGCCTAGGAAAGCTATCCTAGTAAATAAAAGAGTAGCAGAAATCGGATGTGTGACCTACTTCGATGAGATTACCAACCACAAAGTACAATCGCTCTTAGGATCAGATCATATACATATCACAAAGAGTGGTTTAACAATTGGTCGTTATGGAGCGTTCGAAGAAGAAGAAGAAGAAGAAGAAGAAGAAATATAGAGGACAGTCGCATAGGAAATTATTCTTGACTTTGTACACTCGCGACACAAGAACACAGCGGGGTAAAAAGAAAAGCTTAGTCTGTGCATGTATTTGTTTAATCTAGTATGCCATGTTCCTGATTATAAGAAAAGTGATCTGTCCACGTCCGTCGAGAGCATGGTAATCAGCCTTGAGGAGATTAAGTTCTTCGCTTGTTAAAATATTTGATTTCCTTATCTTCCTGCTCACATTCGCCTCATTTCCCTTCTTTTACAAGTCTCTGTCCTTTCATTTCCTGGTACACCACAGTTTGATGGTGTACAATTCGTTTACTAATTTTTCTAAGATCATTTCTTATATAGAGGGGAAAAACCACGAGAGCTTGCTGTACAGATAGTGCACCAACATTACTATTCTGTGACAGTACATGTTGTTAGAAATAGTGTTATTAATCATGTTTACAGCCTGTTGTAATACCAACAGGCTGGAGAAGACCATCATGAAAGGAGGCATACCGGCAAAGAGACGAAGAGGAAGACCATGGAGATAGATTCAGGAAGTAACTGATCGTTTGAAAATGACGGCTGCAGAGGCGGGATATCTGCCCTGTGAGAGAGAGAAATTCAGAAGGGCAATTGGGGTGCAAAGCTCTGTTTAAGACAAGCTATTTGATGATGATGATGATGATGATGATGTCATACCAGAAACTCAGTTGGATATTTCCAACATAATCTAAAAATGGGAATAAGCTTCTCCTCTTTGTTGTTGTCCGGATATGACCAAAACAAACTATCAATCAATCAATCAATCAATCAATCGAAAAACGATGTCAGTCCCTCCAACATATTCTCCACTGTCTTCCACGATCTCTTCTTCCCTAATTTTACCCGTTGTCACCAGATAATAAAATCTTCCTCATCGCATTACATGCTTGAAGAACATTCATTGTCTGATTCTTGTTCCTCTAAAAAAGGTTTCTTTGTGTGCAAACCTGTTTAAAAACCTAATCGTTTGTTTTCTTCGCTGTCAGTAGAATTTTTAGCATTATTCTGAGAAATCACATCTCTGTGGCTTCCAGGAAAAACAAACTATACCAGTGTCTTAATTCTTATCTTATTTTATCTTAACCAAATTTGCCGTGAAGCGGCGTGGGGAGATGTAGTTTTCTATCTTGCGCCAGGTGTGTTGCTCTTGACGTTGTCAGTCCATGCTTTTGCAAGAACTCTTAGATGTTATCTATCCATCGTGTTCTTGGCCTGCCTCGTGCTCTACGCCCTGAGTGTCGATTATTGTAGACACGTGATGGTAGTAAATGTGGTTCCATTCTTATTAGATGGCCGAACCATTTGATTCTTTGCTTCACGATGTACTGTATGCAAGAAATAGTACCACCGATGCTTCTGATATTATCGTTTCTCACTCTATCTCTCCTTGTAACGTTGAAAGCCTTTCGTAGACATCTCATTTCATATGTTGCAATCTTTCTTTCTTGTGTCTTAGTCAGGGGCCATGTTTGGCACTGATAGCAGAGAGTTGGAATAAATATGCAGTTTATCAGTTATCGTTTGACTGCCATGTTAATGTTTGGATGTTTTAATAGTGGTGACAGTTGGTATATCACTGCGTTTGCCTTCTGGTATCTAGTCTCGATTTCTCTGTACATCTTTCCATCTGCTATGAATATACTCCCGAGATATTTGAATTCTAGAGTCTGATGTAGTATTACTGTATTCACATGCATGTTTAGTTGACATGTTGACCTACTTATTGTCATAACGTCTGTTTTGGAGGTATTAATTGGAGGTCTTCATTCTTAACTGCAAGTATTGTTAATTCCTTCGTGTATACTAGCATCCAAGATATACAGTGCAGTTCTCTTGGACCAAAATCAGAGTAGCAGACAGTTTTGGTACATTAATTTACTTATCTCCATTTATGCGACCATTGCTTAATGTATTACTTTGTAGTGTATCATGTATCGTTGTTTAGTTGCAATGATACAGGATACAGATTCAATTTAAGAGGTTATGACAAGATGGATAGATCTTCTGGATAGTAAAGTATGTGTATCTTTCCTCGATGACCAAAACTGATGCGTTTTAATTTTCCTAATTCAAGATCATTTAGTCGTGTTTTTACTGGGTGAACGGGCATATTATTGTACATCTCTATCTGGATCATACTTTCGGTATCCTCTCATTAATACAGTGTATGCATTCTAGTTACTTTCTGCAACTCTTAGATCGGAGTATTTATCATGGCTAGTTTGGAAGATTGAATGTGTACTATGTCAGTATCTCTCAATGAGAATTTGCAGCTGTTTACCTTGCTGTTGAACAGAACTGCACATGAATTTCTATTACGATTAAAACAACTTCTTAAAAAAAATCCGAAATGCAATTCATGCCTTTAGATGACATGTCTTGGAACGTCTTACCCAATTCCTCATCAAGGATTAATAACAACTTTCACCCGTGCGAAGCCGGTTAATTCCTAGTATATATAACTATATATATATATATATATATTTATATATATATATTTAAAGAGCCAGGAGAGAGAGAGAGAAAGAATGAGAGAGAGAGGAAGAGATAATAATAATAAGAATGGAAAGAAACATATATTGTGTTCTACAAAATTACAAACCAGAACACTCATATTAACACTGCTGGTGTGTACGACAAATACGATTCAATTAAAAATACAATAAATGACTAAATTATATAGAAAAACAGATAAACTGACAGACAAACACACACAATAAAAGCATCATTAAAAGAATCTATACAAGGTCATACCTGCACATACATACAGATGTTCACCCCGTTCGCCTTCCTTAATAATGTAACAGTTCTTGGCCGACTTCTTCTCATACATACAGTCAATGACCTCTCTTAATTGAGTCGCTGCCAGTACCTTAATGAATTCATTACTCAGAAGGGCATCCTTGATCAGCTGCTTCGACCTGAGTATGGAAAGAAAAATAAAAATTGATTGGATATGTCAGAAAGATAGGCAGGAAGGAAAGAAAAAGACAGAAGTTCAAAAAATGTAACAGGAATGAAGAATGGTGAATAGCAGTGGCGGCTCGGGATCCTTTTTCTTGGTGGGGTCAGAATCAAATTTTCGGGAAAATCATGGTTTTGGGTTAGGTTATATTTTAATTTATTAACTATTAAATACACCTTATACATTATTTTTGGTGGGGTCCGGCCCCACTGGCCCTTAATGACGAGCCGCCACTGGCGAATAGGTATGTTTATTATTGTTTGACATACTAGAATAAGGATGGAAAAATATGTAGACAGTGATGACACTATGAAGAAAAAACAAATGAGAATAGTGGCATATCCGTTACAGGATGTCACCATTAACTACAGTAAATGAGTCGTTGATTTTCTAGGCACCACTTATACGTTCAGTGGTTTACCATCGCTTTCTGAACGGTGAGGTCTATTTTTAAATTCTGTAAACCCCACGGAAACGAATTTGCTTCCAAATTGCCTGCCGCGGTGTTTGAACCATATACGCGTGAGTTGTGAATCGAGCTTACTAACGGTTACGCTAGAGACGCCCATGAAACTATATGTGGATAATATTAAAAAAGCATACATATATTGATAAAAATATATGTGGATGATTATGGAAATGCATATGGAAATTACGGAACCTCTTGGCTTCTTCTTCTCCTCCCCCATTTACTTCTGTATAGAATTGTGGGGAATGGAAGGTGTAATGATCTTTTGCTTGCCTGTTCTAATGCCCATTGTAAGCTGTTATTCATTTCCTTAAGGCTGTTCCTGATGCATCCCTCCATTTGTTGGGCCTTCTTCCTCCTGCTCTGTAATCGTTATACTTTTTCAGTGTGGTTCTCTGTGGTACTCGATACCAGGGCATTCTTGTCAGGTGTCCAAACCATTTAATTTGCTGTTCTTTTATGACTTGCATGACTGGTTTCACATCCAGTCTTCTTCTGATTTATTAATTTCTAAGTTTGTTTCTTATTGTCTGTCACACCTGCAGTTCTTCTAAGGCACCACATCTCCGCTGCTATGATTTTCCTCTAATTGTCTACATTTATTGGCCATCTATTTATGGAACTATATGTACAAAAGTATGAAAATATATGTGGGTAAATATATATATATATATATATATATATATATATATACACACACATACATAAAAATAGATAACGTTATTTAGGGCCAAGGAGAATGGGGCTAGTGGGCACGTAGTTTGTCACGTGAGTGACACTTACTGTGTGACAGACTAATAACGATGAGCAAGTCATCTAACTCCAAGTGTCATTAACTAATCGAGGCATTACGATCTAGAAACTGGATGATATGAAGCAAAATCTGGGATCACTTCGTCCAACTAAACACGTTGCTGATGGAGACTCAAACATAGTTTTAAACGGCACTAAGCAGTAACCATGTAAGGCATTGAACTGAGCAGTAACCATATAAGGCATTGGACTGAGCAGTAACCATGTAAGCCATTGAACTGAGCAGTAACCATGTAAAGCATTAAACTGAGCAGTAACCATATAAGGCATTGAACTGAGCAGTAACCATGTAAAGCTTTGAACTGAGCAGTAACCATGTATAGCATTGAACAGAGCAGTAACCATGTATAACATTGAACTGAGCAGTAACCATGTAAGGCATTGAACTGAGCAGTAACCATGTAAGGCATTAAACTGAGCAGTAACCATATAAGGCATTGAACTGAGCAGTAACCATGTAAAGCATTGAACTGAGCAGTAACCATGTATAGCATTGAACAGAGCAGTAACCATGTATAACATTGAACTGAGCAGTAACCATGTAAGGCATTGAACTGAGCAGTAACCATGTAAGGCATTGAACTGAGCAGTAACCATGTAAGGCATTGAACAAAGCAGTAACCATGTATAGCATTGAACAGAGCAGTAACCATGTAAGGCACTGGATTGATGTAGTAAGCGCCAAGATAATACACTGGTACAGGGAATATTCAAGACACGGGACTGAGTCATCATTCTAGACACTGTACCCACGCAGTATTCATGTAACACAATACAATGACGCAGTGACCAAGTAAGAAACGAAACTGAATCGCCACGTTAGACACGGAACGAGCACAGTCAGCATCTTATACCTTAAAATGACATCAGTACAAACATATAAATATGACATCAGTACAAACATATAAAGATGACATCAGCACAAACATATGAAAATGACATCAGTACAAACATATAAAGATGACATCACCACAAGCTTATAAAGATGACATCAGTACAAACATATAAATATAACATCAGCACAAACATATAAAGATGACATCAGCACAAACATATAAATATGACATCAGCACAAACAAATAAATATGGCATCAGCACAAACAAATAAATATGACATCAGCACAAACATATAAATATGACATCAGCACAAACATATAAATATGACATCAGTACAAACATATAAATATGACATCAGCACAAACATATAAATATAACATCAGCACAAACAAATAAATATAACATCAGTACAAACATATAAATATGACATCAGCACAAACATATAAATATGACATCAGCACAAACATATAAATATGACATCAGCACAAACATATAAATATGACATCAGCACAAACATATAAATATGACATCAGCACAAACATATAAATATGACATCAGCACAGACATATAAAATGACATCGGCACAAACAAATAATAGACATCAGCACAAACATATAAAATGACATCAGTACAAACATATAAAATGACATCAGTACAAACATATAGATGACATCACACAAACATATAAATATGATATCAGTACAAAAAATATAAATATGACATCAGCACAAACATATAAAATGACATCAACACAAACATATAGAGACATCAGTACAAACATATAAATATGACATCATCACAAACATATAAATATGACATCAGCACAAACAAATAAATATGACATCAGCACAAGTAAATAGAAAGATGACCTGCGTGGGTACAAGCTCTACAAAAAGAAATATGCTTAACAAGGTGAATGAACGCATTATATTTATTTAACAATAAAATTTGCATACTGTAATGTCTGTGCAGAAATAATACACATAATTTAAAATAATGAATATTGTCTGGTTTATAAATCATTGGGATGGATTATCGCAGCGCGTAAGCTTTGGATTTTCGAAGAGAGTTCTGGGTTCAATTCCCCACACGTTAGGAAAGGAATTGACCCTCGTACTTGCTGCACACTTGGACCTAGAAATGTTATGACAAGTGACTTTATACCCTACGATCTGAAAAGACTACGCCTGGCGTAAGCGATCATGGATTTCCCCAAATCGCTGTCCCTGGTGGCTGCTATAATCTGAGATGTTGACGCTCTTCCGTGTCATGAAGTCTGGCTGTCCACAAATTTTCTCCTTCTGCCTTCCTCTGTCTCGCCCTCTCTCAATTTTACCGGTTTAAATTGATACATATTCTATTAACCTACTCAGTTCTTAGTGTGCCAAACAGAACCCAAAGAGAGAAAGCGAAGTTCACGTTCAAACCAAGGATAATAAAAATGAAAATATAAGATTGCATAAGACCCAACAAGAACCAAACAATTACTTCATCTTGTAAAGCTTTAAATAAAAGTATACAGAAACAGGAAATTGGGCACCCGTAAAATTAAAATAAAAAATTGGTAAACAGTGAAATTGAACCACGAACCTTATTTGTCTCTGTATCCATCGCCTAGCCAAGAAAACAATCGTTTTTTTCCTGTTTACTGCCTACTTATTTACCATATTCATTGACCCAGGAACTTCACATTGAGTTCTTAGAAATCTTTAACTCAACTTGAAGAGACACTTAAGAAAGAAAGACCACACAAGACAGGATCTAACAAGGACAATTTATCAGAGGACATGCACGTCTTTGGTATGTAGAATGGGTTTTGAGCTCAGTAATAGAACTATCCATTCAACCCGGTTACAGATTTATTTTAACTGATAGATGTCAGGAAAAGTAAAGTACTTGAGTTATACGTGAAGAAGTTCATTCGGAAATCAAATCATTCAAGAATAGAACTACGACTGAACTACACAAAACGCGTTGCGAACTAATGAAATCATGTAATAATCTAGTCGAAACTATCTTTACTTGAATTTGTAACATAAACGGGGATGCATTGTATTCACGTTCTCGACGTAAATCTCACAGTTCACAATGGTTGTTAACTTAGTTGATAAAAACGACCATACCGGTTAAGAAAGTTGACGAATTTGTAATAATATTTGACAGACAAATTTGTAATAACATTTGGCAAGCTGAAATTTACCTAACAAAATGTTCCAGATATCTAAAAACACAACAAACATAGCAAATCTCAAATACGTCTAAAATCATCGAAAATTAGTCTGACTAATGGATACGTTGAAAATGAATGAAAATCGTGGCACATCCTTTACAGGAAGTAGTCATCAGACACAGTAAACGAGTCGTTGATTTTCTGGCACCACTTATACGTTCAGTAGTTTGCCATTGCTTTCTGAACGGTGAGGTCTATTTTACCTTTCGTAAAAATCCCACGGAAAAAAATTTGCTTCCAAACTTGCCCACCGTGGGGCTTGAACCAGGTACCCTTGGGTTTGTGATCGAGCTCACTACCGCTTGAGCTACAGACGCTCACTATACGATACGTTATGTAACAATAATTCTCAACACTTCAAGCACAAGTGACCAGCGATGAAGAACTTGATTTAAAGATGGAAGAAAGACAGCAACAAAACCTGAAACTGTAACATATGACGAGAAACTTTCTTTTTTTTCTTCTTCATTGAACGCTCCATACCGACCACTTGTAAACCCCTCTTTGTGATTTGTATGTGATCTGAGCCTAACAGCGATTGTACGTTGTGCCAGTTATGCGCCAACAAGTAGTCCAGCACATCCAATTACTGTGATGCTATTTATTTACTAGGGTAGCTTCACTAGGCGCCTACATCAGTCACCTCTTACGACATGCCTTGTAGGTCGCAGTGGTACCTTTGCTTCCTTATTGGGCCCTGGCACCACACGGACGAAGACGAGAAACTAACTTACAAGATGATCTACTGTTCTGTCTTCTTCAATGTAAATTAGTGTATGGGGGGAAAATCACACTTTTAACAAAGTGGACAAAACTACACTTTTAACACTAGAAAAAATACACTTTTAACACAGTGTGACATACTGTCTTGTCGAACGCTACCAATATAAACAACAATGCGGATAATATGATACAATAATCAACAGTTGTAAACTAAATCAACAAAATGCAGTAATTCTTAATTAGAGAATTTAATCTCTTTTTCTGTATTCTCTAATCCAGTTTTGCTTTCGCAGCGTCAGGATAAGAAGAGATTTCTAGAACCGGGTTTTTCTATGCACTTCATAAATAGTGTTTTTCACCGCCTCAGTTTTGTTTACCAGTATTTAACCATAACAACAACCTATGAAGATGGAGTAAGACTCGCCTTAATGGTGAGGTATTCTGGCGATCAGAAAAACAAGTTCCAGAGAAAAATCAATCAGAGGTGGCATATTAGGCGCTATGGGCACACCTGAAATAATATCAGACGAAAGAAGAAAAACAACAACCAAACAACAACAGCATTATCTCATCTAATACCTCAATAAAACAGGCTAACACATTTCTTGAAGAACTAAAACTCAATATTAACAAATCTGGTGCATACAAAAGAAGTAATCCCAATCAGGGAAAAAGAACACAACTAGTGTGACATGAACACGATGACCAGATCTTCAAGGTTAGCTGGAACAATTCTTCAAGAAACAATGAAATTAAAGAGAAAAGAGAGAAAAAGAAGAAGAAATAGAAATTGACTGACAGTGTAAAAGGGTGGGCATCTCTCTGTATAAAAGGCATTAGTATCTAACGTTCTCACAGAGAGACTAGGAAACCTAATGTACTTATCTCATCTGTGCCAATACCACAACGCTGATAAAGGATGAAATCAAACTATCAAACGTAAAGGGATCGTACCACTGATTGAGTATTCGTTATTTTGTACTATATTTATCTTGACATGTTGTACACATGACTTAATGCGTCAGTATTTGTTCCACTATACTACACATGACTTAATGGTCAGGTTTTTTCCACTACATATCTCACACATGACTTAATGTGTCAGTATATTTCTCATTCACATGACAATGCGTCTATTGCATCTCATATCACACATGACTTAATGCGTCAGTATTTGTTCCTCTACATATCTCACATGACTTAATGCGTCAGTATTTGTTCTCTCATATCTACACATGACTTAATGCGTCAGTATTTGTTCCACTACATATCTCACACATGACTTAATGCGTCAGTATTTGTTCCACTACATATCTCACACATGACTTAATGTGTCAGTATTTGTTCCTCCACATACCTAACAGATAACTTAACCCCGTCGACCTCCTAAGCAGGTATAGTGGCCCGCAGTATTTTTCAGATGACTCCAAGCCATTATACTGACTAATTCAGTGTACATTGCAATATAAACTTACGGACTGCAAAAGCTAATGTGTCACTACTTTTTATCCTTTACATAATATACATATTACTCAATATGTCAGTTATTTTTATCTTCACATTTCTAGCATCGAGTGTGCAGAAGGTAATAACTATATGTGAAATGCGGTACCTGCGAAAAGTTACCAACGACACCAGAAAAGACAAAGTTACTAACATCAGCATAAGAGAGAGAGTTGGCACAGAACCTTGCTTGAATTACATTGAGAAACAAAGAATGAAGTGGTTTGACAACTTAATAATAATGCATCCAAACTCCACACATTGAGAGGAAGACCACGAAAATATGGTTAAATGGCATAGCAGAATCATGTCAAAGAGCAAAAATAACAATCACACAAGCCACCAGAACAGCGCAAGACAAAAACAGAAAACACGACACTGGGCAACAATCCGGTAGAAGTGTGATGACAAAAGAAGAAGAAGTATGCAGAAGGTAGGAGTGCCAATTTCTTTCCCCGAATGTGGAACGTCGAGTATGAGGCTGAACCCACATCCCTCTTGTGTCAGATTAGATGAGAGTGAACTATACATTGCACTAATCGATCACAATAAAATGTAAGAAGCCACTGGTACAGACAGGGATCAAAGAAATCACCTTCATTTTTGTCCCAGGACACGCAGGGGTAATGAGCAAGATGACAGATTGGCTGGCATGACTACAGTATCAGAGGGAGCTGCACTGTACCGAAGTTACATTCTTAACGCACTGACAGAGTCTTTTCGAACAGACGAGTTTCAGGGTTGCGAGTCACACTCGCCGACTAGATTGAGAGAGATGGGGGTCAATATTGGTGCAGCCCGTAAAGAACGACATACCAAATATGCAAATAGATTGATTAATCAACATCGAACTGGCGTGTTGGGTCGCTGGAAGCTACTGGATTTGTTGATGCGGAGATTGGAGCACAAATGGACATGTCCGGAGTGCTATGATGATAGTCCTCTGATAACTGATAAATTAAGAAAGTGTAAATATAAATGTAACATCAATTGTTTTGAATATAATAAACAAGAAAAGTAAATGGATTTTCATTTTCATCATGACTTAATGACGACATATTTAAATGTCAGCAAGCTCTTTCAGCCTGGACTCTAGTTATGATGGATGATTGATATATTAACCCATTCACCATTCTGAGCCGAAACACTGGCTCCCAGTATTTGTTAAGAAGACAATTCATCTGTTACATAATAATATCACATCTGTTTTCCAATAATATTACATCTGTTTTACAATAATAGATGCACTTTCCCGGTGCACTATCTAGGTGCACTATCCAGGTGCACTATCTCGGTGCACTATATCGGTGAACTAACTCGGTGCACTATCTCGGTGCATTATCTCGGCGCACTATCTCGGTGCACTATCCCGGTGCACTCTCTCGGTCCCTATCTCGAAACCGATCATCAGTTAAACCTGCTACGCCTAACGGCAAAAAATCAAAGAATAACAAAAGAAGAAGGAAAAGATACAATAATATTACCTACGTTTTACAATTATATTACATCAGTATTACAATTACATTACATATTTTACAATTATATTACATTTGTTTACAATTACATTACATATTTTACAATTACATTACATATTTTACAATTACATTACATATTTTACAATTACATTACACCGGTTTAACAATAATATTACATCTGTTTTATAATCATATTACATCTGTTTTACAATTATATTACATCTGTTTTACAATTATATTACATCTGTTTTACAATTATATTACTTAGTCATTGTTACTCTGCTTCATGACTAAATGTTAGTTACTTGTTAAATGGCATCTCAGTAGTCAAAACGATTACATTTATGTCTGAATGTCATAGGTTAGAAACCGATTGCGTCGATCGATTCAAAAGTACATTTCGCCCGAGTGGTTCGGGCCCAAATTTGGGTGTAAAGAAAAGAACCAGTGTTACCTGTCACGTATGTCGTTAGAGGCGACTAAGGAGGTTAGGCTGAAATCGGATGTGTGTGCCCTAAACGTGTAGAAGTCTATGCGTTTAGGGGCCTACAAACCAATGTGCAATGTATACACGTTCTTGGCAAAGATCAAACAACACAACGAGTGATTAAAATTGGTCGTAAAGAACGAACGCAAAGAAGAAGGAGAAAAGTACATTTTCTCCGGAGATACTATAGATTGTTGCTGGAGCTACCGAGTTCATGCTTTGTTAAATACTACAGGTCAGTGGTGTACCTTTTCTGTGGAGAGAGGGCTCAAAGAGCTCAACCCTTGGGGAAGCCTTGAGTTACAAATATGAAAGCAACACTTTCTTCTACCTTAAATACTACTTACTCACTTAAAGACAGGGGGTGATAAAGGAAATTGGAGAGTGTGGACAGTTTGGTTTCTCTACGACAAAGTCACCTTGACACATTAATACATAGTCTAGTCAGGTAACCTACAGGTGAATAGGAAGGTCATGAAGATAACAAGGAAAAAAGTGTGGTCACAGGAAGAAGCACTTAAGAGACTATGTTAGTGACATACGGTGTAAATTGTAGAGAGAGAAATGAATGGAGATTCAAAAATGTATCACTCAGACAGGCGGAAATAAGGACTGTAACTAGATGGTTAGGCGTGGGCGTGGGCAGGGCGGGCGGGTGGGTGTACAAGGAGATCTAGGTAGAAATATAGAAAAGAGTAACTTAAATAGAGCAGACATGAGGAAAGGGTTTAAAAAGGGTTTAAAAGGGTTTAAAAGGGTTTAAAAGTGGTTGAAGGATTGACTTTATTGCACAGGGTTTTACCCCATACGGCTCGGTCCATCTCCGCAGAAATGGCACGACACCTGCAGAGAGTATTGCACAAGGCACGAATTCCGTAGCTCCAGCAACAATCCTAGAGATCTCTGGAAAACTCGTGATCAGAATGGCGCGGTCCGGACTCGAAACCACGACCTTCGACTCACAAGGCAAAGGGCTTAACCACTTAGCCACAGAGCTCCCCAAACTTGATTGTAGAAGGACGGACGGACAGAGAGTGAGAGAGAGAGACCGAACGACCGAAAGGCCAACCAACCGATCGACAAATTTCCCCCTCCCCACCGACAGACAGACAGACAAACAAACAGATAGATAGATGACAAATGCGTTTTATTGTCTGCAATGATTTTCGGTTGTCTGATTATTTGTCCTTTCTGTTTGATTTGTTATCCTTCTGTTATTTGTTATTGTTAATCTCATAGATTTTCTGCGAGCATGAGGAAGACCAAACAAGCAGATGAATAGACAACATCAAAGACATACTTAAACAATATGATCTCACAATAACCGTCGTGACTACATAAATAGCAATATTAACACTTTAGAAGGGCTCTAACAGAATTTCTTTTTGCCGACGATCAGGTAATCAGCAGAGGAACAGGTACAATAACACATTAACAGACTCTAGTTAACATGCAATAATTACAGCATTAGACCAAACATTGACAAAACCGAATTAATGACATACGATAAAGAGGAAAACACTACCAATATCTTTATCGATATATATCAATTAAAGCAAATCAAAAGACTTTACTTACTTATGTATCATTTTTCAGCAGATGGAAGATTAACTAACGAAATCCAACACAGATGCGATAAAACAAATCAAATCAAAGCACAAGCCCCATCACTTTTGAAATGCAAACATGTCGAAATGAATACTAAAAGAGCATTGCACAACACAAACTTTCTTCCAACATTATGCTATCAGTGCTAAACCTTGACGCTGACATCAAATGATAGAATAAAACTAGTCACGACAGAGATGAAGTGTCTACGCAGAAAATTGAGAGTAACAAGAAGAGACCGGTTGAGAAATGAAACATCAGGAAAAAAGTGGGTACAACATCAGTATAAACTACATAAAAAACAACAAATTAAATGATTAGGCCCACATAAAAAGATTACCAACAGACATTGTGCCCTCAAAGAGTACTATTCCGATATAGTGAATGCAAAGCAAAAGACTGTCCACGCAACACTTGGATCTCAGAAGGCGGTGAAAAACACTATTTTTTCGATCCAGAAGCACTTGAACTTTCAGTTATTCGGCTCGGTGTCATGGACATCGTAACCCTTACGGTTCGGTGCCACCAACACCGTAAATCTGGAGAACCTGGGGCTTTTCTGCCAGCCCGCGGAATTAAACCGCACTCATAGGGGCTTGTCACCCGTCGTCCAACGCGCTACGAACACGCTGGGCAGACAGGCAAACACTATCTATAAAGCGCACACAAAAGCCCGTTCTATAAATCTCTTCTTATCCTAACGATGTGTTGCAAAACAGGACGAGAAAAAAAAGTAGAAGAAACTGAAAGTCTCTACCTTGACAGAAATGTCAAAACTGAAATTGTTTACATCCATTTTTCCTTTTCAACATAGTTGAACTGACACACTTTTTTTTCTATTATCTGTTTGACCTTGTAAGGACCGAGAGAACAGAACATCTAACTTTCTCATACTAAATCAGTTATCACATTCCAATCTTGACTTCTCCATTACTGTCAATATGATTTATTTTGAAATCTTTTTTTGTTCTCTAAATTTGGGAAAAGAAACAAGACAAAAGTGAAAACTGAGAATAGGATAAGCGATGGATAATCTAGTACTCAAATCGTCGACTGATAGCTACAAAGACCGTGCTTTTTGAGACGTTGCATTGTATCGTGAAGAAAATGACTATTTTCTGTGCCTTGCTACATACCTCGTTTTTTCACAGCCTGCTGTAGTTTGCTAAAGCACAGCCAACTTTAATATTGGGCCGCATAACTGAACTGGGAAACCCTGACCTAGTTTCAGTTGGGGGCTGGAATTTATATATGTTTGATAGAACATTGCATGCTTATTTCGCAATATTACTCAACTCTATGAGTATATGGTTATTTATTGATGAAAAATATTAATAATACTGATATTCCTTATTGTTAAACTTAACTTGTTGCATAATATAACTTTGATTTAGAATTTTGTGTTGATTTTAAAATGAATTCGTCTATATACAACAATACTGGAATGCGAGGTCACGTGACCGGTTGTGGTCCGATTTCCCATAATTTTTACCTGAGTCCGCTGGCTCTATGAGTTTATAGTTGGCTGTGGCTAAGCAGGTCTGCTAAGTACTGTCCATTAACCTTGTTACCACTTATTGCTGTATATCGTTATTGTACTTTGTAACACTACAGTACTTTGTTGTTACGTGTTTCGCCATTGCTACATAGTTTGACTGCAGTCTTCCCTTATATCGATATTACCACTAGACAGTTTATCTTTCAATAGGACACATGTGGCGTCATTTAAAGCATTAATTTTTCCCCGTTAACCAAATTTTGAAATCTCTGAAAGGAGTTCATTCTTATTTTTCATGCTTGTTGGCTTACACGCTCTAATACAGGGTGTTCAACTTAAAAGCAGCCTGTGAATGGAGCTAATCTTGTATATATGTATGGGAATGAAAGGTTCAGTTATGACTAGTATAGGTCAAGGTTGTGTGATGGTGTGTAATTGTAGTGGGGAAGGGGCGATGAACAAATGTGACGTAGGACAAGCTAGTCAGAACCGGTTTAAATAATAAATAGACGAGATGCAATGCGTACCTGGCATATTTCTATTTATCACTGGGGCTGCTTTTAAGTTGAACACCCTGTATAACCAATAAAATGCTCATCCTTCGGTTGAAAGGGCGTGCCTCAGCTGAATGAGGTTAGATCACATATATAACAAACAGACAAAAGTTATGGGCTTTTGTCTTGACATGAGTTGGGAAGTTCGGTGTTTTCCATTACATGCTGGTAAATGTGGATTGCAGGTCATAACTGACACAGCCACCGATACTCTAATAATGGTAAACGAAATATGTCGTATAGTGGTAGTCTAGTAGCATCATTATTCAGAGGAACAATAGTGAGAGACAAGTCACCCGATTAGTGAGAAGGAAATAGTGAGAGGCAAGCCATCCCATTACTGAGAAGAAAATTGTGAGAGGCAAGTCATCCCATTACTGAGAAGAAAATTGTGAGAGGCAAATCACCCGATTAGTGAGAAAAAAATAGTGAGAGGCAAGTCACCGATTAGTGAGAAAAAAATAGTGAGAGGCAAGTCAACCGATTAGTGAGAAGAAAATATTGCAGATTGCGTGACTGCAGAAATTTATCCATTTTAGTTTGTACAGACTTATTGAGAACTTTCTCACTGCGGTGTAGAAAAGTATGTTGATCGCCTCTTGTTTTAAAAGTACTCGGGTGTGGGTTCGAATTCAAACCGTTCCGTTCTGTTTACAAGTGCAGTGTTCCAGAAATAATCTAGAATTGTTGCCGGAGCCAGCAAGTTTTATACTCTGTGCAATACTCCCGGCAGATAGCGTGCCATTTCTGCGGAGAGGGACCGAGCAATATGGGGTAAAACCCAGTGCAATTAAATCAGTCCTTCATCGTTAGATCTTTTGTGCAGCTGTATTCCCTTAACTCAGTGGGGTATTCAAGTACTCTGAACTTCGACTCACAATTACATTATATACAATACTTCAATGCACGTTATTCAAGAGGACGAGTATAAGTTGCATACACAATTTAATAGGACCATCATCATTGCATTACGTTGAGTAACCATGTGTTCTTCGATTTCTTTCTTACACAGGAAGATGTCAGCTGCATTGCACGAACTCCGTAGCTCCGGCGAGGGTCCCCAGTGTAATTTTGAAGATGGTGAAGATATTTTTGCAGGAATTTTAATTTTAATCTTTTCTCATTTCTCATGAATTTTGCCCGGGCAGCGGCTTTACAGCCTGGTCTTTTCGATTTTGAACTGCCAATGATTCTGTTACGTATTCAAATTGAATACGGTACTTATGTTTTTTTCGTTTCCGATGCCACTAGGAACTCGATCTCACCTACAATGAGATCACGGATCTCTGGAAAAATATCCAGATGGCTCCCCGAGGGAGCGAACCTGGTATCTTTGACACAAGAGACGAACACCTAGCCTCTACGCCACAGACAACCTTATAAATTTGAGAAACACAGAAAATAAATTCCGAACCAGTTCATATAAGATATATGGCTTAACGTTTTTACAAATATATTGATATTTTTTCCGATCCAGAAGCACTTGAGCTGAAAGCTCTTCGGTTCGGTGTTCATGGACATCGTAACCCTTCGGCTCGGTGCCACGAACACCGTAAATCTGGGAACCTGTAGCTTTTCTGCCAGTTCGCGGAGTTGAACCCGCACTTACAGATGACTAGTCACCCGTAGTCCAACGCGCTACGAACACGCTGGGCACGCGGGCAATTATTTTAATATAAAGACTGCGATTCTCTAACTTGGATATAATGCAAAAGAAGAACATTTATAGTTAATAGAACTGTAAGCATTAAGGCTCAAAAACTAGAGCACCCTAAAACAATATTTACTCACACACTATACAAATCTGTGATTAACACATGACAGTAACAGAAGCAGAACATTTAATAAATAAAAATGAAGGCTTACAAAGTAAATTTAGAACTATTCAGTTAATGAAATTCTAAAGAACCACTCAAAATAAAATCATTGCAAAGTAGTCTCTTCAATGAAAACAGAACACTCCTCTAATGAAATCCAGCAGAGAGCATACTTAAAGACATTTAAGGTCTTTAAAAACTGACGATTCATCTTTGACAAATTGTCAGTTTCACATCAGCAGATTTGCAGTCTCACAGAAAATGTGGAATAAAATGTTAAAAGCATGAAAAAAAATATGGTCACATGAGTTGACAAAGCAATAAAAATATTTTAAGTTAACGTCAAAATAAAGATGAAAAGATTAGAAGTTAGAAAAATTCAATTAAGAAGCTTAGAATTGCTCAGATCAACAGATTTTGGAAGAAAATACAGTTAAGTGCATTTTTCAGTCACCTTTTATCGTTCTCAGTTCAGAGTGTAAACAAGAAGAAAGAAGGAAAAAACACATCAGAAACTAAAATTTCAGCAAGATATGTTGACCCAATATCATAGAACACATTGAGTACATCTAACATGACACAAATACACAAGTCGAAGAGGGCAGATATGAGAAATGTGACAGCTGTCGTACAGAATGACGTTAAGAAGCCTTGAAGAATACTGGGAGAGAAATTTGGAATTCTTTCGATGTCGTTATGACATAATCCTTAGACAAGATGTAACATACTACGACAGCGAAGTCGATATAATAAAGAAATAAAATAAACTCACTTTAACTCATTCTGTAACAACAGCCGCAGGGTGCGTCAGCAATTGTCTATCAAATTAACCCAACTGCCACACACTGCGCTAAGCATTGCTTCATGTAAAATCAATGCCAACTTCATAAATCTGACCAATTTCAGGTTTTTATTTCTAGCAAAGCATTTTATTTGTACATTGTAGTCCAAGAGAGGGTTTTGTGAAGAAAAAAAAATGTAATTGGGTGAAATATATTTATTTGTCAAGCTATAAAATGTTAAATAGATTTGGAATAGGTCAAACAGCTCTCTGTCAGTGTCAGCAGACGGAACAGACACCAGAGCATGTCTTACAAGACTGCCCTCTCCTGGGTGAGCTAAGAAGCAACATGCGGCTACACTCAGTGGACTTAAAAACTAAATTTTGGGAAAACTTGACAGGTGATGACTTCCCAGTTTGTGGTCCACAATAAACTAAGCACATGATCGGCAGAGATCGCTGAAGAAGAAGAAGAACTCGATAGGAAATGTGTAAAAACAAGTCGCAACGCTGTATACTCTAGAACGCCGACGTTGTGTGTAACAAAATAGAGACTATTTTTCGTTCTAATCCACCAGTTTTAATAGAACAATCTTCAACCAAAAATATCAAAGATAGAACGCCAATACCAAGAAATTGGTATTTCCAGACATTAGTATTCATGTAAAACAGTAATAGTTTCATGTTAACACAATCGTGCAAACTGTTTTGATGCCAGATTTATTACAGATTATCAGAAAACATTTGCAATCTTGCCCGTGTGTCTGCCAGAATAATGTGTTGTCCATCAGAAACATATATACACATTTTCATAGAGGATATGTGTGTAAATCGTCATCATCACGTGACATATTCGGTCATTTTCGATTGAATTACGGTAGCAAAGCGTAGGATGACGTTTACTCAAAATATGACGTTACCAACATGTCTCTAGGGATAACATCAGGTTATTTTGAAAAACTATCAATAATACATTGTTACAGTAATGTGATCAAAAACGTTCATGTACGTGCATTCATTATTCTGCAGACTATATATATTATATAATATATATGCATATGCGTACTTGCATGCGTCCATTTGCATATGTGTGTATATATATAGAGATAAGTAATGATGTGTGTGAGTGCATGTGCATCTGTGTCGGTACATGCTGACGAGCGTATGTGTGTGTATGTGAGAGAGTGTGCTAGCATGTGAATACATGTTTGTTTGAGTTGGTGGCTTTCCTTAATCTTGTCCGACAAGAAAGTACTCTTCTAGAAATATCACGTTATTCAATGCAGGAGCAAAGCAAGTGGGAAACGTTAGAATGAAATATATGGACTTGAAAACCGGGTCTTCAAGTAACATCAGAGGGCATATGATCCTTCGACAAAATTAGCAATGTAGCATCAAGAAAAACAACACAGTAAATTAATAGCATTCGTTGAACAACAAATGTGTATCCATGTAGACAACATACTGATATCTTCAAGGTATTGTTGTTACAGGTAAACGAACAGTCATCATTATTATCAGGTGCCGTGCAGGCTGGCGTAAGTGATCATGGACCTACGCAAATCTGTCTCCTGTATTTGGTATCATCTCAGATGTTGACGCTCTTCCGTGCCATAAATTTCAGCTGTCTAAAACTTTCTACATGTCTTTCTTCGTCTCGTCTACCCTCGATTTTACCTGTGTCCTGTTTTCTAACCCACCCCTTCTCTAACAGACATGTCTGAAAAACGATGCCTGTCTCTTGTTTATATTGACAATCAGTTTTTCTTTGTCTTGGCCTAATTCAACACCTCCACATCCGTCATTATAGCAGTCCATGTGATTTTCATTATTCTTCTGTAAAACCGCATCTCTGTGTTCAAAGTGATTTCTATATATGTTTGTTTAACAGTACTCAATGAATAAACAGACAGAAGAATCACTCAAGTTAGTCTAGAGCTGGACATTGAAGAGAAAAAACCAAGATTACAGTTTTGTAAATGCATGCATATAAACATTCTAATAAGATTGGGGGTCTCTGTGGCTGAGTGGTTAAGCCCTTTGCCTTGTGAGTCGAAGGTCGTGGGTTCGAATCCGGACCCCGCCGTTCTGTTCACGAGTGCAGTTTTTTCCAGAGACCCCTAGGATTGTTGCTGGAGCTACGGAGTTCGTGCTTTGTGCAATACTCTCGGCAGGTGGCGTGCCATTTCTGCGGAGAGGACCGACCAGATGGGATAAAACCCGGTGCAATGAAGTCAATCCTTCGGCTTTTAAACCCTTTAAACTCTAATGAGATTATGCTGAAATTGGGAGTTTCATTTCTTAAAGAAATTCAATCAAAATTGAACTTGAGTTTTATGTTCTTGTTAACCTCTTTATCCATGATTGATTGGTTGATAGGACCATCATAATTGCACTTCGGTGAGTAACCATGTGTGCCCCGATCTCTTTCTTACACATGAAGATCTCAGCTGCAGGGCATGAATTCCGTAGCACCGGCGAGGGTCCCGATGTAATTTAGAACATGGTGAAAACATTTTTTTTTTAATTTGTCTTAATAAATTTTGCCCGGGCTGTAGCTTTTCAGCCTGCTCTTCTCGATTTTGAACTGCTGATTGATCTTTTACATGCTCAACTTGAACATGAGATCTACATTTTATCGTCGGCTTCGATAGAACTAGGAACTCGACCACACCTACCCTGATATTCCTCTTTCTTCTTCTTCTTTGCGTTCGTTCTTTACGACCAATTTTAATCACGCTTTGTGATATGTTTGATCTTTGCCAAGAACGTGTATACGTTGCACATTGGTTTGGTAGGCCCCTAAACGCATACGACTTCTACACGTTTAGGACACATGCATCCGATTTCAGCCAAACCTCCTTAGTCGCCTCTTACGACATGCGTGGCAGGTACAGTGGTTCTATTCTTTACACCCACATTTGGGCCCCGGTAACCACTCGGGCGCCTGATATTCCCGCAAAGTCCGTATGCTGGCTATTCAGTGAACATCATGCTATATAAACACATACGAAGGTAAAAGAAATCACGTGCAGTGATAGACATATTAAAGACATGAAGGACTGGAGAAGGTCATTATGGAATAACAGCATCCTGTTAAGGGGAGAAGAGGAATACCACGAAGAAGATGGTTTCAGAATGTGAGTGATGATTTGAGCAGGACGCAGAAGAGGTGAGACATCTGAACTGTTAGAAAAATTCCTATTGACTGTTATGGTGACACAATTCTGCTCGGGACAAGTTATTGGATGAGGAAGAGAATAAAAATAATAATTCAAATAACTACATAAATATTGAGAACAATCCATCATTTACAAGCAAATAATATGACAAGACATGAAGCAAATAATACAAGACATGAAGCAAATAATACGACAAGACATGAAGCAAATAATACGACAAGACATGAAGCAAATAATACGACAAGACATGAAGCAAATGAACAAGAATTTATTACTGACAGTAAAATTTCAAGGAACCCTTTTTCATACCTCGAGGTTTATTCGGTTATACGGTGTTAGACCAATATTTTTTGTATTGACAGTCTGCACACAATGTGGTCAACATTACACTGGACGACTTTACTTTCCAGTGCCTTTTCTTGTACGCAATTGACGCTGGGTAGACCTAAGAGCAGTTACGGTAGGAAAAATATTACACGCCCGCTGTGAAATTGAACCTGCACCACTAGCATAAGATGCGAATTCACTAACATCTACGCTAGTGCGTTTCTCTATTACTGCCAGTTTAAAAATGGACACAAAGGCGAAGACTTCATTGCACTTGGTTCCCCCCATATGGTTCCGTCTCTGTCTGCAGAGATAACATGATATATGCCGAGAGAATGGAGTAAAATCACGAATTGTATAGCTCCGGCAATAATTCTAGGGATCTCATGAAAACATTGCACATGTGTCTCAGCCCGGATTTGAACCACAACCTTCAGTACGTCAGGCAAACGACTTCTTCGCTATTAATAACAGTGATTGTTTTTAATAAGTTTTACATAACATGAATACTTATAAATAAAAACACAAGAGCAAGGCAAATGCTATATGTACATTTTGTTTCAAACCGAAAGAAAACTAAAACCACTTTTATTAATTCCTGTTCAAGATCTCATGTCTTTCAGACCGTCATCTCGGAAACCTTTTGTGAGATGGATATTATTGACCGGTAGCGGTCACACAACTACTGGCACGAATTGCGTCATGCCATTTCATTTTGTGGATTTCCCACTTGAAAAGATTTTCTGTCAAAATGTAAGAGATACGCAAATGAAATAGGAGCAAGTTTATGCAAACTTTGCTAGCGTCAATAAGAGTTCTGGAATATTTCAAAAGATGTAGATTAGTTAGAGAGAGAGAGAGAGAGAGAGAGAGAGAGAGAGAGATGATAGAAAGAGAGAAGATGAAGAATATTTTATTTTTTTGCAAACTTTTATCGATAACCATTATTGATATCTTCCATTTTCAACTTTGTGTAATATTTATCGGGGTGGATGATGCAATTCAATATTGTTGTAAGATATCTGATAGTTTACATATGTTTATACATCCTTGTCCTTATCTTTCACTTCCATGGATGTCTTGTATGTGTTTTTGTTATTATTTTATTGACCTTAGCCCTTAGCATACTCTCGTTCATGATCCCCCGGCAACATAAGGTCGACTAGCTCAGCTGGGAAAAACAAAAATTCATGCTTAATGGGGGCTGGTTTTTATAAGTGCTTGATAGAACACTGTAAGGTTTTCTGCAATATTACAAAATTCTACGAGTCAGTGGTAATTTATTGGTGAAAAATGTGAACAATACTGATATTCCTGAGTGTTAAACTTAATTTCTAACATAATATAACCTCGATTTGGCATTTTGTATTGTTTTAAAACGAAACTTGTTTTTATCTAACGATACTGGAATGCGAAGTCACGTGACGGTTGTGCTCTCATTTTGTGAATTTTTACCTGAGCCCGCAGGTCTTACGTTATCGGAGGCAATTGTGTCATCATACGAACATTAGCTAAAGAGGAGATTCCCGGAAATCAGACCACTCACGTCACGTGACCATGTATTCTAGTAGTGTTAGATATAGACGAATTATTTTTTAAAACTACACAACAAGCAAAAACAAGGTTATATTATGTCACAAAGTAAATTTAACGCTAAGGAATATCAGTATTATTAACACTTTCATCAATAAATAATCATGCACTCTTGTGTAAGATTGCAAATAAAACTTACAATGACATATCAAACATATATATATTTTTTCGATCAAGAAGCACTTGACTTCAGCCTTCGCGTGCATGGACATCGTAACCCTTCCGTTCGGTGCCACGAACACCGTAAATCTGGGGAATCTGTGGCTTTTTCTGCCATCGTGCGGAATTGAACCCGCACACACAGAGGGATAGTCACCCGTAGTCCAACGCGCTACGAACACGCTGGGCAGACGGGCGTCAAACATATATAGAAAGGCAAGCTACATCAACTGTAATTTACGATTTCTGACTGACATGAATGCCCTTAAGTTGCCTTGGACCACGCAGTTATGTAACTTGTCTGTCTTCTCTTGGTTATAATGTCCACTTCTTGCAGCTTGATGAACTCATATCTACTATCCCTGGTATTTATGCCACTTGCCTTCAGGGTTAGGCAATGAATACCATAAGAAGTAAGGTTGTGGTTCGAATCCTATCTTTGTTCGAATAGAATCTAGTTATTAACCATATTCTTTGACGCCGCTGCTTCCCCTGCGGTTCTTCCCAAAAAAATCCTTATTTACTTATTATCTACATGCAAGTCTATTCTATTTTCTTGACAAAGTTTCGTCTAAGTGATTATGCTGAACATTGAGTATCAGGTTTCATGTCGGTTTTGTTTCTTCTTTTTCACCTTTTAACTCCCAACGGAGCACAGGTCTTCAACAAACGTCTTGCGGTCTCTGTGGATTGGAAGTAGAAGTATCATGATCGATGTTTGCCTCAAAGTTTCCAATATAAAGTCATCGAACTATTTTGTAGCGATCCTTTCATTCAAAACATGTGAGATCGAGTTAAAATCGAGGGTAGGCTACACAGGGGAAGACAGAGAGAGACAATTTTGGATAGCCTGGCTTCATGGCACGGTAGAGCGTTAACATCTGAGTTGATAGCAAACACCAACGACAGAGATTTGTGGAGATCCATGATCGCCTACGCCAGCCGGCACGGCACCTGATGATGATGAGATCGAGTGCCTTTTAATATCGGAGACGGAAGATAGAACGTATGTCTCGAGATTACGTTATGTACGTAGCAGAACGTTTGGCTGAAACTTAATAACAGTGACTAGAAGACAGATGTCAAGAAAAGAATAATTTAAACAAATTCAAATTTTGCACAACTTTCACCATCTTCAGAATGACACCCGTCGTCGGTGCTGTGGAATTTGTGCACTGCAGCTGACATCTTCCTGGGCGAGAACGTTATTAGAGTATATACAGGGTGTTCAACTTAAAAGCAGCCCGTGAATGGAGCTGATCTGGCATATATGTATGGAAATGGGAAGGTTCAGTTATGACGTAGTATAGGTCAAGGTTGTGTGACGGTGTGTAATTGTAGTGCGGAAGGGGCGATGAACAAATGTGACGTAGGACATGCTAGTCAGAACCGGTTTAAATAGTAAATAAACACAACTCAATGTGTACCTGGCAACTTTCGAATTGTCAATGGGGCTGCAATTATCTTGAACACCCTGTATAATTATACACGGAAATGCAAGGATGATGGTCCTATCAATCAATTTTCCTCTTCGAACACTCAATATCGATCACTTGTCAACCAATTTGTGTGATTTGTATGTGATCTGACCCTAAGAGCGATTGTACGTTGTGCCAGTTATACGTCTACAAATAGGCCAGCACATCCTATTTCTACGCTGCTTTTTATTTACTAGGGTAGCATCTCTTGGGCCTACATCGATAGCCTCTTACGACATGCATTTTAATTGCAGTGGTAATATTCTTTGCTTCCCTTACGAGTCCCGACACTACACGGGAGAACCAATCAATTAATCAAACACATTTATTCAACCAAAGGATACAACATAGAAAATAAAGTATACTATCAAGGTAAAATTGAAGCTGTGACCATATTGTAATCTATATCTTGTATCCTTCCCTTGATAAAGACTTTTTCGTTGATATGTTCGTTATGTCTATTATATTTATAAAACTACATTACTTTGCGATTTACTTTCTTGCTTTTATTCTAATGTTTTACTATATACTTATCAAACAATTATTCTAACACTCACCAGATTTTAAACTTTAAAAGTTATCAAATATACCAGTTACATATCACGATTTTAATGAACGCGTAATTACAAAGGGGTGTCAATTTAACAACAGTGATAAATAAGATAGTGGATGCGATACGGATGAACTGAAGTGTATAATCTACCTGCCATTAATTTCTTCACGCTTGAGATATTTTACGCTGTTACGGTTATTGCATACGCTATATCTACCTCTCTCTCTCACTTTCGCTCTATCTCTCTTATGTATTATTTCAGTTTGTGCAGATAATTAGAAACCTGCTCAACTCTCTGTTAACAATTTTCGTTATATTTTTTTTACTTTCCACTATTCAAAGAAGGTGGGAAATGTATATTCTCTTTTTGACATTCCTAGCTGTCTTTTGATACGGTCCACTTATATGATGGATTAATGGAATGAATGCTTGATTTAATGACTGATTGAATGATCTACTCATTGATTGATTGACTGTTTTAAGGATGTATTGATTGATTGAACGATATGACCGTCATCATTGCAATATGGGGAATAAGTATGAGTGTACCAATCTCTTTCTTAACTAGAAAGATCTTAATGGCAGTGCACGTGCCCGCGTGCCCAGCGTGTTCGTAGCGCGTTGGACTACGGGCGACTAGTCCTCTGTAAGTGCGGGTTCAACTCCGCGGACTGGCAGAAAAGCTACAGGTTCCCCAGATTTACGGTGTTCGTGGCACCGAGCCGAAGGGTTACGATGTCCACCGATGACACCGAGCCGAAGAGCTTTCAGCTCAAGCGCTTCTGAATCGGGTAAAAAAAAATACAAAAATAATGGCAGTTCACGAACTATGTAGTCACAACGATAATGCCCAATGAAATGGGAAGCTGGTACACGTTTTGCAGGAATGTTTATTGTTATCTACGACAACTGATAAACTGCATATTTATTCCAACTCTCTGCTATCAGTGCCAAACATGGCCCATGACTAAACCACAAGAAAGAAAGATTACAACATGTGAAATGAGATGTCTACGAAAAGCTATCAAAGTTACAAGGGAGATAGAGTGAGAAACGAGAATATCAGAAGCATCGTTGGTACTATACCATGCATACAGTACATCGAGAAGCAAAGATTCAAGTGGTTTGGCCATCTAATGAGAATTGAACCACATTTACTACCATCACGTGCCTATAATAATCGACACTCAGGGCGCAGAGCACGAGGCAGCCAAGAACACGATGGATAGATAATATCTCAGAGTCCCTGCGAAAGCATGGACTGACAACGTCAAGCGCAACACCACCTGGCACAAGATAGGAAACTAAATCTCCCACGCGCTTCACGGCAAATGTGGTTAAGATAAGATAAGATAAGGTTTATTGTTATCTAAACATCTCACTGACAGCTAAACAACAGTTGATCAACAGCATCTTCTTTTTTTTTTCCCGATCCAGAAGCACTTGAGCTTTCAGCTCTTCGGCTCGGTGTCATGGACATCGTAACCCTTCGGTTCGGTTCCACGAACACCGGAAATCTGGGGAATCTGTGACTTTTTCTGCCATCCCGCGGAATTGAACCCGCACACACAGAGGATAGTCACCCGTAGTCCAACGCGCTACGAACACGCTGGGCAGACGGGCAAACAACAGCATCTTCATAACCACTCTATGCTACCAATATCAAACATGAACAATAAATAAGACACATGCATAGAAAATAGCAACATGGGAAATGAGATGTCTCCGCAAAGTCTTCAACAACACAAGAATCGACATAGTTACGAATAGTTCCCAACACCTGGTACAATTTCTTCTTGATAGTCGTTCGTGGTAGTCCTAATATGTTTGTTTGTATGTCACATCACTGTGAATCCTATTCAGCTTCGTATATTTGTCCATGATTTACGTGTACACAACAGAAGTATCCCTAAAACAGTCTAAATGCGAAGAATTAACTTCATTGCACGGGGTTTACTCCGTATGGATCGTCCTCTCCGCAGACATGGCACGCGACCTGTTGAGAGTATTACACAAAATACGATCTCTGTACCTCCGGCAACGATCGTAAAGGTATGTATATATTATACATAATTTTATAATAAAATCTTCTTTCTTTTGTCCTTCTCTGCTTTTTTGCCGCTAGGCGTAGCAGGTTTAACTGATGATCGGTTTCCGAGATAATGCACGCTCGGTCGCTTGATATGGTGTGGTATTGTGAGTTTTAAGATGTCTGTAACTCCATCAACCCATCTTTTCTTGGTCTGCCCCTTCCTCTTGATGATTCCATTTTCAGGTTGTACGCTCTTGCAACTGGTGTATTCGGGTTCATTCTGACCAAGTGGCCAAACCATTTGAGTCTCTGTTTTTCAATAAATCTAATAGCAGGTGTTGTTCCGACTGTTCTTCTAAAATCCTCATTTCTTATATGGTCTCTTCTTGTTTTATTTACTGCTTTCCTCAGGCATCTCATTTCGCATGTGGTAATTTTCCTTTCTTGTTCTTTTGTCAGTGGCCATGTTTGGCTCTGGTAGCACAGTGTTGGTAGAAAGATTGAATTTATAATCTGTCTTTTAGTCACTACTGGAATAGCTGGGTGTTTCAAAATTGGGTAAGTTGGTATGTAATGTTGTTGGCTTGCTGGATTCTAGTTTCGATCTCTCTGTCCAGTCTACTATCAGATGTGAAGATACTTCCAAGGTATTTGAATTCTCTCACCTGCTTTAGCGTTTGGTCATTTATTTTTATGTTGATATCTTTATGTTCTCTACTTATAGTCATGACTTCTGTCTTTTGAATATTGATCTTCATGTTGTATTTGAGGCAGCTATTGTTGAGTAAGTTTATGTGTTCTTGAAGCTGTTCAATATTATGGAATATACACTGGTCGTCAGCAAAGAGCAGTTCATTTTGTTGGTCTGCGTTGAGTGATGCTTCATCTATTTTTATATATAATAAAATAATATTTAATTTTAATAAATATTAATATTTTAATTTATATATATTAAAACAATAATATATATTTATTTTGTGATAACAACATCAAAGGTTATGGAGGTCTTTACCAACGAGTTTATTCCAAATAAGCATATATTAATATTTAGATAACAAAAATACATTCCTTTTCAACATTTCAAATATAATTTATTTCTCACACATCATTTTACATGTTGTTTTTATAAGGAATTAATTGACAATGTAATTTTCGAACAGAATAGTAGATTGTGTTAGAATAGAAAACTTACAAATTGAATTATATCAGTGATTGATTGATTGATTGATTGGGCAATCATTCTTGCACTTCGATGAGTAACCATGTGTGCTCCGATCTCTTTCTTATACAGGAAGATCTCAGCTACAGTGCACGTACTTCGTAGCATCGGTGACGGTCCCCGATGTAATTTTGAAGATAGTGAAGATATTTTTGTAGGAATTTTAATTTTAATCTGTTCTCATGAATTTTGCCCGGGCAGCGGCTATTCAGCCTGATTTTGAACTGTCACGGGTTCTTTTAGTGCTCGTATTGAACACGGGATTTACGTTTTATCGTCCATCTCCGATATGACTAGGAACTCGATCTCACTTACACTGAGATCATGGACCTCTGGAAAAATATCCAGATCTCTCTACAAGGGATCGAGCCGCTCGATCTACGAGGGATCGAAACTGGTACCTTTGGCACGAGAGACAAGCACATAACCTCTACGCCACGGAATTATATATAAATCACGGTACTGAAATGTTTTTCGTGATTTCCAGTAGATTGAACTGATCACCACCCTATCACCTCTTTCAATTTCCGAGACCACTGTTCTAAAACACACACTCGATCCAGTATACGTGCTGGGAGAGAAAGACTGAACATGGACGGAATAAGCAAGAGAATGAAGGACACTATGGAATATTGGCTCTAGTTAACTAGTATTTGCTTCTGGAGATAGATATCTGTACACTTACGCTTTCAAATGGTTGGGGGATCAAATAGTTACTGAACTTTCCAGTTACCATAGCCATTGTTGTATGAGGTTTGCCTGTCTGTCTGAATGGAACAAGTGACAAGATTGACGTATATCCTATATGATTGAAAGAGACGCGGAACCAAATATATAGAAATAGTCAAATAAGTATGGATTATAACAGCACTGTTGAACGCGATGTGCGCGGGCGCCGTACATCTCTGGCGCTCTAGTTTATTTCTATTTTCCTATTGTTTATTTACCTATTTTTCCAAATTTTCCAGATTTTCATCAGATAGGTTTATGTTTCCACATGTAATCGTCCATTTGTAGTGTTCCTCGAAATTCGTCATTCTTGTTGTATTGTTTGCTTGATAAAGGCCTTTGGTCGAAACGTTGCTGTTTATCGTCACTGTTTATGTATTTGTAAACTGTAGTAACTTTGTTTTACGTGTTTACCTATTTTTCCAAGTTTTACTGCAGTCTCCACCCTTTTTCGATAGTTTATTTCTCCAGCTTTAACGTTAAGTAGAATTTCAATGGTTTGAACATGACGGTTGTAGAGGCCTAAGAGAGAGAAATTCCGGAGGACTGTTGGGGTGGAAAAGTTCTGCTCATGACAAGCTATATGATGATGATGATAATGAGAATTACAAGGCAACAAAAATCTGTTTCTAGATAACAGTATGGCCCGTCTGCCCAGCGTGTTCGTAGCGCGTTGGACTACGGGTGACTTTCCTCTGTGTGTGCGGTTTCAATTCCGCGGGATGGCAGAAAAGCCACAGATTCCCCAGATGTACGGTGTTCGTGGCACCAAACTGAAGGGTTACGATGTCCATGGCACCGAGCCGAAGAGCTGAAAAGCTCAAGTGCATCTGGATCGGAAAAAAAAAGATAACAGTATGATTCACTTTCTTTTCGTCAGCACAATATTGAAAAAAATTGAAACTTGTAGTTAGGAGAAAGTTTTCATCTGTTATAATTGTTATTCATGTTACTATGTGTATTACATTATTATTATTATTTATGTTACAATGGATATTACTTTATTTGTATTATTCATATTACTATTCTGTGTTATTACATTATTATTATTATTGTATTACTATGTGTATTACTTTGTTTATTAAATATTATTATTCGGGAGTCTCTGTGGCTCAGTGGTAAAGCCCTTTGCCTTGCGAGTCGAAGGTCGTAGGTTCGAATCCGGACCGCAGCCTTCTGTTCACGAGTGCAGTTTTTCCAGAGACCCTAGGATTGTTGCTGAGCTACGAAGTTCGTGCTTTGTGCAATACTCTCGCAGATGGCGTGCTATTTCTGCGGAGAGGACCGAACAATATGGGGTAAACCCGGTGCAATGAAGTCAATCCTTCGGCTTTAAAACCATTAAACCCTATATTATTATTTTTCATGTTACAATGGGTATTACTTTATTACCATTATTATTCATGTTACTACGGGTATTACTTTTCTATTCATATTAGTATTATGATTTCAATTATCACATGGCGACCGCGCCTGCACAGCCATTAGTCAGATGCGCCTAAGTATATCAAAGGAAATGTACAGCCATTAGTCAGATGCGCCTAAGTATATCAAAGGAAATGTACAGCCATTAGTCAGATGCGCCTAAGTATATCAAAGGAAATGTACAGCCATTAGTCAGATGCGCCTAAGTATATCAAAGGAAATGTACAGCCATTAGTCAGATGCGCCTAAGTATATCAAAGGAAATGTATAGCCATTAGTCAGATGCGCCTAAGTATATCAAAGGAAATGTACAGCCATTAGTCAGATGCGCCTAAGTATATCAAAGGAAATGTACAGCCATTAGTCAGATGCCCCCAAGTATATCAAAGGAAATGTACAGCCATTAGTCAGATGCGCCCAAGTATATCAAAGGAAATGTACAGCCATTAGTCAGATGCGCCTAAGTATATCAAAGGAAATGTACAGCCATTAGTCAGATGCGCCCAAGTATATCAAAGGAAATGTACAGCCATTAGTCAGATGCGCCTAAGTATATCAAAGGAAATGTACAGCCATTAGTCAGATGCGCCTAAGTATATCAAAGAAATGTATAGACATTAGTCAGATGCGCCCAAGTATATCAAAGGAAATGTATAGCCATTAGTCAGATGCGCCCAAGTATATCAAAGGAAATGTACAGCCATTAGTCAGATGCGCCCAAGTATATCAAAGGAAATGTACAGCCATTAGTCAGATGCGCCCAAGTATATCAAAGGAAATGTACAGCCATTAGTCAGATGCGCCCAAGTATATCAAAGGAAATGTACAGCCATTAGTCAGATGCGCCTAAGTATATCAAAGGAAATGTACAGCCATTAGTCAGATGCGCCTAAGTATATCAAAGGAAATGTACTAGTTTATTCTTTCTCTTCTTCGAATGATCCATATCGACCACTTGTTAATCACTCTTTGTGATTTGTATGCGATCTGAGCGTAAGAGCAATTGTTTAAAGGGTTTTTAAGCCGAAGGATTTGACTTCATTGTACCGAGTTTTACCCCATATTGCTCGGTCCCTCTCCGCAGAAATGGCAAGCCACCTGCCGAGAGTATTGCACACAGCATGAACTCCGGAACTCCGTGCAACAATCCTAGGGTCTCTTGAAAAAACTGCACTTGTGAACAGAAGGTCGCGATCCGGATTCGAACCCACGACCTTCGACTCGCAAAGGCAAAGGGCTTAACCACTCAGCCACAAAGACCCCCCAAGAGCAATTGTACGTTGTGTTAGTTATGCGTCTACAAGTAAGCTAGCACATCTGATTTATGGGTCCCTTTTTATTTACTAGGGTAGCTTCACTAGACCCCTACATCAGTCGCCTCTTACAACATGCCTTGCAGGTGGCAGTGGTACTATTCTTTACTTCCTTGCGAACCCGGAACCCCAAGAGAGACTGAGTAAATTGATTCTAATCAATTTAAGGCTTGAATATAAGTAAAAAGGACGATAAATATAAAGCATAGGAAGCTTTATGCACGGATAAATATAGACACTCAGATCAATAGATATTGAATGTATGTCCGGATCTCTATCAGCACGCATTGAAACAGGTACACAAAGTGGCATTATCAAGTGCCTTGCCGATTGGTAAGTGCAATTAAGTTTCTTTACAACTTCTGATCGATGGTCTTCTACGTTGATTGATTAACTGACATCATCATTCCACTTCGGTGAATAACCATGTATGCTCCAATCTCTTTCTTATACAGAAAGATCTCGGCGCTAATGCTTGAACTTTGAAGCATCATCAAGAGCCGCCAATGTAATTTTGAGAATTGTTAAAATAAGCAAGAATTTTATTGTAATTTATATTAGATTGTAATACATATGTTAGGATGGATACAACATTGGAAAAAAACAATTCGTAATTTAGTTTTAAAACTATATAACTTGGAGTTCCATAATTATTTCAATCTTTGAAAGTATGATGTTGCTGTGACAATTCGTAGCATATTAAGTTTTTTAAATATTTTCCCTGCTATCAAAATTACTGCTCAAATAAGTGAACAGTTCTGTTATTTTCAAAATGTTGTATTCCATCATTACTTGTCGTATATGTTTTCATGATAAACTTGTCACAAAGAACTTAAAAAAGAGAGGAATGCAATATTAAAGGAAGCATTCAACTTATTTGTCCATCAACGAATTCAATCCAGAAAAAAACCATATCATCTGAAAAGGATTTAATCCCCCATAGTGACTCATTTCTCCAAAATAATAACAGACAGTGAAGACATATATATTAATAAGAATCAAACAAACAAAAAAATTTTGTAAAGAATGAATGAGATCAGATAAAGAATTATTTTTTATCTATTTCAGAAAATAATTCAATCAGTAGAGATTTAAAAAATGATAAATGGAATGAAATATAACAGGAATTATTGAAGCTTATACCACTCAAATAAGAAGAAAATTGGGAGGTCTACGAGAGATTGTAGAAGAACGAATGGAGATAAAGATCCAAAACTAACCTGAAATTCATAAGAATAATCTTCTTATTTCTTCTTCTTCTTCTTCGAAATCTCCACGTAGAATGTGTGATTTGTATGTGATGTGAGCCTAAGAGCGATTTACGCTGTGCCAGTTATGCGCCTACAAGTAGGCCAGCACATCCAATTTCTACGATGCTTTTAACTTACTAGGATAACTTACCTAGGTCCTACATCAGTCGCCTCTTACGACATGCATTGTAAATTGCAGTGGTACTATTCTTTTGCTTTTCTTACCGGTCCCGGTACCACACGGGCATAGATATTTGTAGTGAATAGAAAAGTGGTAGATTTATTTTCCGAAAAAGAACACAGAAAAGTTGTAGATTTAAGTTTCAAAGAAGTACACAGACCAGTGGTAGATTTATGTTCCCAAAAAACCACAGAACGGTGGTAGATTTATGTTCCAAAAAAAAAAACACCACAGAACGGTGGTAGATTTATGTTCCAAAAAAAAAAACACCACAGAACGGTGGTAGATTTATGTTCCAAAAAAAAACACCACAGAACGGTGGTAGATTTATGTTCCAAAAAAACACCACAGAACGGTGGTAGATTTATGTTCAAAATAAAACACCACAGAACGGTGGTAGATTTATGTTCCAAAAAAACACCACAGAACAGTGGTAGATTTATGTTCCAATGAAGAACATAGAACAGTGGTAGATTTATGTTCCAATGAAGAACACAGAACAGTGGTAGATTTATGTTCAATTGAGGAACACGTATACCAGATGACGAAGATGCTGTCGCGAGGCATGTGCATGAAATAATTTCTTGTTATCGATTGATATTGTGGGCTGTGTTTCCCCAACACAGTTTACGATGTCTCTTGTGTTTTAGTTTGTACATATTCTCTTCTTATTCTGATTTTCTTAATCTTACATTCAGCAATATTCCCCATTGAGATTCTGTATACATTCTGATTTTCTTAATCTTACATTCAGCAATATTCTCCATTGAGATTCTGTATACGTTCTGATTTTCTTAATCTTACATTCAGCAATATTCCCCATTGAGATTCTGTATATATTCTGATTTTCTTAATCTTACATTCAGCAATATTCCCCATTGAGATTCTGTATACATTCTGATTTTCTTAATCTTACATTCAGCAATATTCTCCATTGAGATTCTGTATACGTTCTGATTTTCTTAATCTTACATTCAGCAATATTCTCCATTGAGATTCTGTATATATTCTGATTTTCTTAATCTTACATTCAGCAATATTCTCCATTGAGATTCTGTATATATTCTGATTTTCTTAATCTTACATTCAGCAATATTCTCCATTGAGATTCTGTATACGTAATGTCTGCTTATATTGCTAGGATATTTCATGAATATATCACTCAATATTATTTATTTGTTAGGGGTCTCTGGGGCATAGGGGTCTCTGGGACATAGGGGTCTCTGGGACATAGGGGTCTCTGGGACATAGGGGGTCTCTGGGACATAGGGGTCTCTGGGACATAGGGGTCTCTGGGACATAGGGGGTCTCTGGGACATAGGGGTCTCTGGGACATAGGGGTCTCTGGGACATAGGGGTCTCTGGGACATAGGGGTCTCTGGGACATAGGGGTCTCTGGGGCATAGGGGTCTCGTCTCTCGTGCCAAAGGTACCAGGTTCGCTCCCTCGTGGAGCCATCGAAATATTTTTCCAGAGATCACTGATCTCAGTGTAGGTGAGATCGCGTTCTTAGTCCTATCGGAGACGAACGATAAACGTAGGTCCCGTGTTCAATTCTTCTTCTTCTTTTGTTGTCACATTGTTACCGGGTTGTTGCCCAATGTCGTAGTTTTATGTTTTTATCTTATGCTGTTCTGGTGGCTTAGGTGATTGTTATTTTTGCTCTTTGACAGGATTCTGCTATGTCATCTAACCATCTTTTCGTGGTCTTCCTCTCTCCTTCGTTCCTGGTGTTCTGTTGTAGAAGACTATGTATACTATAGAGTTTGGATGCATTCTTATTAAGTGTGTCAAACCACTTCATTCTTTGTTTCTCAATGTAATTCAAGCAAGGTTCTGTGCCAATCTTCTTTCTTATGCTGATGTTGTTGACTCTGTCTTTTCTGGTGTTGTTGGTAACTTTTCGCAGGCAGCGCATTAGTTACCATCAACACCAGAAAATGTTACGTGTTCATTTTGAGCAGGTAAAAGAGCACTTAGCAGTTCAAGATTGATAACAGCAGGCTGGAAAGCCGCTGCCCGGGCAAAATTCATTAGAAAGATTAAAATTCCTACACAATGTCTTCACCATCTTCAAAATTACACAGGGGACCTTTGCCAGTGCTACGAAGCTCGTAAACTGCAGCTGAGATCCTCCTGTGTAAGAAAGAGATCTTAGTACACATGGTTACTTACCGAAGTGCAATGATGATGGTCCTATCAATCAATCAAACAATCAATCAAACAATCAATCAAACAATCAATCAAACAATCTCAATCAAAATCAATCAAACAATCAATCAAACAATCAATCAAACAATCAATCAAACAATCAATCAAACAATCAATCAAACAATCAATCAATCAAACAATCAATCAAACAATCAATCAATCAAACAATCAATCAAACAATCAATCAAACAATCAATCAATCAATCAATCAAACAATCAATCAAACAATCAATCAAAAAATCAATCAATCAAACAATCAATCAAACAATCAATCAAACAATCAATCAAACAATCAATCAATCAAACAATCAATCAAACAATCAATCAAACAATCAATCAAACAATCAATCAAACAATCAATCAACAATCATCAAACAATCAATCAAACAATCAATCAAACATCATCAAACATCATATCAAAATCAATCAAACAGTCAATCAGAACATCAATCAGACAGATCAATCAGACATCAATCAAACAATCAATCAACAATCAATCAAACAGATCATCAAACAGATCAATCAAACAGATCAGATCAAACAATCAATCAAACAATCAATCAAACAATCAATCAAACAATCAATCAATCAAACAATCAATCAAACAATCAATCAAACAATCAATCAAAAAATCAATCAAACAATCAATCAAACAATCAATCAAACAATCAATCAAACAATCAATCAAACAATCAATCAAACAATCAATCAAACAATCAAACAAACAATCAATCAAACAATCAATCAAACAATCAATCAAACAATCAATCAAACAATCAATCAAACAATCAATCAAACAATCAATCAAACAATCAATCAATCAAACAATCAATCAAACAATCAATCAATCAAACAATCAATCAATCAAACAATCAATCAATCAAACAATCAATCAAACAATCAATCAAACAATCAATCAATCAAACAATCAAACAAACAATCAATCAAACAATCAATCAAACAATCAATCAAACAATCAATCAATCAAACAATCAATCAAACAATCAATCAAACAATCAATCAAACAATCAATCAATCAAACAATCAATCAAACAATCAATCAAACAATCAATCAAACAATCAATCAAACAATCAATCAAACAATCAATCAAACAATCAATCAATCAAACAATCAATCAAACAATCAATCAAACAATCAATCAAACAATCAATCAAACAATCAATCAAACAATCAATCAAACAATCAATCAATCAAACAATCAATCAAACAATCAATCAAACAATCAATCAAACAATCAATCAATCAAACAATCAAACAATCAATCAAACAATCAAACAAACAATCAATCAAACAATCAATCAAACAATCAATCAAACAATCAATCAAACAATCAATCAAACAATCAATCAAACAATCAATCAAACAATCAATCAATCAAACAATCAATCAAACAATCAATCAATCAAACAATCAATCAATCAAACAATCAATCAATCAAACAATCAATCAAACAATCAATCAAACAATCAATCAATCAAACAATCAAACAAACAATCAATCAAACAATCAATCAAACAATCAATCAAACAATCAATCAATCAAACAATCAATCAAACAATCAATCAAACAATCAATCAATCAAACAATCAATCAAACAATCAATCAATCAAACAATCAATCAATCAAACAATCAATCAATCAAACAATCAATCAAACAATCAATCAAACAATCAATCAATCAAACAATCAAACAAACAATCAATCAAACAATCAATCAAACAATCAATCAAACAATCAATCAAACAATCAATCAAACAATCAATCAAACAATCAATCAATCAAACAATCAATCAAACAATCAATCAATCAAACAATCAATCAATCAAACAATCAATCAATCAAACAATCAATCAAACAATCAATCAAACAATCAATCAATCAAACAATCAAACAAACAATCAATCAAACAATCAATCAAACAATCAATCAAACAATCAATCAAACAATCAATCAAACAATCAATCAAACAATCAATCAAACAATCAATCAAACAATCAATCTATAACTTTTTATCCTGTTTCTGTTTCTTTTTTTAGCTCTCTTCCAAAAGTCTGCTCTTGCTAATATTTTGATCATCTGGATGCAGAGAATGATAAAAATGCATCTACGAGTACATGTAACAGTTTCCAAAAACAATTCCATATTGTTGATACTATTATCTGACCCCCATAACGTTCAGTATAATAGATTATTTTTGTTATCTATGTTGAATCGCAAAGTGTTCTTTTCCTGACAATAATCTGTTGCATTTCCGTGTTGCATGAATGAAAGCAGCTGAAGGTTAAATTAGCAATTGTTAATATAACTTTCTTCTAAGTAGAACAGCAGTTTTATTTTCTGGACAACAATCGTTGAAGTTACATATTGCATGAAGAAGGAAAGAAACAATTTCCTGCCTGTGTTGTCACATTTTATAGCAGTGTAGGACAGGAAGGACATGAGTCTGAGGAATTGAATGTCCGCAGTTGCCACGAAACTGTTCAGATTATGATGTTTTCTTTATGCCCCGATATAAAAAAACTATCGGCTTTACCGGGTTCGAACCCGTTCTCCCCAATGGTAATTCGCGCCCTACCCATTTGGTCAGACGCACCGCGTAAATCATACAGGACAATTACTTTCAGTAAGAAATGGAGGCTGAGGCAGTTACTGCTGTCCTAAAATTGCTATATGGGACTCCGTTTACTTGGGCCGTTGCCGTGCAAATTCTTAATCCATGTTTCCGTAAGTGTTATAGAGTGAGCAAACTGCGGTATGAATGGATGTCGCCTATCAAGGTTTCCAGCCTCCGGAGGCTAAAGTGGATCAACTGTCATGGGCGTATGGGTCTTCGCGGCAATGAAAGAAAATTCACATCAACAGCATCGATCGTTGTGGAGTTGAAAATTGATAGTACATTCGTTTCTCGGCGATCGTCTGTTAAGAAATTGATAATAAATCTATCCAGTAATTTAATGATTTAGGAGTTACCCTATTGCACAAACAGAACTGGATGCATGAGGAGCAGAATGAGAAGTGTCTTTAACAAGCGAGGAACGGGAACAATCAGTATGCATACCCCCGGACATCTATTGGGGGACTGAACATCTATGAGTTTTCCCGATGTGCTATACTGCTAGTTCAGCAACAAATAACTAAATATATATATATGTGTGCGTGTGTGTCCGTGTATACACCTGTCTATGCATATCTATATATATGCATAGCTATATCTATATAGCGCTAGGTTTCTAGACATATGTATATGACTAATGTTGAGGTGTTGGATGAGGTCAGGCCACAGAGAACGCTTATCATCAATATCAGAAAGAGAGAGTCATCATTTTTCTGATATGTGATGAGGAGCAGAGGTTTAGAACACATTGTGACAGCCGGTAAAATCGAGGGTAGACGAGACAGAGAAAGACAGAGAGAGAAAATATTGGATAGCCTGATTTCATGACACGGTAGAGCGTCAACATCTGAGATGATAACAAACACCAAAGACATAGATTTGTGCAGATCCATGATCGCCTACGCCAGCCGGCACGGCACCTGATGATAAGATGATATATATATATATATATATATATAAGCTGCTTTAAGTTTAATCTTCAAATAACTACTATATTTACATCATTATCGATACACTCTACAACATCTACATATATATAAAAAACAAAAGCAGAAACACGAGAACACAAGAAACAAGAGCCAATAATTGAGATGAAGATGAGATAAAATGTCAGATAACGCGAAGCATACATCACACTTTATCATGTCCTGTGGGGGAAAATGATCTTTGATAGCTGCTAGTAATATGAAAGAGGTGGAAATTGAGAGCAAATTGTCTGAGAGACGGGAAAAGAATCAAGACAATTGTCATTATTATATAAATTTGGGATATAAAACGAGGATCGAACGAGGGCAAATAAAATTCCTTTTAAGGAATATCACAGAACCCAGCATCTGGAGCATTGTTAAGAAATAATACACGCTAGAAGAACAAATACGAATAAACAAACTCAGATACATTTCCTCTCAAACACTCATACGCACAAGAAATAAGGAGAACATCTTCTTCTTCTTCTTCGAACGTTCTATATCGACCACTTGTTAACCACTCTGTGTGATTTGTATGTGATCTGAGTCTAAGAGCGAGTGAACGTTGTGTCAGTTATACTCCTACAAGTAAACCAGCACATCAGATTTCTACGATGCTTTTTATTTTCTAGGATAGTTTCCTTAGGTCCTACATCAGTCGTCGCTTAACGACATGCCTTGTAGGTCGCAGTGGTATTATTCTTTGCTTCACTTGCGGGCCTCGGTACCACACCGAGGAAGAGAAGATCTAAATTACGGACCTCTAATTGATATAAAAAATAGTCACATCATTGTTATCGTCTTCTATTCCATCTACTTCGCCGATGTCTACTCTACAACAGAAACAAGGAGATACTTCTACGATCTGAAATTTTTTTTTTCGATCCAAAAGCACTACTTGAGCTGAAAGCTCTTCGGCTCGGTGTCATGGACATCGTAACCCTTCGGCTCGGTGCCACGAACACCGTAAATCTGGGGAACCTGTAGCTTTTCTGCCAGTCCGCGGAGTTGAACCCGCACTTACAGAGGACTAGTCGCCCGTAGTCCAACGCGCTACGAACACGCTGTGCACGCGGGCAGGCACAATCTGAAAATAAAACTCATCATCAAGTTGCGTGTCCTTTATAGGACGTTGCTCTCTTTGCAGCGCATCTGAAATTCACTCTGTCTCTAATCAGTTCCCCCACTTCACCGATGGTCATATTCATGATTTCTTTAATGTAGCCATCTTCTTCTTGGTCTGCCTCTGCCTCTTCGTCCTGGAACCCTGCCGTCTAATATTGTTCTAATATTAAAATAAAACTAACAGACAATTTTACTGACCGTAAAAATCCTTCAGACAATTTTACTACCACACAAAAATCTCGCAGACATTTAAAAAATGAGAACACAAAGAATATTAATGTATTAGACGATGTAAAATAATAATATGAAGGTGTACTAAAAAAAAGATATAAATGGTGAGTGCAATTATTATTCTGCGTTCGCTTGGGAATAACCACACTCATTGTGATTTTGTGCTATGAACCAATAAGCAAAAGTAGGGATATAGTGTGATGTTAGTTTAGTGCAAAACTGGGATATTTACTCCTTCGAATCTCTTCCGTTCGTTGGAGCACGTTCGTTTTATTGATGGAGAACCAACAGAGATAAATTAACTATTTAATACGGAAAAATAGGCATGATTTTCTGATTAATATCATAATGAAGGGAAAGCGTGAGAGCAAGCGGGCAAGAGCAGTGCAACGATGTAATTGAAAGCAAAACATTAAGATGAACAAGAACGATTGGGAAATACATCACACGACAACGATTGGTAGTATTGAGGTTGGATGATGAGGTTGGTATGTATTGGAGGTTGGTATGTATTGGAGGTTGGTATGTATTGGAGGTTGGTATGTATTGGAGGTTGTAGGTGAGTGGATGTATTGGAGGTTGGTATGTATTTAAGATGACTGCAGTTGATCCTCAAAGTGAAGATGTGACACCTTATCAAGCGATTGCAAAGAATAATAAAATAGTGACAAAATTAGAGTTGTGTAATTTGATATTTCAAAATATTCAAATTAAACATCAATACATCACGATTCGCCGTTTACTCAACGAAGTTTGGCTGTCATGACTCTCCAACAAGTTATGTCCTTTGTCCTGACGGAACTCAATGTCAAACTATTCCCTGTCCATTCCCTAATGGTTCCTTCCTCATATGTATCTCTTGTGTTTCTATTGTCTTTCTATTGTTTCTTAATGGCTGTCATGACAATGTGGGCAAGGAATACGTGCACTTCTGTAGAGTTTTACTGCCTTTCTAGTCTGAATGTTTTGCCGAATACAAACATACTGAAGACTTAATTGGCAACAAACATATATGGATGCCTTTATTAATCCCACAAACATGTGCACACACACATACATCCGTACACACACACATATACACACAAACACACTGACAAGCCATAATTGGTGGCAAACTAAGGGTCTCAAGACTAAGGATTGCCTTCATTGCCCTTAGTGTTATGGTATTACCCGACATGACTCTGTCCTTCTCTGCAGAAATAGCTCGCCGCCTGCTGATAGCATTCCACAAAGCACGATTTCCGTTGCTTCTGAAATAATCCTGGGATCCCCAGAAAAATTGCATTCGGAAACAAAACTGTCGTGGCCCAGATTCGAATCTACAACCTTCATATCACAAGGCAACGGATTAACAACACTGTAAACTGATTAGAATCAATGTACTCAGTCGCCTGTGTGTTGCCAGGGTCCTCAAGGGAGCAAAGAATAGTAACACTGCGACCTACAAAGCATGTCGTAAGAGGCGGCTACGGTATGGGCCTAGGGAAACTACCCTAGTAAATAACAATTATCGCAGAAGTCGGAAGTACTGGTCTACTTGTAGGCGCATAACTGGCACAAATACAATCGCTCTTTGGCTCGGATCACATACAAATCACATAGTGGTTAACAAGTGGTCGATATGGAGCGTTGGAAGAAGAAGTAGAAAAAGAAGTAGAATGTTCTCAGTATAGACTATATGTAGTTAGTTTCATTTCATCAAGTTAACATAACATTAGTCATATCAATTGACATAATGAAGCCGACTACAGTCTCAAGTTAACACAACATTAAGTGATATTGAATTGTACTTATAATGAAGCCGGCTACAGCTCAAGTTAACACAACATTAGTATATGAATTTACATAATGAAGCCGACTACAGCTCAAGTTAACAAACATTAGTGATATTGAATTACATAATGAAGCCGACTACAACTCAAGTTAACATAACATTAGTGATATAGAATTTACATAATGAAGCCGACTACAGCTCAAGTTAACACAACATTAGTGATATAGAATTTACATAATGAAGCCGACTACAACTCAAGTTAACACAACATTAGTGATATAGAATTTACATAATGAAGCCGACTACAGCTCAAGTTAACATAACATTAGTGATATAGAATTTACATAATGAGCCGACTACAGCTCAAGTTAACAAACATTAGTGATATGAATTTACATAATGTAAGCCATTGGAACTTAAAAGCCTACAGCTTAACACAACATTAGTGATATCGAATTTACATAATGAAGCCGACTCCATCTTCTAATTTATCTTCAACTGAGAACAGTCTGAGTACATATTATCACTTGGATGACTGGAGAACAGAATGTACAGGAAATGGAACACTGCTCGCTGGAGCGCAGTTAATTTAGCTACCTAGAAATGTGATATTCTGATATAATTGAATACATTAGCAACGAGTTGAATTTAGAGCAAAGTACCAGACAAGATAGAGTGTCGGGATTGAGAAAAATTGTAAATTTCTGGATTTTATTCAGTGTATTTTACACCATGCAATAGCAATCAAGAAGTTAAACACAATGAAGAACATGTGGCAAAGCACCAGGAAAATTTTAAAATTAAAAATATTGAGAGCATGCATTTTCCCAGTGGCTACTTATGGTTGTGAATCATGGACTATTACACAAAAATTAAGAACGAAAATCCAACCTTGAAACTAAATGCTACAGAAAGATCCTACGTATGCCATGGACAGAAAAAAGAAAGAACACTGATGTCCTGAAAGAACTAAATGTTAAAGAGAATTGGCTGATAAACATCATACTATACAGAAACATTAGATACTTTGGTCACATCACGCGTCACGATGGCCTGGAGAGAAGAATACTAGAGGACCCAGGACCCAGAGGCAGACCAAGAAGAAGATGGCTACAAGATATTAAATAAACCATGAATATGACCATCGACGAAGTGGGTGAACTGGCTAGAGATAGAGTGAATTTCAGATGTGCTGCAAAGAGAGCAACGTCCTATAAAGGATACGCACCTTGATGATGATGATGATTTTACACCATTACCTGTATACAATATATTACAGTATCTCTGTGGCGATGTACTTTAACGTGTGTTTTGTTTTCTGAAGATTGTGAGTTTAAATCTGGATCGCGTCGCTCAGTTCACATGCACTTTCCAGAGGAACCTAGGTTTGTTGCTGCTGCTGTGGAGTTCGTACCTTGTGCAACACTCTTGGCAGCTGGCATGTCATTTCTGTCGAGTGGGACGGAGTCATATAGGGAAACCCGGTGTAATAAAGTTAATGTACAATTTTCAACTTTGAACCATTACTTTTATGTGTAGAAAATCTGAAGATACTTCACATTGTATCTTCATCTTATTCCAACGCTCTATACCGACCACTTGCTAAACCACTCTGTGATTTGTATGTGATCTGAGCCTAAGTTCAATTGTACTTTGTGCAGTTATGCGCCTACAAGTAGGCCAGCACATCCGACTTCTACGACGCTTTTTATTTACTACGATAGCTTCCCTAGACCCATACCTCAGTCACCTCATCCAACAGGTCTTGTAGGTCGCAGTGTTACTATTCTTTGCTCCCTTTACGAATCCCGGCAACATACAGGCAACAAGGTATCTTAATAAAAATCAAACAACAAAAAATGAAAACTTTTCAGTTTTATAATTGTATTGTTTATTTTATCCTAAAGCATCTTATTTTATCTTTCTTGTATATTGTGTCCTATGTTTGATAAAAAGCTGATAGAGATATCAGATATCCCTTATGATAACCAAATCTCAAATAGTTGAAACAATCAGCAATAAATAATTTGTTAGAGGACTACGGTAAAAAACAGATCACGTTGATAAAATTAAGACCGGCTAGATTACAGATTTACAAAATCAAAGAAAATGATGTAAAAAATACAGGGTGTTCAAGATAAAAGTAGCCCACTTGACAAATCAAAAGTTACCAGAGACGTATTGCGTTTTCTCTATTTACTATTTAAACCGGATCTGACTAGTTCGTCCGTTCGTCCACATTTATTCATTGCTCCTTCCCGCACCATAATTACACACCATGACAAAAAGAATTGCCCACTTGATCTATGCTACGTCATAATTGAACCTTCAAATTTTCATAAACATATGCCAGATTGGCTACGTTGACGGAGCTACTTTTATCTTGAACAACCTGTATTATCCACACAAAAAATAAACGTTTCAATAAATTGTTTTTAATAAATGTAAAAAAAAATTAAACACACATAAAATAAAATGATTAGAGCAGATGAGAAAGTCAGTCACACTGCCTGCTTTAAAATGTTTTTCTGTTTGTTTTCTTTGATATTTTTTTTCTTGTGCAGGTTATGAATTCAGGTTTAGTCAGGGCGCCTAACGTAGCATCTCTGACTGATTTTTGCGTAAAGGCTAGCTTTCATTATTTTCGGTGTCCCTTGCCATCCAGGCGAGCCTTACTCCGACTTCTAAGGTATTTGTAATTTAGATCTCCAAGTAAAGAACACGGAAACCTATAGTCTAACCAAGTTCCGGGCACATCGAAAAATGTTGTTTTATTCCAGGTTGAACTTGAACCTGGGAATTAGCACGGCACGTGGTTACAAGCGAAGCGTATTATCGACTTCGCTATTGGCTCCTCTGTTTCCTTGATTACGGCTCATTAATAGAAACATTGTTTATATTTTTGGTATGATATTTGCATGATTTTGCCTTGCTTTCGAAAAATTGCAAGTTTGCTGTTCCCAATATAACAACACAAGATTTTTGCCGATTACTGTCACGTCTCATGCCAAATATCTCAAGATCACATTTTCCTCGATATCATTCATAGAGTTCGATGGCGTCTGTGGCTTAAGGGATAGTGGCTTAGTCTATTAACCCTGACGTCCTGGGTTCGAATCACGCTGCGGACAGTTTGGTTGCAAATTGATTCGTGTGGATTTTTACATAAGGACGATGGCACCACCCGTCCACAAAGCAATGGAAAACTACTGAAAGTAATAATGCCTAGAAAAATCACAAACAGCGTAAAAAGCTGGGGTTGATTCGCAAAGTCCTGTAAAGGATATGCAATTCACTTTTTTAGTCCTGAGTTCGGCTAGTATACATATACAATATGGAACTCTCTAGTTATATAGTATAAAAACTAAATTACAAATTTGCAATTCCAAGGAAAACATATCATATTAAATATCAATACTAAAATATACCAGCGAGAGTTGGAAAATAACTACTGATATAGAAAGTAAGTTTGAATACATTTGAAAATAGATGAGTGAGTTCCCACGGATAGAGCGGTATGGAGAAATTGATTGCGGTCATTATGTAACGTATAACTGTTCAAGAGGAATATGATAATATAATAATAGTAATATTCATATAGCACACTAGTAGCGTCGGTAATACGTAGAATGATTGATTGATTGAAGGATTGATTGATTGATTGAATGATTGATTGATTGATTGATTGATTGATAGGACCATCATCATTGTACTTCGGTGACTAACCATTTATGCTCCGATCTCTTTCTTACACAGGAAGATCTCAGATGCAGTGCTCCGACCGAGTGGTTACCGGGGCCCAAATTTTGGGTGTACAGAATAGAACCACTGTTACCTACCACGCATGTTGAAAGAGGCGACTAAGGAGGTTGGGAGTGGGGCTAGCTACCCCACACCGTAAAAACATTAGATGGCTACAGAACGGAGAGCGAACCGAGTAAACGCTGGCTGAAACCGGACACATCGCCGAAGGATAAGCACCAGAGCTCCAAATGGTGCTGAAGATGTGACGTAAAACACACCAATGCTAAGGCTGCATGAATCAGATTTCCACATGAATAGAATTTATGGGGAAGTCTGGTACATCGGTCTGGGTGGTGATCGAGAGAGAGAGAGAAATGCAGTGCTCGAACTCCGTAGCCCCGGCGAGGGTCCCCGATGAAATTTCGAAGATGGTGAAGATATTTTTTGTAGGAATTTTATTTGTAATCTTTCCAAATGAATTTTGCTCGGGGAGCAGCTTTTTAGCATGTTCTTCTCGATTTTGAACTGCCAATGGTTTTTTACGTTCTCAAATTGAATACAGGACCTACGTTTTATCGTACGTCTACGATAGGACTAGAAACTCGATCTCACCTACACTAAGATCAGGTATCTCTGGTAAACCATCTGAATCGCTCCACGAGGGAACGAACCGAGTACGTTTGGCACGAGAAACGAGTATCTATCCTCTACGTCACAAATACCTCAGCCACAGAGACATGTAAAATGTATGATATATACACGTGAAAGTATCAATTAGCTACATGATAGTGTTAAATAATCAGGAGATTACTGAAATCAAAATCGTTGCATATCCTTTACATGGCATCCCGTCAACAACAGTTAATTGTCCAGGCACAACTTATACGTTCAGTAGTGTGTCATTGCCTTCTAGGCGGTGAGGTCTATTTTTACAGTTCGTAAAAATCAGCGGTCTACCAAAAACTACCCGCCACGGTGTTTCAACCAGGTACTCTTATGTTGTGGATCAGTTCACTACCGCTAAGTCACAGACGCCCACAATAGTACATTATTAGGAACTATAATTTATTAACACATGCGTCATCTCCGACTCTCTCTCTCTCTCATGTGACTCAACAAGAACGGATCAGACGTCATGCTGCAGTATAGCTCAGTAAATGTCAACATTCATAGTACAATATTCGTAAAAACGACGTAGAAGTTAGGTGTTCGCCTCTCGTTGCAAAGGTACTTGGTTCGCTCCCTCGTTGGGCAATCGAGACGGTTTTCCAGAAATGCTTATCCAGTGTAAGTGAAATCGAGTTCATAGTCCTATCGGATACGACGACAAAGAGTAGATCACATGTTGAAAACGAGCACTAAAAAAACCTTGGCAGTTAAAAATCGAGAACAGGCTGGAAAGTCGCTGCACGGAAAAAAATCATTAGAAAGATTTTCAAATAAAAATACATTCGCCATCTTCTAAATTACATTGGGGACCCTCGCCGGTGCTGCGAAGTTCGTGCACTGCCACTGTGATCTTCTTGTGTAAGAAAGAGATCGAAACACACGTGATTACTCCCTGAAATGTAATGATGATTGTCCTACCAATAAATCAATCATAACCAGTAACATATCTGTATAAAAGTGTGTTCATAATACACACCCACACCCCGACACTGTGGGTTTATGCTAGGGCCAACACCCCAAATCAATAACAATGGTAAATCTATAAATACAAGTATCCTGCTTACAGAAAAAGTAATGAAAAACGGACATTATGTTAGAAGCAATGTCATCAGAATGTTGCATTATGAACGCTGAATTTCAAACTAATATAAAGGTTCATGATAAGTTGATGTCCTCTGTACAATTGGGAAATGAAATCAATAATATGTAAAGATTAAGCAAGAAACAGGCACTGCACATAAAGTTGGCAAAATAGAAAATATGTAATTGTACATATTTTGTTATTGTCTATTCCTAGGTGGAAGATGTAGTTGGCTGTCCACTCTTGCCGTTAAGCGTAGGGATGGGAGCTTTAATTTGCGCTCTAGGGCCAGATGAGTCACCCTTGTTGTGTTGTATCCGTGTTTATGTTGTGTGGTCTTGATATTGTATATCCATCTTTTTCTTGGTCTTACCTTAGTTCTAGTACCCGATCTCTTTTTATTGTATGCTGTTATTGGTGGTTGGTTGTATTTCATTGTCATTAAATGTCCAACATATTTTGCAACTACGGCAAATGTTAAAGTATACCTCTTCTTCTGCGTTCTCACTAGATTGGGATTTCGGATTCTCTTATAAAGGCAGCCGTCTGCTTCAGTTTAACAGCCACGCCATACAGTTTGTCTTGGACGCTAGTGTAAGTGGGCCACCTGTTTCTTCTCAAGTCTACATACTGGTGGCAGTTCTGTAGGATATAACTCCTATGATTTCTGCTTCCCCGTTTGTGCCAATTTCTTCTCGCAGTAAGTTGTGGCCACCCTCGTGATGGTAGGTCTGACATTCTTACCGCGTGGCTAAATCTCCGAGGCAGATTGACGACCATAGAATCCATTATCCCATTCCTCATTGTGAGGGTCGTTGCACCATGTTATGCGCCTTACGGCCTGGTGCATCCGTTTTCTACAAGCATTTGTTTCAGGTTAGCATTCCCTAACGAACACGTGCATCAGAATTCAGCCAAACCTCCTTAGACGCCTCTTACGACATGCGTGGCAGGTAACAGTGGTTCTATTCTTTACACCACAAATTTGGGCCCCGGTAACCACTCGGCTCCTTACCAATCCCTCATATGGACACCAGAGGGAAAAAGAAAACGAGGAAGACCAAGAGAGACTCTGCGTAGAACCATCACCAGAGAAGGCTCAACGATGGGCCTAGTAAACATTAAAGACCTAAAACAGATAGCAACGAACCGCGAGACATGGAGAACTATGACCTCTGCCCTATGCGCCGCCCACAGGCCCAAGAGGAAAGACTAACTAACTAACTAACCACTCGGGCGTAAAGTATACAAGAAGAGTCATTTCCTGGAACCGGCAGGGTAAGTAAAGGAAACACAGGAAAGTATAGAAATACACGCATAAGAGATTTAGAGAAAGAGATTAATGATGTATAGAAGAGCTGGAAGGCACAACAAAAGATAGCTAAGTATATGAAGATTTGGCATGAGTTGGTTGAGGGCTTATGCTCCAACTGGGGTTTAAAAAAACACAAGAAAGATAAGAAAGAGATGTTATAATTCTTATACAGGGTGTTCCCCTTAACTTAACTTAAAAGCAGTCCCAGTCATAAATAGAAATTTGCCAGGTACGCATTGCATCTCGTCTATTTACTATTTAAACCGGTTCTGACTAGCTTGTCCTATGTCACATTTGTTCATCGCCCCCTTCTCGCACTACAATTACACACCATCACACAACCTTGACCTGTACTACGTCATAACTGAACCTTCCCATTTCCATACATATATGCCAGATTAGCTCCATTCACAGGCTGCTTTTAAGTTGAACACCCTGTATATATTGAATATCATTTTTCGTATGTACTAGAAAGGATAGCATTACCCGCTTACACACTATCACACTATGGATGATCTCATTTAAATATAGAAAAGTCTACTATAGTAAAAGTCATGAGTATTGTTCCTCAGCAAGGGTTATATCTAAGGATTTCAATAAAAGGTTAAATGCAACGGTGATATCATTAATAGTCATTAATGAAAGGTCATCATTAATGATTCCAAATAGAGGTCATCAGAAAAGATCATCAGTAAGGGTTCTCAGTGAAGGTCATCACTAATGGTTCCAAGTAGATGTCATCAAAAAAGATTATCAGTAAGAGTCATCAGTAAGAGTCATCAGTAAGAGTCATCAGTAAGAGTCATCAGTAACGGTCATCAGTGAGGGTCATCAGTAAAGGTCATCAATGACGATTAGCACTAAAGATTTGAAGTTGAGTCATCAGTAAGAATCATCAGTAATCAGTAGCAGTAAGGTCACCAGTAAAGGTCCTCATTAAGGATTCCAAAAGAGGTCCTCAATAAGGTACATCAGTAAGGGTTGTCCGTGAAGTGCATCAGTAAGGAATGTCAGTGAAGTACATCAGTAAGGGTCATCGGTGAAGTACATCAGTAAAGCTTGTCAGTGAAGTACATGAGTAAGGGTCATCAGTGAAGTTCATCAATAAGGCTCGTCAGTGTAGTTCACATCACTAAGGGCTATCAGTGAAGTACATGAGTAAGGGTATTCAGTGAAGTACATCAGTAAGGCTTGTCAGTGAAGTACATCAGTAAAGCTTGTCAGTGAAGTTCATCAGTAAGGGTCATCAGTGAAGTTCATCAGTAAAGCTTGTCAGTGAAGTACATCAGTAAGGATTCCAATCACAGTTCATCATTAAGATCATTTAATACGAATCACCAGTAAGTGTTCGCAATCTGTATTATCAGTAACGATCCCTAGCAAATTCAATATTTATTCAAAAGGCAAAAACTGTTATTTAAAAAAAGACTTAATGTCTCATTTAAAATACTTTAATCTGAACTCACTCTAATACAGTTAACAAGTTAATTGCATATCCTTTACAGGACTTCGCAAATCAACCCCAGCTTTTAACGTTGTTTGTGATTTTTCTAGGCATTATTACGACCGGTAGTTTGCCATTGCTTTCAGAACGGAGGTGACCCGTCCTTTTGTAAAAATCCACGCGAAACAATTTGCAACCAAAATCTCCGCAGCGTGATTCGAACTCAGAACGGGGAATAGACCGAGTCACTATCCCCTAGGCCACAGACGCCACCTAATACAATTAACAACAAGTTAACAGAAATGTTAGTTTAAATGTGCTAGTGTAGTTAAGAGGATTTAGCCATTGGTGTATTCAAGCTGTTACAATAATGTGCAATGAAGTGCTTAAGCCGTTGGGTTAGTATGTTGGTTAGATCGCTGGCGTAGTTATGGGGTTTTACCCCTAATGTAAGTCAGGTGACTTGATCAACTGTGTTGTCAAGTAGTTAAACCGATGATTCAGTCAAGTGATTAAACCGCAAGAGTTAAAATTGAAATATGGCAATATGTATGCTGATAGTTCCAGTAACTCACTTCCTATAAACATGTCACATCCGCTCTGGAGTGGTCCCTGACTCCTACTATGTTAATGTCACATTACTCCAGTTTATAGAGGTTCATTAAAGAGGAGCTTTTTGCCGGATGGATTAGAGCGCTGGTTTAATCCCCGGTAAGGAGTTTTTTTTCTGTCGGGGACATAAAGAAAATATCCTAGCCTGAACAGTTTCGTGGTGATTGCACTAGCTATGCGGTCATTACATTCCACAGGCTAATCTTCGTCATGTCTTTCACCGCCCTAAAAGGCGGTAATACAGGTAGTAAAGACATGTTCTTTTATTGTTGTTTACTTAATTTTTATTTTATTTTTTTTTTATGGGGCCCGTCCCAGATATGCCATACCAGGTGGACCCCGTACAACGGAACGTGAATACGTTTATAAACTATCAAGCCCCATCAATCCTTCGATCGATGTCACTCCTAGTTTTGTACAAGGGTAGCCATGTGGCATTTAATGAAGGCTTCCGACCTTCGGCTTCGATCAAGTGGGCACCAGTTCCGTAACACAAGCTGATAACTTTGTAAACCCATATAATGAGCCACGTGACAGATATCAAGCGATACAGATACTACACTTTGATCTTAGCCAAAAGGCCGAGAAGCGATTTGTTGTTTTCTTAAGTCAAACTTGGAAGTTTAACATTTGTTGGAATGCAGGCTAATCAATAACACCATTATTCTGTTCTTATTCTCTAATCCAGAGTTCCCTTAAAGCGTAAGGACATTATCTTATAGAGATGGTAACGCTTATCAGGAAACAACGACTACATCCTGGATACATACAATAACCTTAGTAAGACAAGTGACATTGAATTTGTGACAACAGGAACATAATTATCTATTCTGTTTAATGTCACTGGTTATTTTCTGTTAGTATTTCAAATTTATTATTTAATAGCCTGCGTTTTTCTTTCTTTCTTTTGTCCTTCTTTGCTTTTTTGCCGCTAGGCGTAGCAGGTTTAACTGATGATTGGTTTCCAAGATAATGCAAGCTCGGTCGCTTGATATGGTGTGGTATTGTGGAGTTTTAAGATGTCTGTAATTTCCATCAACCCATCTTTTCTTGGTCTACCCCTTCCTCTTGATGATTCCATTTTCAGGTTGTACGCTCTTGCAACTGGCGTATTCGGGTTCATTCTGACCAGGTGGCCAAACCATTTGAGTCTCTGTTTTTCAATAAATCTAACAGCAGGTGTTGTTCCGACTGTTCTTCTAATTTCCTCATGTCTTATATGGTCTCTTCTTGTTTTATTTACTGCTTTCCTCAAGCTTTTCCTGCGTTTTTGCCTAGGCAATATATAGTTTACAGACATAGACCATTGACAAGGCAGAAGAGAAGATCATTAATGAATTTGACTGCAAATGCTACAGAAGAATAGTTAGAATAGCATAGACAGAGAAAAGAACAAATGCTTCTGTTCTGCAACAGTTTGATATTAAAGAGATTTTGCTATTAACGAGCATAAAATCAAGGAAAATTAAGCATTTCGGTCACATCAAACGACATGAGTGCCAAGAGAAGATAATTTTGGAGGGACTGGTGACTGGAATAAGAATGGGAGGAAGACCTAGAAGACGATGGGTACAAGATGTCATTTACGATCTGAGAATGACTGTTGGTGACTCCGTCCAACTTGCACAGAACAGAGAGTTTTAAAGGATTGATCTCATTGAAGCCAAGTTCCAGAAGGGATAAGCTACTTGATGATGATGAAGCTGAGAATATATGAACGTATATACACGTATTTGTTAGTAAGGACGTTTAATGAGATATATACTTTCGTTTGTTAGTAGGACGTTTAATGAGATATATACTTGTATTTGCTAGTAAGTTTAGATAAATTGTTGTTTGCTAGTAGGGACGTTTAATGAGATATATACTGTGTTTGCTAGTTGGGACGTTTAATGGATAGATATTTTTGTGTATTAGAGTAGTTGGGAACGTTTAATGTGATAGATACTCGTGTTTGCTAGTTGGGACGTTTAATGAGATATATACTGTATTTGTAGTAGGACGTTTACTGAGATATATACTTGTGTTTGTAGTAGGGACGTTTATGAGATATATACACGTGTTTGTAGTAGGACGTTTACTGAGATATATACTCGTGTTTGCTAGTAGGACGTTTAATGAGATATATACTGTGTTTGCTAGTAAGGACGTTTAATGAGATATATACTTGTGTTTGTAGTTAGGAGTTAATGAGATATATCTGTGTTTGTTAGTAGGACGTTTAATGAGATATATACTTGTGTTTGCTAGTAGGGACGTTTAATGAGATATATACTCGTGTTTGTTAGTAGGACGTTTAATGAGATATATACTTGTATTTGCTAGTAGGACGTTTAATGAGATATATACTGTTTTGTTAGTAGGACGTTTAATGAGATATATACACTTGTGTTTGCTAGTAGGACGTTTATGAGATATAACTGTGTTTGCTAGTAGGGACGTTTATAATAACAGTATTTGAGTATATGTGTTTTGTTTGTAGGACGTTTAATGAGATATATACGTATTTGTTAGTAGGACGTTTAATGAGATATATACCGTATTTGTTAGTAGGACGTTTAATGAGATATATACTTGTGTTTGTAGTAGGGACGTTTAATGAGATATATACTGTGTTTGTTAGTAGAGTTAATGAATATATATTGTTTTGTAGTAGGACGTTTAATGAGATATATACTGTGTTTGTAGTAGGACGTTTAATGAGATATATACTGTGTTTGCTAGTAGGACGTTTAATGAGATATATACTTGTGTTTGTAGTAGGGACGTTTAATGAGATATATACTGTGTTTGTCTAGTAGGACGTTTAATGAGATATATACTTGTGTTTGTTAGTAGGGACGTTTAATGAGATATATACTTTGCTAGTAGGGACGTTTACTGAGATATATACTTGTGTTTGCTAGTAGGGACGTTTAATGAGATATATACTTGTGTTTGCTAGTAGGGACGTTTAATGAGATATATACTGTGTTTGTAGGACGTTCACTGAGATATCTATTTGTGTTTCTAGTAGGACGTTTAATGAGATATATACTTGTGTTTGCTAGTAGGGACGTTTAATGAGATATATCTTGTGTTTGCTAGTAGGACGTTTAATGAGATATATACTTTGTTTGTTAGTAGGGACGTTTAATGAGATATATACTGTGTTTGCTAGTAAGGGACGTTTAATGAGATATATACTTGTTTTGTATAGACGATTTAAATATAATAACTTATGTTTGTTAAGGACGTTAATAGAGATATATACTATGTTTGCTAGTAGACGTTTAATAGAGATATATACTTGTGTTTGCTATAGACTTAATGAGATATATACTTGTGTTTGTTAGTAGAACGTTTAATAGATATATACGTGTTTGCTATAGGACGTTTAATGAGATATAACTTGTTTGCTAGTAGGACGTTTAACGAGATATATACTGTGTTTGTAAGACTTTAATAGATATATTAATTTCTATAACTTTAATGAAATAACATGGCTAGTACTTAAAGAATAAAGGTACAGTAGGGACTTTAAAGAGATAACAGTGTCTAGTAAGATTCACAGATATATATTTATCAAGAAAGATATACTAGAGCGTTTAAGAATATATACGGAGTACTTACTGAGATATATACTGGTTTATACTTAAAGATATATGTTTGCAAGACGTTTAAGAGATATATACTTAACAGTAGGACGTTTAAGTATAGATACTTGAGTTGATAATTAGAGATTTAATAGAGTATATAACAATGATTAATGCTAGTAAACAGTACAGAGTATAACTAATGATTTGCAGTAGGACGTTTACTGAATATATACGTGTTTGTAGTAAGGACGTTTACACAGATATATACTTTGTTTGCTAAGTAGCTTTAATGAGATATATACTTGTGTTTGCTAGTAAAGGACGTTACTAGAGTATAACTTGTGTTTGTAGGTAAGACTTTTAAATGAGATATATACATTGATGTTTGTTAGTAGACTTTTAATGGAATATACTATGTGTTTGCAGTAGGGACGTTTACAGAGATATATACTTGTGTTTTTAGTAGGGACGTTCAACTGAGAATATTTTGTGTTTGCTAGTAGGACGTTTAATGAGATATACTTGTGTTTGCTATAGGACGTTTAATGAGATATATGCTTGTGTTTGCTAGTAGGGACGTTTACTGAGATATATACTTGTGTTTCTAGTTGGGACGTTTACTGAGATATATACTAGCGTTTTGCTAGTAGGGACGTTTAATGAGATATACACTTGTGTTTGCTAGTAGACGTTTAATGAGATATATACTTGTGTTTGCTAGTTGGACGTTTAATTGATAGATACTTGTGTTTGCTAGTTGAGGACGTTTAATGAGATATATACTTGTGTTTGCTAGTAGGGACGTTTACTGAGATATATACTTGTGTTTGCTAGTAGGGACGTTTACTGAGATATATACTTATGTTTGCTAGAAGGGACGTTTATAATATATAAAGAGTATAAATAAAGAGTATAAATAAAGATTTAAAGAGTATAAACAAAGATATAAATACTATAAACAAAGATACACAGAGTATACAACAAAGATACACAGATTATACAACAAAGATATAAATACTATAAACAAAGATACACAGAGTATACAACAAAGATATAAATACTATAAACAAAGATACACAGAGTGTACAACAAAGATATAAATACTATAAACAAAGATACACAGAGTGTACAACAAAGATATAAATACTATAAACAAAAATACACAGAGTATAGAACAAAGATACACAGAGGGTACAACAAAGATACACAGAGTATAAACAAAGATATAAATACTATAAACAAAGATACACAGAGTATACAACAAAGATACACAGAGGGTACAACAAAGATACACAGAGTATAAACAAAGATATAAATACTATAAACAAAGATACACAGAGTATACAACAAAGATACACAGAGGATACAACAAAAGATACACAGAGTATAAACAAAGATATAAATACTATAAACAAAGATAAACAGAGTATACAACAAAGAAGATATTTTGACACCATGATATTAGGAAATACATCAACAACGGTATTTGTTAACAAAGACAAGATACAACAAAGAATAGGCTAATACAATGCTCAGGAAGTAATTTAGATGCATGCATCACGTGCACATGTCGGATTAGTGCATGATAAACAGACCGGGATATAACGTGTACACTTCAAGACTAGCCTCTTCCTGTTTTCAAACTGTAAGCTTTTTAAAAAGAAATATATATAGACATTTGTAACTCGTAATGAAATAATAGAAGTACAGCATGAGTTATGTGGAATATTATTTGAACTAAATCGAAAACTAATTGCATTGAAAGTCTTGTACCCGTATTAAGCTCCAATCAGACAGGCTTGCCAGTATGTCTCTTCCCAAGTTTATGTTTTATACGAGGCTATCGTTAATAATCAGAATATGAAGTCACTTAAGTGATCAGTCATTTTGCTGTCGGTCGACATTACCCAAGTTAGGAAAGGAATTGGCATTCCTACCTCCTGCTGATAAGTACATAGAAATGAGAAGTGATCACCACTTTATGCCAGACAGTGTCGTAGAGAGAGAAGATATGGTAATCAACTTCTCATGGGTACGGTGAACAAGTTGGGATGGCTGCTGCAGCGGACGACAGAGCACGAATGGGAATGCCCAATGTGACATGACGTCGGTCGCATAACATAACATAACTTTATACAATAAGCTCGGAAAAGTCTCATTCTTTCTCTGTCTTTGGTGCTTGTTATCATCTCAGATGTTGATACTATTCCGTGCCATGAAGTCAGGCTATCCAAAATGTTCTCTCTCTCTCTCTCTCTCTGCCTTCCTCTGTATCGTCTACCATCAATTTTACCGGTTCTCACAATGTGTTATAAACCTCCCTTCCTCATTACATGTCCAAAAAATGATGACTGTCTCTTTCTTATATTGATGATAAACTTTCTCTGTGTCTTGATCTCATTCAACACCTCAACATTAGTCATTTTAGCAGTCCATGGGATTCTCATCATTCTTCTGTAAAACCACACCTCTGTAGCCCTCAGAGATTTGTCGATCCGTTTGGTCATTGTCCATGACTCGCATTCGTATGTCAGTATTGGTTCTGTATTGCAATGTATAACTCTTATTCTAATCTCAACTGACAATGACTTGTATATAATGCGTCTCATTTTCAGGAATGATGTTTTCGCTTGTCCTATTCTGCTCTTTATTTCTGATCTGCATCTGCCATCTGATGTTACCAGGACTCCAAGGTATTTCAATTGCTGCACTTGTCTTAGTTACGTCCCTTATTCTGCCATCTGATGTTACCAGGACTCCAAGGTATTTCAATTGCTGCACTTGTCTTAGTTACGTCCCTTATTCTGCCATCTGATGTTACCAGGACTCCAAGGTATTTCAATTGCTGCACTTGTCTTAGTTACGTCCCATATTCTGCCATCTGATGTTACCAGGACTCCAAGGTATTTCAATTGCTGCACTTGTCTTAGTTACGTCCCTTATTCTGTGATATTGCATTTTGTTTGAGTCTGCTTTTTGAATATGATCATAACGTCTGTCTTCTTAATATTCAAACTGAGTCCTTTGTTGTTACTTTCTGTCACAACCAGTGACGGCTCGTGATCCTTTTTGTTGGCAGGGCCAGACACACATTTTCGGAAAAATCATGGTTCGGGATTAGGTTATATTTTAATTGATTAAATAATAAATCCACGTTACACATTATTTTGATGGGGCCTGGCCCAACGGCCCTTAATGACGAGCTGTCACTAGTCACAACCTTATCAACTACGCTCTGAAGCTCTATTTCATTTCCTGCTATTAAGACAGTATCATCAGCGTATCTCATGAAAGCCGCGGTATCGTAGTTGTTAGTGAACTCGCTTCTCAAGGCTGGTGGTCTGGGTTCAACTCCCGCAGTGCGGGAATTTTCCGACCGCGACGTCTCTCAGGTCGACCCAGCCTCAACTGGGTACCAGACATGCTCTGGGAAAGTAAAGGCGGCCGGCGTGATGCTGACCACATCACCCATCGTGTGCCGACGGTCAATGAAAAATACAGGCCTAACACTGTATTGCCCTATATACCACGAGGTATGAAAGGGGTTCCTTTACCTTTACTTACATCAGCGTATCTCAAGTTATTTATGGCATGTCCTCATACAGCTATTCCAGCAATATCTTTTATAGACCTAAAAATGATTTCACAATACAGTGAGAACAGTTTTGGCGATAATGTGCATCCTTGTCTAACTCCTTTTGATCTTCTGAAAGTTCCTATATTTTGTATATTCTTATATCTGATGTTTTCTGACAATATATGTTCTGAATAACTTTTAGATCTTTGCTGTCGATGTTTAAGCTTCAATGGAAAACGCTACGGGGCATTTTATTCATTAGACGAGAAGAAAACATCCTGTCTTGTTCTTTTACAAGATACGCCTTTGTAATCCAATCTCTTTCTTACACTGGAAGTTCTCAGCAACAGTGCACAGTCTCCATAGCATTGACGAGAGTCTCCGATGTAAATTGACGATGAGAATTTAATTTGAAATTTGTATTTGTAATACTGTTTTTAATATTATTTGTAAATTCGTTTTAAAATTAAGAACGAAAATTCAGTCATTCGAAACGAAATGCTACAGAAAGATTCTACGAATACCATGGACAGAAAAAGAAAGAACACTGATGTCCTGAAAGAACTAAATGTTAAAGAGAATTGGCTGATAAACAACATACTATACAGACAAATTACATGCTTTGGTCACATCAAGCGTCACGATGACTTGAAAGGAACAATACTAGAGGGCAGGATCCCAGGTCGCAGAGGCAGACCAAGAAGAAGATGGCTACAAGATATTAAAGAAACCATGTATATGACCATCGGCGAAGTGGGTGAACTGGCTAGAGACAGAGTTAACTTCAGATGTGCTGTGAGAAGAGCAACGTCCTATAAAGGATACGCACCTTGATGATGAATTCTGTTTTGGAATTATGCTTGTACAGCAGCTTTGCAGTCTACTCTAGTCTATTTACAGCTGCCATGGGTTCCTTAACGTGTTCAACTTGAACACTCTACTTACGTTTTATCTCCGGTGCCACCAGATAGGACTAAGAACTTGATCTCATATACACTGAGATCGGGAATCATTGGAAAGTTATTCCGATTCATCTACGCTGGAAAATAGGAGATTACCTTTGAAACAATATGCGAACACGTTGTTTTCACACCACAGAAAGTTATTAAGTGGCCAAACCACTTCATTCTTTGCTTGAAATACGTTGAGGAACAAAGAATGAAGTTGTTTGGCCATTTAATAAGAATGCATCCAAGCTCCACAGTATACAAAGTCTACTACAACAGAACATCAAGGAAGAAGGCGAGAGTAAGACCACGAAAAAGATGGTTAGATGGTATAGCAGAATCATGTCAAAGAATAAAAATAACAATCAACCAAGGCACCAGAACAGCACAAGACAAAAACAGAAAACCAGGACACTGGGCAGTAGCAGTGTGACGATAAAAGAAGAGGAAAAATAAGAGAGTTCTGTAAAATTGTATATTCAGAACGTTTGACGTGTCGACTGGGCAGTCTTCATCAACATCTTCATTTGAAAGACATACTACCTAATTGTTAATGCTTCCTGTAGAGTTCTGTTTTACTCTGCAAGCGTTTCCAACAACAAACAGAACTTTACCCATATATTCAAAATGGAACACATCTATTTGCATTATAGTATTTACCAGTGGCGGCTCGTCATTAAGGGCCAGTGGGGCCAGGCTCCACTAAAAATAATGTATAACGTGTATTTATTATTTTATAAATTAAAATATAGCAACCAAACACCATGATTTATACGGAAAAAAATGTTTGGCCCCACCAAACAAAAATGATCGCGAGCCGCCACTCGTCTTTACGTTACAGTATTTACATTATAATATTACTAACTGAACAACGTTGTAGTCGTTATTCCTTATGGGATCTCGTTTAGACGTTATTCCAAATGAAGCACAGTTTTGATTTTCTGAATGTTTCATATTAATAGCACTTAATCGCCTAAGAAGATTATCTCAAATATATCACTGTTAAGACGTGCGAAATGAAGCCGATTGACATTATCGTAAATGTACGTGTCAAGACGGTTTACGTGATAGCTTGTCAAAATAACATTGACATAAATGGAGCGGTCAGTTATTCCAGTAGAGGTCACTGAAGACCACTGACCTATTAAACCATCAATCGATTATCAATATATGATACACGGACAAGCTGAAACAGACAGAAGTAATGAAGACAGAAGCAATAAAGACAGAAGTAATGTAGACAGAAGCAATGAAGGCAGAAGTAATGAAGACAGAAGTAATGTAGACAGAAGTAATGTAGACAGAAGTAATGTAGACAGAAGTAATGAAGACAGAAGTAATGAAGGCAGAAGAAAATGAAGACAGAAGAAAATGTAGACAGAAGTAATGAAGACAGAAGAAATGACGAAAAGTAATGAAAACAGAAGTAATGAAAACAGAAGTAATGAAGACAGAAGTAATGAAGACAGAAGTAAGATAGAAGTAATGACAGAAGTAAATAAGACATAAGTAATGAAGACAGAAGTAATAGACAGAAGAATGAAGACAGAGCAATGAAGACAGAAGAATGAACAGAAGTAATGTAGACATAAGTAATGAAGACAGAAGTAATGTAGACAGAAGCAATGAAGGCAGAAGTAATGAAGACAGAAGTAATGAAGACAGAAGAAATGACGAAAGTAATGAAAACAGAAGTAATGAAGACATAGTAATGAAGACAGAAGTAATGAGATAGAAGAATGAAGACAGAAGTAATGAAGACAGAAGTAATAAAGACAGAAGTAATGAAGACAGAGTAATGTAGACAAAGTAATGACAGAAGTAATGAAGACAGAAGTAATGAAGACAGAAGTAATGTAGACAGAAGGAATGAAGACAGAAGCAATGAAGGCAGAAGAAAATGAAGACAGAAGAAAATGAAGACAGAAGTAATGTAGACATAAGTAAAGACAAAGTAATGAGACAGAAGCAATGAAGGCAGAAGTAATGTAGACAGAAGTAATGTAGACAGAAGTAATGTAGACAGAAGTAATGAAGACAGAAGTAATGAAGGCAGAAGAAAATGAAGACAGAAGAAAATGTAGACAGAAGTAATGAAGACAGAAGAAATGTTGACAGAAGAAATGTAGACATAAGTAATGAAGACAGAAGCAATGAAGACCGAAGTAATGAAGACAGAAGTAATGAAGACAGAATGAATGAAGACAGAAGGAATAAAGACAGAAGGAATGAAGACAGAAGAAATGACGAAAAGTAATGAAAACAGAGTAATGAAAACAGAAGTAATGAAGACAGAAGTAATGAAGACAGAGTAATGAAGACAGAAGTAATGACAGATGTAATGAAGACATAAGTAATGAAGACATAAGTAATGTAGACAGAAGTAATGAAGACAGAAGTAATGTAAACAGAAGTAATGAAGACAGAAGTCAGAGATGTAGATTATATTTAATAACAGTGGCATAAAAGGTAACTGAAGGATACAAAAACAAGTTTTACCAATGTTACCAAAAGAAAATTATGTTCAAAATCTTCATGTTTTGTCTCGTTGAAAAGCAATAATTCGATGTATAATTCGATGTATAATTCGATGTATAATAATGTAATAAACTAATGAAGGGAATGAACGTCTAGAAGAAGCGAAAGACAGGATAAACGAGACAAAAGTAGAGATGAGGAAGAAGACAGCAATAACATAGAATAATAGGAAGAATTTAACTATAAGTGGGAAGGATTATTGTCATGTACAAGTGTTCTCCTATCGACTAGGACACAAGAAGGGAGTGGGTTAAATCGCTCACTCGATGTTCCAAATGTGAAGAAAGGAATTGGCCTTCCAAACTCCAGCATTCTTCTTCTTCTTTCTCGAATCCTGTTTGCTCACGTCAGGTCAAGAAGAGATTTCTAAAACGGGTCCTTGTATGCGTTTCGTAGTCTCTTTCGTCGCCTCTGTTATCTCTGAGGTCCATCTTTTGCGTGGTCAGCTTGTTGCTTTGTACCCATCGTATCGGAGCAGCATTGCTCTTTGAGGTGCACTGTCTGTTGGTAATCTGCTTACGTGGCCGAACCATTTAATTTGTTGTTTCTTGATGAAGTCTAGTTCCGATGTTGTACCCACTTTTTTCCTGATGTCTTCATTACTCAACCGGTCTCTTCTTGTTACACCCAGCATTCTGCGTAAACACTTCATCTCTGTCGTGACTAGTTTTTTCTATCGTTTGTTGTCAGTGTCCAGGTTTGGCACTGGTAACATAATGTGGGGAGAAAGACTAATCTGTGCTCGGAGACATGAAGAGATTTCCAGCACATTAGGGTCTAGAAATGTGAAGTGACAGGAACGTCATATCGTAAGGTCTTAAAAGGCTACGGGCCCACCTGCCCAGCGTGTTTGTAGCGCGTTGGACGACTAGTGACAAGCTCCCTGTGAGTATGATTCAATTCCGCGGGCTGGCAGAAGAGCCACAGGTTCTCTAGATTTACGGTGTTCGTGGCACCGAACCTAAGGGTTACGATGTCCATGGCACGAGCCGAAGAGCTGAAAGCTCAAGTGCTTCTAGATCGGAAAAAAAGAAAAGGCTACGGAAAATTGTGTTTTTAATTGTATTAGTTAACAACAGAGATAAAAGGACAAAGCACTAAGGGGTTTGAGAGCCACAGTAGCGTAGTTGTTAGTGAACTGGCTTCTAAGGCTAGTGGTCCGCGTTCAATCACACATGTAGGCGTGGAATGAATTTTTTCCGACCATAACGGCTGTCAGGCCGACCCAGCCTCAATTGGGTACGAAAAACACTGGAAGTAAAGGCGGCTTGCGTGTTGTTGACCACATAACTCATCGTGTGCCGACGGTCAATGAAAAATACCGACCTAACAAAGAAAAAGACAAAGAAGAATGAATCCGTGTTATACTAGGAATGTAGGAACTCCGATAGGATAAGACACTCAGAGCTCACTCGTACTGGATCCACTCGTTGCGAATTTCCGGGTAGAGCCGAACGGGAAAAAAAAGTCATTAAACAAAATCAGTTGTTGTGTGAACTCTTTCTCTTTCTTTTTTTTCTTTCTCTCTCTCGCTCTCTCTCTTTCTTTCTGTCTTTGTGGTTCAGTGGTTAAGCCGATTGTATTGCGATCCGAAAGTCGTAGGTTTGCGCCGCGTCGTTCTGTTCAGGGTTGAATTGTTCCACTGACTCTTCGAATTGTTGCCTGAATAATACTATAATATAGAACAGAATTTACTAACTTTTCATATATAGTGTTACATAAGATACTGGTGTAAAGCAACTTTTTTCGATGAAGATTCTGGATATAAAAATAATTTATAAGTTTACCTTTGTGCAACCATTTATTTTCTCTTATCTGTTTCGTTTACCATGTCATGAAAATCTTAATCTTGTCTTCTGATCTCATAACTGTAGTCCTGTTAGATATCTGTTCATAGCTTAAGCTCGATGCGGCAACCTTATGATAATTTTCTTAACTCTGCTGGTCTAGTCTATTTGGTCATTGCAAGATAGACAATTATAATTGCTGTATAACTCTGTTTTGTTGTGACTACAACGTTTCTCTTCTTTAGCCTTTTACGCCCTTGGCGTTTAGGGCAGCAACAAACGTACACTATTCTTCCCTGTTCATGGCCTTCCTCTGTATTGTGTTCCAGCTATGATTCATTTCCTTCAGTTCTTGCTCTATCGTTTTCCTCCAGGTCGTCTTGGATCGTCCACGCTTTCGCCTACCCTCTGGAGTCCATCCCAGTGCAGTTTTCGTGTCGGAGCCAGTCTCCATGTGCATCACAACTACAACGTTTGTAGCGGCATTATTTTAGCTAAGATCATAGTGTAGTGCCCAACGCTTGATCGTGGTCAAAAGGTGATAACCTTAATACACGTCAATAGGTACATTCTTATACACAAAATAACAATTTATATAAACGTCAATAGGTACATTCTTATAAACAAAATAACAGACTACATAAACGTCAATAGGTACATTCTTATAAACAAAATAACAGACTACATAAACGTCAATATGCACATTCTTATACACAAAATAACAGACTACATAAACGTCAATAGGCACATTCTTATACACAAAATAACAGACTACATAAACGTCAATATGCACATTCTTATATACAAAATAACAGACTACATAAACGTCAATAGGCACATTCTTATATACAAAATAACAGACTACATAAACGTCAATAGGCACATTCTTATATACAAAATAACAGACTACATAAACGTCAATAGGCACGTTCTTATATACAAAATAACAGACTACATAAACGTCAATAGGCACATTCTTATACACAAAATAACAGACTACATAAACGTCAATAGGTACATTCTTATACACAAAATAACAGACTACATAAACGTCAATAGGTACATTCTTATATACAAAATAACAGACTACATAAACGTCAATAGGCACATTCTTATATACAAAATAACAGACTACATAAACGTCAATATGCACATTCTTATACACAAAATAACAGACTACATAAACGTCAATAGGCACATTCTTATACACAAAATAACAGACTACATAAACGTCAATATGCACATTCTTATACACAAAATAACAGACTACATAAACGTCAATAGGCACATTCTTATATACAAAATAACAGACTACATAAACGTCAATATGCACATTCTTATACACAAAATAACAGATTACATAAACGTCAATAGGTACATTCTTATACACAAAATAACAGACTACATAAACGTCAATATGCACATTCTTATACACAAAATAACAGACTACATAAACGTCAATATGCACATTCTTATACACAAAATAACAGACTACATAAACGTCAATAGGTACATTCTTATAAACAAAATAACAGACTACATAAACGTCAATAGGTACATTCTTATATACAAAATAACAGACTACATAAACGTCAATAGGTACATTCTTATATACAAAATAACAGACTACATAAACGTCAATAGGTACATTCTTATATACAAAAAACAAGCACACTTTTCCACACACAAATAATCTCCGAGCAGAATTCTCCGATAGGATGAGACACTCAGAGCTCACTCGCTCAACCGTACTGGATCCACTCGTTGCGGATTTCCGGGTAGAGCCGAACGGAAAAAAAAAGTCATTAAACAAAATCAGTTGTTGTGTGAACTCTTCTCTTCCTTTTTTCTTTCTCTCTCTCTCTTTCTCTCTCTCTCTCTCTCTCTCAACCTGACGCCTCGGCTGCGCTTAGGGCAGCAACAAAATCACGTCATTTTTCCCTGTTCTTGACCGCACATTGTATTGTGTCTCAGTCGTTAGTCCTTACCGTCTGGCTGATGGATTAAAGCGCGGCTACCATGCGGGGGACACGTGTTCAATTCACCGTAAGGCCAACGATTTTTTTCTGTTGTGGGCATAAATGAAAAATTCAAACATGAACAGCTTTGCGGCGACTAGTCTAGCCATACGACCATTAAGTTCATCAGGCTCACGTCTCACCTGTTCTACACAGCGTTAAAATGCAGTACTACAGTCAGTAACGACAGTTTATTACTTTCCTGTTATTTCTTGTTCTGCTTTCATCCCTGTGTAACTTTTCGTAATCTAGCTTTACGTTTAAACAATGGCGTCCATCTCATTGCAGTTTTCCTGACAGAATTATTCTACATTCTAATAAGTACATGTCCGATCCATCTCCAGTATGTCTTTTAGATAATAATGTTCATATTCTCTTGTAGGCACTTTAACTAGTTCTTGGTTAGAAATAGTACTTAGTCAGAATATGCGTAAAATCTTTCGCATAGAAGTTGCATGGAAGGTGGAAAGTTTGAATTTACCTTGTTATGTCATTCTTCAGCATTTCTATATGTATGGCAGTTTAACAAAGAAGTGGAAAAACATAAATGTGCTTTGGAATATAAGTGTTACAGAAGAGCTCTTCGTATATCATTGACAAAGAAGAGAATAAATAGATCTATCCAGAAAGAATTCAAAATCAAAGAAAACTGGCTGATGCTACAAATAAGAAAGATAAAATTGAGATATTTTGGAGATATTTTTTAAAAAACACGACAGGCTGGTGAAGACCATCATTTAAGGAGGCATACCGGCAAAGAGGAGAAGAGGAAGACTCTGAGAAGATGGATTCAGGATGTAACTGATGGTTTGAACATGACGGCCACAGAGGCAGGACACCTGGCCTATGAGAGAGAGAAATTCCGAAGGAGTGTTCTGGTGGCAAAGTTCTGCTCAGAACAAGCAATTTGTTGATGATAGTAATGTTAATAAATGATAGAAGAAAACTAGTCACAACAGAGATGAAGTGTTTACGCAGAATGCTGGGTATAACAAGAAGAGACCGGTTGAGAAATGAAGACATCAGGAAAAAAGTGGGTACAACATCAGTACTAGACTTCATCAAGAAACAACAAATTAAATGGTTCGGCCATGTAAGCAGATTACCAACAGACAGTGCACCTCAAAGAGCAATGCTGTTCCAATACAATGGGTACAAAGAAAAAGGCCGGTCACGCAAAAGATAGACCTCAGAGATAACAGAAGCGACGAAGGACACTATCTACGAGGCGCACACAAGGGCCCGTTTTAGAAATCACTTCTTGACCTGACGCTGTGAGGCAAACAGGATTGAAGAAAAGAAGAAGAAGAAGAAATAATGTGAATAGCACACAGCTGCTTGTGTGAACATTTTCGAAATATGAACCTGCTTCTATTTCTCACATGTTATTTTTAAATTCAGATATGCCATATTCTCTTGTTTTTATTCTCACATGATCGAGTTTCTAAATTGTCTTATATATCCTACCTTTTTTTTTGTTCCTAGCATGGGTCTTGTATCTGACGCACTCTATCTTCGACAGAGCGTAATGACATCTTAATGATACAGGTAACAATACACTAATGATCTCCTGTATAAGAAACTTGTATTTCCCTCTTACTGAATATCAAGGAATATTTCTTATCTCTTCAATCAAGATAAAATTGGGTGTCGATATAGCGAAACAGTAAGGTACACCTCTCTCTCTAGTTATTCAAAGGCATGAAACGATTGAGATATTTTTCCAGGGATCCTTGGATCGAGTTCCTAGTCTAATAGGAGACGGACGATAAAAAATAGTCCCTTGATAAAAGAAGTTAAGCATGTGAAAGAACTATTTGAGATTTAAAAAACCGAAAACAGAAGTTTGTAAAGTCGCTGCTCGGTCAAAATTCAATAAAATAATTCATATAACATTTCTACAAAATTGTCTACCATATCAAAAAAAAGGATAAACATGGCGACCATAATAATAATAATAATTCCTCTCGTACCGTGTTATACGTTACATAGGGGATGCAAGTAATTGCTCCATACCATTCTATCCTGGGCAACTCGCTCAATTTCCTCCATGGAACTGAGACCGATATTTCCTGCCTCTCTCAGCAAAGTTCGTTTCAGGGTCTTTGGGTCGACCTCTCTTCTTGAACCCTTTGCATCCCACTTCAATGCCTGTTTTGATATTCGTTGATCATTTCTCCTCAAGGTGTGCCCAACATATCTCCATCTTCTCTTTCTTATAACAGTTGCCACTAGTGACCATGCTGAAGTATAACTATAAGTATAACATCATAAGCATAAATCATTTGTACAAGTGTATGTTCTACTTGCTCTTCCATGCCTGTCGTTGTAAATCGGTTCTCTTTCATTCTGCAGAGGTAACCGATGCATCATATTTTGGATTATTCTGTTCTTGTCTGCAGGCTGAGCTACAAGATTTTGATTTATTGTTTGGATTCAAACTGTGGCTTTTCCTATTCTTATAACATCATCATGGAATAGCTAGTTATGTTTCTTACATAAGAAGTCATCGGGTAAAAAAGCAGAAGTTTAATGTATTTTAAATCGTGGCATATCCTTTACATGACGTAGCCATCAACGACAGTAAACGAGTCGATTTATAGGCACCATTTAAACGATCAGTAGTTTGCCATTGTTTTCTAAACAATGAGGTCTGTTTTTACCGTTTGTTACGACGGAACAAGTTTTCTCCAACGCCGCGGGAGTTTGAACCTGGTACACGTGGGTTATGATCGAGATCACTACCGCTTAAGCTACAGACGTCCACTGTAAAAGTTTAATGTATAGACATTTTTGAAAAGCTGATAGTCACCTAACGAATACATTCACCAGCAATGAGTTGGAAGAGGCTTTAAGAGAGCTGAAGCTCAGAGAATCGCCCAGAAAGGATGGGATTACAAATGAGATGCTTAAGAACTTGGGTTCTAGACAGCTCTACTGGTCGTACTAAATATGTTCTGGAAAACAGGCATAGTACCACGAGAATTGAAGGAAGCGATCATGGTACTCATCCTAAAACCAGGCAAAAATAAACTCAACCCGGCCAGTTACAGACCAATAAGCCTCTTAAGCTGCACGGGCAAACTGATGGAACGCATGGTGAACAAACGGCTATCTTGGTACTTGAAAAGCAAAAGGGCTTCTCGTGAAACAACAGGGAGGCTTTCGGAAGCACCGATCAACAGAAGATCAAGTAACCTACATCATCCAGGAAATCAAGGATGGTTTCCAAGAAAAGAAACATAGGCTGGCAGTTTTGGTAGATATGGAGAAGGCGTTTGACACAGTCTGGAAGGAAGGGCTAAGACTGAAACTCCTCACCCTCGGTATTAAGGGAAGAATGTACAAATAGCTTGATAGATACCTAGAGAACAGAACAGCAAGGGTTCAAGTTCAGGGGTACACTAGCAAGAAGGCAACAATGGAGCAATGAGTCCCCCAAGGAGGAGTGCTCTCACCAACACTTTTTCTAATCTTTGTCAATGACATAGAAACATGCCTACCAACGCGAGTACACTCAGCCATGTATGCCGACGACCTGGCAATATGGGCGAGAGAAGAGTCAATGCCCATAGCAACAAATCGACTACAAGCTACGTTAAATAACCTGGAAGTGTGGTAAAAAAAAAGTGGAATATGAACGTAAATGCGTCTAAAACCACTTACAATGTGTTCTCCCAGAACAACAAGGATAACAAAATTAAGATTAAAGTCAATGGGCAAGATCTTCCAGAAAGCAAGACCCCAACGTACCTTGGAGTCACTTTCGACCGAAAACTGACCTGGTGCCGCCATATTGAAAATGCTACGGCAAAAGCGAGACACGGGCTCACGATGATGCGCAAATTCGCAGGCTCCACGTGCAGAGCAAACACCAGAGTCCTCAAAACACTCTACTCTGGAAGTGTGCCACCGGTCCAGGAGTACGGCATTGCAGCGTGGAGCAGTGCATCCAACAAGCAATTCGCCAAAGTGAGCAATAATCAGAACCGTGCAATGCGCATTATCACAGGAGCCATGAAGTCAACGCGTATTAAGGCGATGGAAACAATCACAGGCATCCAAACAATGACAGATCGAAGGAACAGAAAAGTCTTGGTATTGGCGGAAAAACTTAAACGGCTCAATTCCCACCCTATGCACGAAAGAATGAACGGATTCGGAAGGGGCAGAATACAGAGGACCAGCTTCGCAAAAAACGCGAAAGCACTGATCGTAGACCATCCGGTCCTAGCAAACTGCAAAGCCAAAGCAATCCCGGCAACCGATAAGTGCCCGCCGTGGAAAACCCAAATGCCGGAACTAAAGGAATCAATCCCAGACATACTTAAAAAGACCAGCAAAAACCTCGAAAAAGAGCGGCCACAGAAAAATACATAGAGACAGAGTACCCTTAAAATAAGTGGTTACACGTCTATACTGACGGATCGGCTAGGAAAGCAATCAGCGACGGCGGAGGAGGAATAGTGCTTAAACTCTCAAAGAAAGTGACGGTCAAAAAAGCGATTGCCACAGGAAAATACTCAAATAACTACAGGGCAGAGGCAATAAGAACAGCGGCCGAAATGATCCTAGAGAAAATAGGCACCTCTCGCAACAAAGTCGTGATATTCACCGATGCTCTATCGGTCATCACGGCACTCAAAGGCGTAGGCAAAACAGAGCTGAATGAGCTCAACACGACCCTCGATGAACTAGCGCGCTCTCTCAAACGCACCGTCATTCAGTGGATCCCATCACACTGCAATATAAGCGGAAATGAAGACGCCGACAAGTTAGCTAAAGCAGGCGAGCGACTACCTCAGACTGATCTCGAAATCAGCTATGAGGAAGCCAGAACAACCATCGGCTGGAACTATAGAGACAAATGGACAAAAGACCATCCTCAGGCTGACAACAGCGACGGATACTATGGTCTGTCTCGTAGTGAACAAGTTGCCATACTTCGCCTCCGTACCAGCCACAACAAACTCCGCACCCACATGTTTCACAAATTTAAAATTGGCACATCTAGCCTGTGCCACTGTAAAAAGGCAGACATGACTGCAGACCACGTTCTGCAAGATTGTCCACTGATAGCAGGTATAAGAAAAGAAACCTGGCCCCAAAACACAGAGCTTTTCGAGAAGCTGTACGGAGGAACGGAGTCCCTTAAAAACACGGTAAAATTCATGAAAAAGTTGGTTCATCAGTCTAGACCGGGATCGCGCGAGAGAGAGAGAGAGAGAGAGAGTATACACATTTTTGTAAATTTATTTATTTGTCTCCACTCCTCATGGATCTTATGGCTTCCACGGTTGTTCTCCACTTTCCCGTCTTGACAGTTTTCTTAAGGCTTCCCATGATAGTCCAGCATTCTTTGGTTTCTCAAGAAGACCAGGTCTGTTTACGCAGGTCACTTTTTCCGTTTTCATTGCTGGCTTCACTCAAAGGGTTGTCTCGTGACACTCGACTCTTCGACTCTGTCGTTCGCAGAGTATGCTCGACCCATCGGCATTTTCTCATCTTAACTTGGGTCATCATGTCTCCAGCCCTATTCTTATCCCGCCCGTGCTGCCGGTGCCCGCAAGGAAAGAAAAAATAGTACCACTGCGACCTACAAGGCATGTCGTAAGAGGCGACTGAGGTAGGAGACTAGGGAAGCTACCCTAGTAAATAAAAATCGTCGAAGCAATCGGATATGCAAGCCTTCTTGTAGACGCATAACTGGCACAACGTACAATCGCTCTTAGGCTCAGATCATATACAAATCACACAGAGTGGTTAACAAGTGGTGGATATGAAGCGTTCGCAGAAATAGAAGAAGTTCGTATCCACAAGTCTGTGTTTACAGCTCTATCCTATCATCTCAGTTTAGGAATACTCAAACACTATCATGTATGTGACATATTTTGTTGTTGAGAATACTCAAACACTATCATGTATGTGACATTTTTTTTTTTGAGAATACTCAAACACTATCATGTATGTGACATTTTTTTTTTTGAGAATACTCAAACACTATCATGTATGTGACATTTTTGTGAGAATACTCAAACACTATCATGTATGTAGCATTATTTTTGAGAATACTCAAACACTATCATGTATGTGACATTTGTTTTTGAGAATACTCAAACACTATCATGTATGTGACATTTTTTTTTTTTAGAATACTCAAACACTATCATGTATGTGACATTTTTTTTTTTGAGAATACTCAAACACTATCATGTATGTGACATTTTTTGTGTGGAGAATACTCAAACACTATCATGTATGTGACATTTTTTTGGTGGAGAATACTCAAACACTATTATGTATGTGACATTTTTTTTTTCGATCCAGAAGCACTTGCCCTTTCAGCTCTTCGGCTGGTGTCATGAACATCGTAACCCTTCGGTTCGGTGCCACGAACACCGTAAATCTGGAGAACATGTGACTTTTCTGCCGTGGAATTGAACCGCACTCACAGGGGACTTGCCACCCGTCGTCCAACGCGCTACAAACACGCTGGGTAGGTGGGCATGTATGTTACATAAAACCATCATCTTGTGAAGGCTAAAGTTTAATGTTTTTTTTAGTTTTAGTCGCCGGATCATCATCACTGTACGTTGAACCAGTTAGTCCATAAGTGCTCGATCTTCCCTCAGTAATTCCCTCAGCCTGTGGCGACTAACGACACCGGTCATACAGTTTATTGCATAAACCCATAACTAAACTATCATTTATAGTAATGTTCTGTCTTAACGACTATACTGCTAGCTACACTATATATCACATATGATGTAAAGAACAGAACAGTAAATCACACAATGATCTAAAATTCGAATAAAAATGTAGAATTTATTTTATTCAACTCAATTATATTTTCCTTGGAGAAAACACTAGAATGTCATCATGCAAAAATTAACGGAAAACCGTGTTTGGTATTATAATTTACTAACACCTTTGCTTCCACAATTTTTAAAAGTTCTATCTACTACTCAAGAGACAAACATAAATACAGGGATAAAGTATAATTAGAAGAGACCACTAAACTAAAATGAGAACAAGGACTTGGTTTTTTTTTTTATTGGTAAGAAACCCAAGAGGAAGCAACGGAAGCAATGAATAGGATTAATTTTTTTTTTTTTTCGATCCAGAAGCACTTGAGCTGAAAGCTCTTCGGCTCGGTGTCATGGACATCGTAACCCTTCGGTTCGGTGCCACGAACACCGTAAATCTGGGGAACTTGTAGCTTTTCTGCCAGTCCGCGGAGATGAACCCGCAGATACAGAGGACTTGTCACCCGTAGTCCAACGCGCTACAAACACGCTGGGCACGCGGGCTAATAGGATTAACTCTTCGCTGCTACAACTTTCTGAAGGCTGAGCAAAAATAACTAGTCTTTGTTTTAGTCATAACGTAATGTAGCCCTAGCCTTGACAGTAGAAATGTATAACGTGTTAACACGTCTTTAGCCCACAGAAAGATAATAACGAGACGGGTTAATGCGTCTTAGAAGTGAATGGAAACGTATATACTGTCCTTAGAGCTCCACAGAGGAGAGATAATAACAGACGGGTTAATGCGTCTTTAGAAGTGAATGGGGAAACGTATATATACGTCCTTAGCAGCTAAATGGTTAATAAAATGGCTCGCTTATTGTGTTCGTAAGAACGCTCGTATTGCTAGTCTAGGCAATGGATGCAGCAAGAAATAACGGTAAGTGGTTCGAGTCCTGTGTTTGATATAATTTGTTTTGTTATGTAGCTCCTAAGTCTTGTATACTGTCTATTTATTGATCATAAACTAAAACTAATTTGTCTATGAACTTTATTCTGAACACTTTCCCACAGATAATGACTCAATGCCTGGGACGGCGCTGTAGATCGCGTCTACATAGATTAAACGTAGCTCCCTGTATTCAATGTGGAGCATCTATATGGCGAAGTGGCTAAGACGCTTTCTTGGCGTTCGGAAAGTAATAGGTTCGAATCCGGATCGAGGTCACATGTGCATTTTTTTTTCGCAGCTTTCTAGGATTGTTACTGGGCTACAACGTTTATGCTGAGTGTAAAACACTCGGTAAGTTGTATACTATTTATGCAGAACGGCACAGATTCATATGGGGAAACCGATACAAAGGATTATTCCTACACCTTCAGACCATTTAGAAAGTATGTAATCTACTTTTCTTTCAAACACAGTCACAAAAAAGACAGTGATATTTTACAGGAAATAAAATTTACAATCGTTAGTCTATTCTCAGACTGAGATGGTATGACAGTGCTACAAACACAGACCTGCGGATAAGAACAGGGCAAGAAATTCATAATGACGACTCCTAGTCGTTCTACAGACTGGGAAGAGAGAATGACAATGGCTTAAGGAACACAGTACTCAGCGGTAAGACACAGTGCGTGTCACTGGACAAGCACTTGCGTGAAGAAAATGACAATGGCTTAGATACTTGCGTAGACACAGTTGCGTGTCACTGGACAAGCACTTGCGTAGAAAACGCAAAGAAAACGAAAAAGGGGACGTACATAACATGCCTGGAGTCTTCTTGAAGAACTGAAGGATGCTAGATTATCCTGGGAAACTACAGGGTGTTCAACTTAAAAGCAGCCCCAGTGATAAATATAAATTTGCCAGGTACGCATTGCTTCTCCGTCTATTTACTATTTAAACCGGTTCTGACTAGCTTGTCCTACGTCACATTTGTTCATCGCCCCTTCCCGCACTACAATTACACACCATCACACAACCTTGACCTATACTACGTCATAACTGAACCTTCTCATTTCCATTCATATATGCCAGATTAGCTCCATTCATGGGCTGCTTTTAAGTTGAACACCCTGTATAAAGAAGGCAGTCAGAGACATGTAAAAGTGGAAGCAACTGTTGAGGCCCTATACTCCACGAGGAGCGGAGAGGAATAATATTATAATTTACTTTAAAATGCGAGAAGTGAGGGTTGTATACTGAACTATTGACTTCCTCACATTAAGAAAATTGAGATAAATAACACAACCAATGTAAGAGTACAGTCTAAAAAATGAATGAAAATCAGTCAACTCAAACGTTCTCCTCATATTCAACATAGAACAGCCAAAAAAAAAATGTCATCTGTGTCAGGAATTGAAGGAGTGAAGAAAAAATATTATTTTGAAGGCAGTTATGTTTTTCTTTACAATTTGCAGCTTTTACGATCTGAATTTATAGAAGAATTTGTGAGATATTTTTTCATGTGCACTTTCTTTCCTTCTTCTTTCTATTCTCTAATCCTGGTTTGCCTCACGGTGTCAGGATAAGAAGAGATTTCTAGAGAATGCTTTTTGTACGTGTTGTCTTTCACAGTCTCGTGAACATTAAAACAAACAAAGGGATTAGCCCTGGGAAAGTTATCAACGAAGAGCGAATTGTTAAAGGAAATCAAGCATAGCCAACTCAAATATATTGGACATATAAAGAAATATGATAAACTACTGCAAATCAAAATAGAGGGAAAATTTTGTAGTAAAATAGACTAGACGAAGAGATAAATAGACTAGACGAAGCGATAAATAGACTAGACGAAGAGATAAATAGACTAGACGAAGAGAAGCAGACAAAAAGTAGATATAAATAGAACAAGAAGAAGAGATAAATAGAACAAGAAGAAGAGATAAATAGAACAAAGAAGAGATAAATAGAACAAGAAGAAGAGATAAATAGAACAAGAAGAAGAGATAAATAGAACAAGAAGAAGAGATAAATAGAACAAGAAGAAGAGATAAATAGAACAAGAAGAAGAGATAAATAGAACAAGAAGAAGAGATAAACAGACAAAAAGAAGAGATAAATAGAACAAGAAGAAGAGATAAATAGAACAAGAAGAAGAGATAAACAAACAAAAAGAAGAGATAAATAGAACAAGAAGAAGAGATAAATAGAACAAGAAGAAGAGATAAATAGAACAAGAAGAAGAGATAAATAGAACAAGAAGAAGAGATAAATAGAACAAGAAGAAGATATAAACAGAACAAGAAGAAGAGATAAATAGAACAAGAAGAAGAGATAAATAGAACAAGAAGAAGAGATAAACAGAACAAGAAGAAGAGATAAATAGAACAAGAAGAAGAGATAAATAGAACAAGAAGAAGAGATAAATAGAACAAGAAGAGATAAATAGAACAAGACGAAGAAATAAACAGAACAAGAAGAAGAGATAAATAGAACAAGAAGAAGAGATAAATAGAACAAGAAGAAGAGATAAATAGAACAAGAAGAAGAGATAAATAGAACAAGAAGAAGAGATAAATAGAACAAGAAGAAGAGATAAATAGAACAAGAAGAAGAGATAAATAGAACAAGAAGAAGAGATAAATAGAACAAGAAGAAGAGATAAATAGAACAAGAAGAAGAGATAAATAGAACAAGAAGAAGAGATAAACAGACAAAAAGAAGAGATAAATAGAACAAGAAGAAGAGATAAATAGAACAAGAAGAAGAGATAAACAGACAAAAAGAAGAGATAAATAGAACAAGAAGAAGAGATAAATAGAACAAGAAGAAGAGATAAATAGAACAAGAAGAAGAGATAAATAGAACAAGAAGAAGATATAAACAGAACAAGAAGAAGAGATAAATAGAACAAGAAGAAGTGATAAATAGAACAAGAAGAAGAGATAAACAGAACAAGAAGAAGAGATAAATAGACCACGAAGAAGAGATAAATAGAACAAGAAGAAGAGATAAATAGAACAAGAAGAGATAAATAGAACAAGACGAAGAGATAAATAGAACAAGAAGAAGAGATAAACAGAACAAGAAGAAGCGATAAATAGAACAAGAAGAAGAGATAAATAGAACAAGAAGAAGAGATAAATAGAACAAGAAGAGATAAATAGAACAAGACGAAGAGATAAATAGAACAAGAAGAAGAGATAAACAGAACAAGAAGAAGAGATAAATAGAACAAGATGAAGAGATCGATATAAGTGGGGGTATGAAGAGGGACATAGAACAGTTGAATAAATGGACAACCATTGCTAGCTTAATAAAGCTTTCAGATAAAGACGCCCATGCGTTACCGAAGTGCTCAAGATGAGTATTCTCTTTAGTGTGAGCGCAAAATTAGCCATTGTTCTTTGATGTGAACGTCAAAATTAGCATTTGTTCTTTGCTGTGAACGTCAAAATGAGCCATTGTTCTTTGATGTGAACGTCAAAATTAGCATTTGTTCTTTGATGTGAACGTCAAAATTAGCATTTGTTCTTTGATGTGAACGTCAAAATTAGCCATTGTTCTTTAGTGTGAGCACAAAATTAGCATTGTTCTTTAGTGTGAGCCCAAAATTAGCCATTGTTCTTTGCTGTGAACGTCAACATTAGCCATTGTTCTTTGCTGTGAACGTCAAAATTAGCCATTGTTCTTTAGTCTGAGCACAAAATTAGCATTGTTCTTTAGTCTGAGCACAAAATTAGCATTGTTCTTTGGTGTGAGCACAAAATTAGCTATTGTGATGCAAGTCAATCAAGTGCTATGCCTGCCGATGTAGGCGATCATATCTCTCCACAACTCTCTCTCTCTCCTTTCTGTAGATAAACAGTTCTAATGTCGATCTTTTGTCGAACCAATATGTCAGACCATCCAAAATCTTCTCCATCTGTCTTCCATGATCTCTCCTTCCCTGAATTGTACCTGTTCTAAATCCAAAGTTCTAAATCTCCTCTTCGTATTACATGTCCGAAAAACCTTCATTGGTCGATTCATATTCTTTTGATAAGATTCCTTTGGGCGGAGGACTAATTCAAAACCTCATCATTTGTTTTCTTCACTGTCCATATAATTTTCAGCATTCTTCTGTAAACCACATCTCTGTGGCTCCCAGTAATTTTATTGATTGTTTGTTCATTGTTATACATTAGTCAACCCCACAAAAGCAGCGGTGACATGGTTCTCTTTAAACAACCACATCGTCAACACTCCAACACCATCTGTGGTTTTGTGTTCAGAGGTAGTGGAGCGATCTCAGTCTATGAAATACCTGGGGTTGCGTTTTGATCGTAGTCTAGCTTTTACGGAACACATAGCTCATGTGATAATGAAGGCGAGGAAAGGTTTGCTGGCGATGAGGGTAATGGCTGCGGCGGATTGTGAACAGCGCCATCTTTGTATTTTATACCAGGGTCTGGTCCTTTCTGTGCTTGAGTATGCGCTGGCGATCCTGACTCTCAGTCATAGTCAGATAGAACGACTGGAAAGAATACAGAACGAGGCGATGCGCATTATACTTGGTTGCACTAAAGACACGTCGTGCAGGGCGATGCGCTATCTCCTTGACTATCCTACTATGGAGTATAGAATACTGATGAGCCGTGCACGAGCATACCTTCGAGTCAATGCTGACACACAACATCCTCTGCACTTGGAAATAAAGAGACAAAAGGAAATAGGTTAAAAGAGGAAAATCTTGGATGGGTCAGGCCGAGGACTGTATTGAACAGGTGTGTACACTTGAAGACATTGATCCCGGTGAAGAATGGATACCGGTGCCAAGAGCAATCGCTACATCCTTTTCTGTATGCATCGAACTTGATAAAGAATGCAGGCAACACAACCCACTTGTTGTGGAGGCAGAGGTTCAGGCATTAATTTCTGAGAACGCATCTGATCATGATGTAATCATTTATACGGATGGTTCGGTGATTCGACATGTGCGGAGCTCGTGGGCTTTCACTGCTCAGGTCGGAGGTGATGTTGTGAAGGAAGACAGTGGTGGTTTTGCCGTGACTACAAGCAGTCTCACTATGGAAATCATGGCGGTTACCAAAGCGATGATTTGGCTAGAATCACAGACTTTTATCCATGCATGTTTTCTCAGTGACTCAATGAGTATGCTCAGGAAGATTGAAACAGGATGGGCTAGGAGACATTGGATAGAATCGCTGGGGAGGTCTAAGCTGACAAAGATCAGTTTTATTTTTGTACCAGGGCATGCAGGTGTAAGGGGAATGAACGTGCGGATAGGCTTGCAGGTATGGCTGCTGTCCAAAGCGGACGAGCAATGGACCAGGCTGATATTATAAATTCCCTAAGGGAGAGAGGGCGTGTACATGATTCACGTAATAGCGGTGCATCCACAACACTAACCAGACTGCAAGAACTCAAAGTTAAGTGTGGTGTAGCTCGACAAGAACGCTATGCTGGCAGACAAAGAAGAATTGTAAACCAACAAAGAACCGGTGTCGTTAGTCGCCACACGCTGATGGACATACTGAGGGAGAGATCGGAGCACTTATGGACTAATTTGTTCGACGTGCAGTGATGGTGATCCGACGACTAAACTAAACATGTATCAACTACAATTCTCGTAAACTCATCACTCAATGATAGAGGCATCTGTTAGCTACCAGTGACAGAGAGTAATGTTGCAGTAGCATGCTATACTTCATCAGGAAGAGATAAATCAATAGTGTCACTGCTCAAGCAACGAACATGTTCATCTAATCACTCTTGATGTTAAACGTGGAGAAGAGCTAGGAATGGTAGATAACAACAAGCAATTAGATAGTCAAGGTTACACGCAATTAGAAAACAATATACATAATGTCAAGTGTTACTCAAACAAGAAAAAAAGAAACAGAGTGTTGATAGAAAGGGATGATAACAAGCAAAGATATGCGAATATGTGTGTATATACAGTGAGCATATGGAAATTTTATCATGCATTTCTTTCGCTGTTTTGATAGAGACTTGAGTACCTATGGGTCTGCTTGTAGTGTAGTTATATTTTTGTTAATTAACTTGGGTCTGCTCGTAGTGTAGTTATATTTTTGTTAATTAACTTGGGTCTGCTCGTAGTGTAGTTATATTTTTTTTAATATTAACTTGGGTCTGCTCGTAGTGTAGTTATATTTTTGTTAATTAACTTGGTCTGCCGTAGTGTAGTTATATTTTTTAAAATTAACTTGGGTCTGCTCGTAGTGTAGTTATATTTTTTTTTAAATTAACTTGGATCTGCCCGTAGTGTAGTTATATTTTTTTTTAATTAACTTGGGTCTGCTCGTAGTGTAGTTATATTTTTGTTAATTAACTTGGGTCTGCTCGTAGTGTAGTTATATTTTTGTTAATTAACTTGGGTCTGCTCGTAGTGTAGTTATATTTTTGTTAATTAACTTGGGTCTGCTCGTAGTGTAGTTATATTTTTGTTAATTAACTTGGGTCTGCTCGTAGTGTAGTTATATTTTTGTTAATTAACTTGGGTCTGCTCGTAGTGTAGTTATATTTTTGTTAATTAACTTGGGTCTGCTCGTAGTGTAATTATATTTGTTTTGTTAATTAAATCTTCTTCTTCTAATTCTTTGAACGCTTCATATCGACCACTTGTTAACCACTCTGTGTGATTTGTATGTGATCTGAGCCTAAGAGCGATTGTACGTTGTACCAGTTATGCGCCTACAAGTAGGCCAGCACATCCGATTTCTGCGCTGTTTTTATTTACTACGGTAGCATCCCTAGAGCCTACATCAGTCGCCTCTTACGACATGCATTGTAGGTTGCAGTGGTACTATTCTTGCTTCCCTTGCGGGCAACGGCACCATACGGGCGATGAATTAAATAAGTCGCTAACAATAGATTTGAAAGTGAAATTCTTACAACTAACTGTTGAGCCTCCAAATTTCCATCGTATTCTATAAAGTGTGTCCCTCTGCCATGTCCTGGTTCATCATTATCATCAAGGTGCGTATCCTTTATAGGACGTTGCTCTCTTTGCAGCACATCTGAAATTCACTCTCTTGCCAGTTCACCCACTTCGTCGATGGTCATGTTCATGGTTTCTTTAATATCTTGTAGCCATCTTCTTCTTGGTCCTGCCTCTGCGTCCTGGGATCCTGCCCTCTAGTATTGTTCTTTCCAGGCCATCGTGACGCTTGATGTGACCAAAGTATGTAATGTTTCTGTATAGTATGTCGTTTATCAGTCAATTCTCTTTAACATTTAGTTCTTTCAGGACATCAGTGTTCTTTCTCTTTCTGTCCATGGTATTCGTAGGATCTTTCTGTAGCATTTAGTTTCAAAGGACTGGATTTTCATTCTTAATTTTTGTGTAATAGTCCATGATTCACAACCATAAGTAGCCACTGGGAAAATGCATGATCTCAATATTTTTAGTGTTAGTATTTTGCTGGTGCTTTGCCACATGTTCTTCATTGTGTTTAACTTCTTGATCGATATTGCCAATCTTCTTGAGATCTCTTTGGAGCAGTCACCGTTATTGTTAATTATTGAGCCCAGATATTCGTAGCTCTCTACACATTGGAGTTCTTCATTGTTTACTTCGATGTTAGGTGAGCCTTTTGCTTTGTCAGTTGACATGATTTTTGTTTTTGTGTATTCAAATATAGATGTTGGTCTTCACTTAGGATTTCCTGGTTAAAGCATTGAAATCATCTCGAGCTGAATAGTTCACAAATATGACTAATATAATCATTTTGTTCTTTCAGGTTTGCTGACATTATTGAATAATATATAATTTACGGATAGTTATATATATATATGGTGGTGTCTGTGGCTTAGGGGATAGTGATTATGTCTATTAACCCCGACGTTCTGAGTTCGAATCTCGTTGCGGACAGTTTGCTTGCAAATTGATTCGCGTGGATTTTTACAAAAGAACGATGGCACCACCCGTTCAGAACGCAATGGCAATCTACTCAACGTAATAATGCCTAGAAAAATCACAAACAGCGTTAAAAGCTGGGGTGGATTCGCAAAGTCCTGTAAAGGATATGCAATTAACTGTATATATATATATATATATATATATATATATATAATGTGTGTGTGTGTATGTGTGTGTGTGTGTGTGACTACGTCCGAGTTCGAATCTACAACCTTCAGAACGAAAAGCAAATGAGTTATGTATATGGTACATTCAAACATTCATATATACAACCACACAACAAAACACACACAACCCCACGCACAAATTGCACGTCACACAAAAACTTTATACTTAGTTATAAGGGCTCACACAAAAACACGCACACGCTAAAAATTACACACACAAGGAAAATTACATAAACATGCAAAGAATGCATGCAAAGAAACACACTCACAACAACACGTACAAAGTGACACTCACACACATATATACATAACATGCCAGATAGTTTTATTATAAAAACCAGACACATAGGCAGAACTACATGCATGCATTAAAAACACCAAGAATTCACAGAAAACCAGCCAAATCATACATACATTAAACCAAGCAAGCACACGCAAAAACACACGGAACTAATTAGGTACAAGCATAACTTATATACACGCATACACATTACGAATACACACCCACACGCACAAAACTTCATGTATATATGCAACACACAACTCAACATACAACATAACGAGCACACACACACCAATACATACACACAATACCAAGAAAACAAGAAACAGCACATGTTGAATACTCAAGATTGAAAATAGACACACAAAATAAAACGCACAGTAGCACACAAATACGACACACAAACATACACATTAACCTACACGAAACCACGCACAAATATAAAACAACACACACTAAACTACACAGACGTCAGATGTACACAATCACCACCACATAGAATTACTTCTATTTCTGAATGAAGTACAACTCATCACCAAACACACTCATCTACATACACAAAAGCATATACCGTTGATAGAGAGACGAAAATATTTTTAATATACAGCTATTTGTCTCAGTCCAGTGGACGGCCCCGGCCTTGTCACACACAGATCATTCAAACAGAAGGCATCAATATGACCTATTTGATCGCCGATCGATCAGTATGCATGGCCCTTCTCTACCTGCATAAAAGCGTGCAATTATTTAATCAACTGAGAAATGGGAAAGCGCACTGATATAAGACAGTACTACACATTGTGATCAGCTGATACACACGTACACATCACAACGTTCAGTTTTATTATTGTTTATACAAATGTGACATGGTTTATTAATTTTATTCAGGGTGAATGTACTGGTACAAGTATGGATCAGAAAAATCACAATTTTCTGTCCCTGGGCATACAGAGTTTTTAAAAAAGAGCTTGACTGATAGTATGGCTATGGTATCATAGGGAAATGCAGTGGAACAAAATGACATGTTTAACGCACCGAGCGAGTCTTCCTGGAAAGAGTAGTTTCAGGGTGTGTTTACAATATCGTTTCGGTCAATTGCCATACCAACCAATCTATCAGCTCGTTCATTATCCCTGACTCCTCGTGCCCAGGGATGAAAATAAAGATGATTTCCTGATTCCTGTCTGCACTAGTACCTTCGCCTAGTTTCGTTTCACCGTTCCTGTTTCGACCTTACGAAACATACACAGGGAGTCACTCGGTATCAAAACAAGAGAGTAGTTATGAGATGCCAACGACGTAAACGCCCCTGTACCCGCCCGCACTTTCATGTTTAAGCTGCTTGTGGTTGTCGCATATGTCTCACTGACTTCCTTATTGTTTTATCTCCTGGTCGTGCCGAAAAAATACACGCACATTGTTGTTGGTGAATGACTGAACCATCTGTGTAAATAACATCGTCTGTTTTGTTAACATTTTCATTCAATAGATCCTCAACCTCCGTGTTAATTAGTAATGGATCATTTTATTCACAGTTTTTGTTAATGGATATAATATTCTCTGCCTAAATAGTATAGCTGAGACAAGCTCAGTCGAAATAGTATAGCTGAGACAAGCTTTGTCGAAATAGTATAGCTGAGACAAGCTCTGTCGAACTAGTATAGCTGAAACAAGCTCTGTCGAAATAGTATACCTAGGCAAACTGTCGAAATAGCATGAGACAAGCTCTGTCGAAATAGTATAGCTGAGACAAACTCTGTCGAAATAATATAGCTGAGACAAGCTCTGTCGAACTAGCATAGCTGAAAGAAACTCTGTCAAAATAGTATAGCTGAGACAAGCTGTGTCGAAATAATATAAATTCTACTTAAAAAGAACATAAAATCCACCCCACCACCCTTCTACCTTCAGTAAGTTAGGGGTCAATGTGCGGATTATCTGCATTAACAGACAAACACTAACACCCCCATCTGATAAGTACGCTAAATCATGATTTCTCATAGAGACCGACAGGGTAGAAAGATAGGGGGGTGGGCGGAAGGGCGTACTTTGACTTAGTAACATAACACCGGAAAACGTTGCAATAAAGTCAATGGGAAGGTGGTCCAGTAACAAATTCTGGGTCAATGGTTTTTTTTCTCCTGTTATTATGAATAAAGAAAACAGGATCTGTGTAGGAATGAATAATAAATAGAACGTATTCTAATTAGTTTTTAAATGTGGCTGATGTTGAAGAACTGTGAACATTCAAGAGCGTTAGGGTTTCAGATTTCATTTGTACACAAGATTCAATAATATGCGTGTATAATTTGAAAACATAACATGGACATTCAATACTTTAGGATAAGAACACATTTACATTCAGCGCAGGTCTGCTTGCATGGGGAGGGAGACCAGTCAAATGGTAAAGTATGCTTTCACGCAAAAATCAATCAGAAGCTCCAAACCATGCGTCACGGCTAACACCCGAATTAACCCGAAGACCACTAGGATTGTTGCTGGAGCTACGGAGTTCGTGTTTTGTGCAATATTCTCGGCAGGTGGCGTGCCATTTCTGCAGAGAGGGAACGAGCCATATGGGGTAAAACCCGATAATGCCCGTCTGCCCAGCGTGTTCGTAGCGCGTTGGACTACGGGTGACGACTATCCCTCTGTGTGTGCGGGTTCAATTCCGCGAGATGGCAGAAAAGCCACAGATTCCCAGATTTACGGTGTTCGTGGCACTGAACCAAGGGTTACGATGTCCATGGCACCGAGCCGAAGAGCTGAAAAGCTCAAGTGCTTCTGGATCGAAAAAAGAAAAAAATGAAAGAGAAGTTTGAAATTCGTGATAAATATATTCTAAGAAGAGATATAGCTTTGACAAAATCGTAGCCCCCGGCAACCTAATGTTATAGGAGACCATGGACAAAATAAAGAGAGGAAATATTGGCATACACATTTTACTCAAAGAAAAACTCATATAAGAAAAGAGAGGAAAAAATAGTGCAGTAGGAAGCTAATGAAGAGAAGGAATTAGTGTGAGTGAAAGATTAGAGCAGATTGACGAGTGGGTAATAAAGAATATTGAACATCAATGATAAATAAACACCATGATGAGGGAAGATGATCATGATGATGAGGATGGTGATGATACTCATTAGGATACCGATGTTAATAAGGAGTATTGGTGATAATGATGATGATAATGATGACGATGGTGAAGGATGACAAAGGATTATGGTGACAAGTGGTGGTGATTATTTATATATAGATATATATATAAAACAATGATGGCCCAAACATTCTCAGATCAGAGTTAGATAGAGCAATAAAGCCAATGAAAAGAAGAATTTCTGCAGGACTATACAATATAAAATAATAAAATATTGAAACTGGCAGACTTTGGGACAAGCACAATAAGAGATATGTGCTGATATCTCGCGGCTACCATTCGGGAGACCAGGATTCAATCCACGGTAAAGCCAATGAGATTTTTTTTCTGTCGAGGGCATAAAGAAAACATCATAACCTGAACAGTTTCGTGACGACTGTACTAGTCATACGGCCATTAAATTCCACAGGATCATATCCTCCTGTCCTCTCTCTTTAGCCTGTTACGCCCTTGGCGTTTAGGGCAGCAACAAACGTACACCATTCTTCCCTGTTCATGGCCTTCCTCTGTATTGTGTTCCAGCTATGATTCATTTCCTTCAATTCTTGCTCTATCGTTCTCCTCCAGGTCGTCTTGGGTCTTCCACACTTTCGCCTACCCTCTGGGGTCCATCTCAGTGCAGTTTTCGTGTCGGAGCCAGTCTCCATGCGCATCACATGTCCAATCCATCTCCAGCGTCGTCTTCGGATGATAGTGCCCATATTCTCTTGTTGGCATCGTGCAAGCAATTCTTGGTTCAAGATAGTAGTCGGCCAGTACACGCGTAAGATTTTTCGCAGACAAGTTGTATGAAAGGTGGAGAGTCTGGACATATCCTGTTCTGTCATTCTCCAGGATTCCGATCCGTACAGCAATGTTGACAGCCCACAGCTGTTATAGATACTAGTCTTGGTTCTGATGCTGTATTGGGCAGATTTCCAGGCGGTCTGAAGGGTCATGAATGCACTTCGTGCCTTACTCAGTCTGTTTTTAATGTCAGATCCAGCGCCTCCTTCATTGCTAATAACACTTCCAAGGTATGGGAAAGCGGTTGTATCTCGGAGGGTTTTACCTTCTAGTTTGACTGGTGCTGGGGTTGCTATGTTCAGAGTCATTACTTCATTACCTCCAGTCCTACACCGCCCAAAAAGCGGTATTACAGACAGTAACGACAGCAATGAAATATACATGACAGGGTACATGTCATAAGATTGGAAAACATTAGTCTTCGTATCCCTTCCTAAGAAGACCGTGGCAAGAGAATGCACATATTATAGAACAATTAGCAATATGAGTCAGGTGTCACAAATAATCCTAAAGATTATACATGATAGAATAAAATACAAAAGTAAGAAAGAAGTTGGCCAAGACCAATTTGGTTTTTGAAAGAACAATATTCATAATAATTATCTTATTTTATTATATATATATATATATATATAGCCTTTTCGTCTTTACAGACGAAAAGGTTATATTGTTTTGTACCAACATCAGCATAAGAAAGAAAGTTGGCACAAACCGTGCTTGAATTACATAGATAAACAAAGAATGAAGTGGTTTGGCCATTAATAAGAATGCATCCAAACTCCACAGTATACAGAGTCTTCTACAACAGAACATCGGGAAAGAAGGCAAGAGGAAAACCACGGAAAAGATGGTTAGATGGCGTGGCAGCATCTGTGAAAGAGCAAAGATAACAATCACACAAGCCACCAGAACAGCGCAAGACAAAAACAGAAAACCACGACACTGGGCAACAACCCGGTAGCAGTGTGACGACAAAAGAAGAAGAAGACAGACGGTCAATTGGCAAGTGTTTTACAGAAACAAACTCTGAGTTTTCGCTTGTCTCTCTTGTCTTTCAGCTCATCCCTAAGTCTCTCTTCAAAAGACTCTGCACCTTTGCGCAATGTTGTTTACCATATATCTCGATCATCAGCCAGTCTTTTCATTTTCCTAGGGAGCTGTTTCTTTCCGTGGTATTATTTTATAATAATTGAAAATAAATAGTTTTGTTTGTTTAAAACCGTGACAAACTTTAACATGTCTGAGAAAATAACAGAAAAGTAGAAGTTCTACAGTATTGATGAAGTAAAGTATCTTCACATGCACTCACAACACACACACACACACACCACAAAATAACTAGACATCCAGGAAGGATATAATTAGGCTCACGTTAAGAGAGTTTAAGATGACACTCAGCTGTGTAAGTTAATCTTATCTAGGTCAAAGGTTATATTATGAAACTAAGAAAATGTGTACTCACTTGAAATCTTTCTCGTGATGTGTAAGATCCACATATCCAAGAGTTTTCGAGGAAGAACTCTCGCCTGAAACACCTTGTTTTTTTGCAGGGCCTTTGGTAACAGCAGGTTCTGTTTGATTTTCATCTATTGTAGACAGAAGGTCTGGTCTAGTCTCATGAATCTTGAGCGTATCCACCTTCAGCTGAAGTACAGATTTCAGTTTGTGAACTTCTTCTTTAAGACGGCTAATCTCGTTATCCTTCTCTTTGATGAGCTCATCTCTGCGTCTCATCTGAGCGTCGTACTGTTCGATAATCTTATCTCGACGTTTGATCTCATTCCGCAACTCAGGTACTAGTACCTTCACCTTATGCACATCCATAGATTCTCCATCGATGGTAAAATGGGCATGTGAACTAGCTCCATTACCCATTTTTGTAGCTTTCGGACTGGTCGGAGCCTGCGTGACCCCGCCGCTGGGAAATGGGCTCAATCCCTTTACTGCTATATTTCCAGGTCTTACGTTTCCGTGGTAATTTTGCTGAAAGTATTGCTCGTGATGATGATGCTGTATTACTTCTGTAGCAACTAGTGGAGAGTTCGAACCTACGCGTGTGGTAGCCCCTCCACCACAATTGTAGGCGATTCCTCTTCCAACGCTGCCGTGAGCAACATTGTCATTGTCGGATGCATTAGAAGTTCCCGAAGGCACATCTGTGTTCAGATTTGAACTTGCAGAAGTGGGAACATTACAAGGTGGCGGCATATTCGTTTAAGTCTCGTGACGTCACTGACGATCTAGGCACGCTGATTGGACGAACTAGTCGCGCGCGGTCACCTTCAATACTGCTGTACAATGTATCGCGTTATCACGTGCCCACAGCGCTATGTTACCAAGCAACAGTTTCACGTTTCGCGTTTCCTCGTGATTCTCCTAGTCGACAATGCTATATGACTTACAAACAAGTACATATGTTTAGTGTTTTCAAGATAAGGGAGATGTTTTGTCCAAATCTGTAAAGGAAACAAAATATGAATTAAAATGCTGTTATAAAATTGTTCGCCAACCATAATAACTTAAATTCTGTAGATTCAGAGCAATGTTAATTAATGCACAGAAAAAAAATGACATTAAAAAAAATGTGTAATGTTCCGTAACATTTTCAGACCTTGATGTATAAGGCGTTTTCTTCTTTGCGTTCGTTCTTTACGACCAATTTTAATCACTCTTGTGATATGCTTGATCTTTGCCAAGAACGTGTATACGTTTCACATTGGTTTGGTAGGCCCTAAACGCATAGACTTCTACACATTTAGGACACGTGCATCCGCTATCAGCCAAACCTCCTTAGCCGCCTCTTACGACATGCGTGGCAAGTAACAGTGGTTCTATTCTTTACACCCCAAATTTGGGCCCCGGTAACCAATCTTATTCTAACATCGACTTAGTGTTGGACAGTAGTTGGTAACCAATTATATTCTGTGTACATCTTCATATACAGGGTGTTCAACTTAAAAGCAGCCTGTGAGTGGAGCTAATCTGGCATATATGTATGGAAATGGGAAGGTTCAGTTATGACGTAGTATATGTCAAGGTTGTGTGATGGTGTGTAATTGTAGTGCGATGAACGTGGCGATGAACAAATGTGACGAAGGACAAGCTATTCAGAACCGGTTTAAATAGTAAATAGACGAGATGCAATGCGTACCTGGTAAATTTCTATTTTTCACTGGAGCTGCTTTTAAGTTGAACACCATGTAGTTTTTCTTGGACTGTCAGGGGGTAGGCTGTGTATGTTTCCTTTCTTTATTGTCTATTGTCTATTTCCAGGTGGAAGATGTAGTTGGTTGTTCACTCTTGCCGTTAAGCGTAGGGGGAGGGAGCTTTAATTTGCGTTCTATGGCTAGATGAGTCGCCCGTGTTGTGTTATATCCGTGTTCATGTAGTGTGTTCTTGATGTTGTCTATCCATCTTTTTCTTTGTCTTGCCTTAGCTCTAGTACCCGATCTCTGTTTATTGTATGGCTGTTATTGGTGGTTGGTTGTATTTCATTCTCATTAAATGTTCAAACCACTGCATTTGTTCATTGTATGTTGAATACTCTTGCAGGATATGTGTCTCTGTCATTCTGCTGGTGTTAACAGTGTATATGTTAGTAGATCATATCTTGTAATTGTTAAACAGGTGGTATATCAGCCTACTATGCCATGTTTGTAACAGGATGATGACAACCTGTTATTCACTATAGAGTTAGTAGTAGGCTTCAGTTGCGATTCATGCTCAGTTTTGTTGGTAGGGTCAGAAATTTTTTTCCGGATAAATCATGATTTTTGGTTGCTATATTTTAACTTATAAAATAATAAATACACTTTATACATTATTGTTGGTGGGGCCCGGCTCCACTGGTCCTTAATGACGAGCCGCCACTGGTAGGCTTCATCTTTTTGTTGACCTGGGTGATATCCTGTCCATGTATACTTGTAACCCATTTTTATCCATATTTTGTTTCCTCACTTATCATACAAAAATCATCCATATTGTGTTTCCTCACTTATCATACAAAAATCATCCATATTTTGTTTCCTCACTTATCATACAAAAATCATCCATATTTTGTTTCCTCACTTATCATACAAAAATCATCCATATTTTGTTTCCTCACCTATCATACAAAAATCATCCATATTTTGTTTCCTCACTTATCATACAAAAATCATCCATATTTTGTTTCCTCACTTATCATACAAAAATCATCCATATTTTGTTTCTTCACTTATCATACAAAAATCGTCCATATTTGGTGTATGGTATTAAATAACTTTTACCTCACATTTCTTAATCTTAGTACTTAGAATATCAAGGACACAGAAAAGAACACATGCTTCTCTTCTGCAACAGCTTGATTTTAGACAGAGATAGCTATTAAAAAACATAAAATAAAGGAAAATATTTCGGACACATCAAACGGCATGAGTGTGTAGAGAAGGAAATTTTGGAAGGAATTATGCCTGGAAGAAGAATGACAAGAAAACCTAAAAGAGTATGGGTACAAGATGACTGACGATCTGAGAATGACTGCTGCTGTCAGTTGTCAACTTGCACAGAACAGAGAGCTTTTCAGAAATGCTGTCATGGGAGTCAAGCTCCGGAAGGGACAGGCTACTTGATGATGATGATGAGTACACAGGAGGTAGAAGGGTCATCTCCTTTCGTCACTTATGAGACATCCTATGATATTCTATGACAGTCAACAGTTTTCTGTTTCCCTTTCCACCGTTTTTCTTCAGTTTTCTTGTCAATTGCTCCTTCTTCTCGTTGTGCCTGATGTCCATTGGAAAAAATATTTTGCCAAAGCACTAATTGCCTTCTGTGCACATGTCCAAGCCATCTGCAACTTTTACATCTGACCGCGTTTATCGGTCATGTCTAATTAGTTTGCCCTCGCAATTTCTCAATTGTGATCTTCTCTGAACAAAATATTTCACAGAATTTTTCTAAGACATTTGATTTTGAAATGTCTCAAATTTATCTGTAATTTCTGCAGACATTTTCCAGCATTTGTTGTTGAATAGCAATATTGGCGAAAAACGTAAAACAAAGGCCTTTTGGTCGAAACGTTCCTGTGTATCGGTTTTGTATTTTGTAAACTTATAGTATTTTGTTTTTACGTGTTTCGCCATTGTTACATAGTTTTACTCCATTCTGTACTTATTTCGACATAGCAATTGCTAGATGCTACTTAATTCTGTATTTGTAATACAATATTAGATGCTACTTTATATTCTGTATTTGTTGTATATAAATATGTAGTTATATTCGATTGTGCTATATAGCAATATTAGAGTCTACATATTCTGAATGTCTATCATATTGTAACTTATATCTAATTTGTTGATATATAAATTCTAGAGGACTTATATTCTGTTGTTTATACAACTGTCTACTTCATTCTGAATTGTTGTTTAATTTCACTGTAATTTTTTTTATCTACGGACGCATTCATATTACAATAGATATTGAAGTAAACCAGTACACCGGCTTTCCGTCATCTTAACAAATACTAGAAGCCAGTAGATCGGCTCAGTACGGTGAAGGGGTTAAATCGATACATTTTGGTCTCCAACATGTTTTCAAGTTTAGCAAAGGATTGGTTTGCTTTGCTTGTTCTTCTTGTTACTATACGAAAGCGCATGTGGTGTCGGGCCAGCAAGGGAAGAAAAGAATAGTACAAATACGACCTACAAGGCATGTCATAAGAGGCGACTGATGTAGGATCTAGGGAAGCTGCCTTAGTAAATAAATAGAATCGTAGAAATCGGATGTGCTGGCCTTCTTGTAGGCGCATAACTGCCACAACGTATAGTCGCTCTTAGGCTCAGATCACATACAAATCACACAAAGAGGTTAACAAATGGTCTATATGGAGCGTTCAAAGAAGAAGAAGACTACACGAAAGAAAACATAAACATATATATATATATAAGAAATAAAATTGTCCATAACCTTTTTAAACCTTACGGTATGAGGTGCCTGTCACTTCACATTTCTAGAACCTATTGTACAGGAGGTAGAGGTCAATCTTTCTCAAGTGTGGAACATCGATTGTACGATTGAACCAACAAACTATAGTCAACACTGTTAAAGTACAACCCGACTCACCGAGTCATTGAATGAAATGAAAAAGACAGTGCTACCGTTCAGATCAGATACAAAGAGATACAATAAGAATTGTAAGATCATCCTTACTAACTCTAACATTGATGCTTCTAAGGGTTAGTTAGTTTGTTCCTTTCGTGCCAAAGACGGCACATAAGGCAGAGGTTTTAGATCTCCATGTGATGCGGTTCGCTGCTTGCAGTTGGAGATCTTGTATGGTTTTACATCCCAATAGTTTACTTTCAATAGGTCTTCTACGTTTTCTTTTCCCAACTGGTGACCACATAAGGACTTGTCTCTTATCGTCTGATCTAAGAACATGACTTAAATATCTCCACCTTTGTTTCCTTCTAATATTTAATATGGGTTGTTGCTGTGTTCTCTGTATTTAATTCTTATTGTTCATGTTTGTTTGTCTGCACGCTGTGATATAATCAAAAGCAATGTTCTTCCTTACATTCATATGGCGTGCCTCGGCTTATATACTTTTTAATCATGGACTTTAATTGTATTTCTTCTGTTCAATGTATGTTTGGCACTCTTGTAGGATATGTGTTTCTGTCATTCTGCTGGTGTCAAAAATGTATATAGGGGTTTTAAGCCGAAGGATTGACTTCATTGCCCCGCGTTTTACCCCATATTGCTCGGCCCCTCTCCCCAGAAATGGTACGCCACCTGCCGAGAGTATTGCACAAAGCACGAACTCCGTATCTCCAGCATCTCTTCTTCTTTGTGTTCATTCTTTACGACCAATTTTAATCACTCTTTATGATCTGTTTGATTTTTATCAAGAACGCGTATACGTTGCACATTAGTTTGGTAGGACGCTAAACGCATAGACTTCTACACGTTTAGGACACGTGCATCCGATTTCAGCCAAACCTCCTTAGTCGCCTCTTACGACATGCGTGGCAGGTAACAGTGGTTCTATTCTTTACACCCCAAATGTGGGCCGCGGTAACCACTGGGGAGGCTCAAGCAACAATCCTAGGGTCTCTAGAAAAAACTGCACTCGTGAACAGAAAGGCGCGGTCTTGATTCGTACCCACGACCTTCGACTCACAAGGCAAAGGATTTAACCACTTAGCCACAGAGATCTCCCATCAGTGTATATGTTAGTAGAACATAACTTTCACTTGTTAAACAAAGGATACATCAGCCTACGGTACCCTATTCGTAATCGGATGATGACAACCTGTTTTTCTAGCCTTTTCCTGCTACATACTTTCTGAAGCTGAGCTAAAAATAGCTACTCTTTGTTTCTAGGTCACAAACGTGAATGTACGCCTATAGCAGTGACAGTAGCAATGTATAACGTGTTAACACGTCTTTAGCCCACAGAGGAGAGATAATAATAGACGTGTTAATGCGTATTTAGAAGTGAATAGGAAAAACGTATATATACGTCTTTAACAGCTAAAGGACTAGTGAGTTGGTAATAGGCTTCCTCTTTTTGTTGAACTTTGTGATTTCTCGTCCATTTATGGTTGATCAGAAATAATGTCAAAAATATATCTGGGTGCAAGTATCGATTTAATAAAGTCTTGATGTAGAAAAGTGACCAATCTATTTTTTCTCTGACAAAAATAGAAATACTTGAGAGACAAAAATGAACAAGTTCTTGGTTAATGTTGCGAATATTGACACAAGCAATCAAATAATCGATACTCGCTAGACAACATAATGAAACACTAATTGTTGGAGTACTACCGTCAACGTGGGTTACTATCCTGAGCATAGGAAATTGCTTTGAAGCTGTAAAGTACTTGTACTTGATAGTCTATGTACTGTATCGATTATTCATAATTGGCATGGTGACTTGAATAGCAAGAAATGAAATTTTCAGGGCTAGTTGGTACAAGAATAGTGAACAGAGTTAGATGTAGACAAGTGGCAAGTGACATCTTCTTCTTCTTCTCTTCCACCAGTTACTTCTTTATCGAAGTGTTGGATGGGAGGGGGGACAGTGATCTTGTGTGTGCTTGTTCTTATGCACGTTGTAAGCTGTTATTCATTTTTTAAGGCTGTTCTTGATGCCGTCGTTTCATCTTTTGAGTGGTCTTCCTCTTGTTCTGTACACGTTATACTTTTTTTTTAGCGTGGCTCGCTGTGGTAGACGATACCAGGGCATTTTTGTCAGGTGTCAAAATCATTTAATCTGTTGTTCTTTTATGAATTTCATGACTGGTTTCACATCTAGTCTTCTGTTTTTTGTTTTTTCATTTCTAATTTTGTCTCTTATTGGTTACACCTGCAGCTGTTCTAAGGTACCTCATCTCCGTTGTTATGGTTTCCCGCTCACTAGCTGCTGTCATATCACACAGGAAATAGTGAAGTTTGTTTTTTATGTCAGCAACTATGAATGAAGCTATCGTGCCTAATTTGTCGCATCTGATTGATTTTTCTTGATGGCTTGCTTTCCTTGTCACCACAGTCCTTTGGTATTCAGGCACATATTACACCAATTTCAGAGGTACTTGTGATTTAGGTGACCTGGTAAGGATCAGGGTCTTTATACTTCAACTGAGCCTCATCTTTTATTATTGTCAAACTGACCTGGAATCATAGAATTTCAAAGAAAACACCATAAATAGATGACACCATAAATAGAAGACACCATAAATAGAAGATACCATAAATAGAAGACACCATAAATAGAAGACACCATAAATAGAAGACACTCATAAATAGAAGACACCATAAATAGAGATATCATAAAGAAGACACCATAAATAGAAGACACCATAAATAGAAGACACCATAAATAGAAGACCATAAATAGAAGACACCATAAATAGAAGACACCATAAATAGAAGACACCATAAATAGAAGACACCATAAATAGAAGATATCATAAATAGAAGACACCATAAATAGAAGACACCATAAATATAAGACACCATAAATAGAAGACACCATAAATAGAAGACACCATAAATAGAAGATATCATAAATAGAAGACACCATAGATAGAAGACATCATAAATAGAAGACACCATAAATAGAAGATATCATAAATAGAAGACACCATAGATAGAAGACATCATAAATAGAAGACACCATAGATAGAAGACACCATAAATAGAAGACACCATAGATAGAAGACACCATAAATAGAAGACACCATAAATAGAAGACATCATAAATAGAAGACATCATAAATAGAAGACACCATAAATAGAAGACACCATAGATAGAAGACACCATAAATAGAAGACACCATAAATAGAAGACACCATAAATAGAAGATATCATAAATAGAAGACATCATAAATAGAAGACATCATAAATAGAAGACACCATAAATAGAAGACACCATAAATATAAGACACCATAGATAGAAGACATCATAAATAGAAGATATCATAAATAGAAGACACCATAGATAGAAGATATCATAAATAGAAGACACCATAAATAGAAGACACCATAAATAGAAGACACCATAAATAGAAGACACCATAAATAGAAGACACCATAAATAGAAGATATCATAAATAGAAGACACCATAGATAGAAGACACCATAAATAGAAGACACCATAAATAGAAGACATCATAAATAGAAGACATCATAAATAAATGACATCATAAATAGAAGCCCATAAAGACAAGACATCATAAATAGAAGACACCATAAATAGAAGACATCATAAATAAATGACATCATAAATACAAGACATCATAAATAGAAGACATCATCAATAGAAAACATCTTAAATACGGCGTAGATAGTTCCATCAACAATAAAAGACATTATACACGATGGCATCCTATGAGTCTCAAGAGACAAAGATGTATATAACTTGGATTCTTCGAAATGAGCTCAGTGTCTTTTTTTCATGTTTGTTGACTACGCGCACTGATATAAACAAAATAAGGTTTGTCCTTAGTTTGAAATAAAACGGAACTGCAAGTTACATAGTATTAAAACTAAATTACGAATTTTCAATTCAAATGTTGTATCAATCCAAACATATGCCAGCGGGAGTTGGAAAATGACTAAAGATATAGAAAGTAAGTTGAATGCATTTGAAAATATATGACTGCGAAAAATAATGAATATAAAATGGAACGAATTCAGGAGAAGTGATAAAATCAGAGACATGTCTGGTCAACCACTACTGACAAATGTTATAAGAGAGACAAGATGGAGATACGTTGAACACACCTTGAGGAGAAATGATCAACGAATATCAAAGCAGGCATTGAAGTGAAATGCAAAGGGTTCAAGAAAGAGAGGACGGCCTAAGGAGACCCTGAAACGAACTTTGCTGAAAGAGGCAAGATATATCGGTCTCAGTTATATGGATGAGATTGAGCGAGTTGCCTAGGATAGAGCGGTATGGATAAATTACTTGCAGACCCTATGTAACGTATAACGGTACGAGAGGAATTATTATTAGTTTGAAAGCTGCGTGCCTCGGCTTAAAGAGACTAAACCCTCTACATAACAAACAAACAAATCAAGAGAGACAAACTGTGGACAGTGTGTGCTAGCTGCTCCTCAATCTCACCAAGATTTATATCAGCTCTGTAGCAGCCTGTTATCTTAGTCTGACTTCTCAGTCTACTGTTTCGAACCCACTTTCAGCTAAATAGATCTCTTGCAATCTCTTCTCAATTATGTGCATTCTTTTCCAACGCCGTTAAGTCTGTTTCCTAACAGTCTTGTTTACAAAGAAACTGCCGCCCAGCAGTTCTCTTGTCAGAAGCTAGATCTTCCTATAAGATATCTTTCGGTAATTCAGTCGTCCGTTATCTCGAACAGGTGAATAAACGATCTAGTGTGGTGTTGGTAAACACTTTCAATTTGTGAAAATGAAAATCGTGGTATATCCATTACAGGATGTAGTCTTCAACCCCAGTAAACGAGTCGTTGACTTTTTTTATTCACCACTTATACTTTCAGTAGTTTGTCATTGCTTTCTGAACGATGAGGTCTATTTTTAATTTTCGTAAAAATCCCACAGAAACGAATTTGCTTCCAAACTGCCTGCAGCGGAGTTTGAACCAGGTACGCTTGGGTTGTGTCGCTTAAGTTACAGACTCTCTCACTTTTGTTATACTCCGACGTTTTTAAGGTTATCAGTTATCAGTTATATAGAGGAATATCATCATAGCACCCCGGACATGCCCTATAGGTGCCCCGATCTCCGTCTCAGCAAATCCAGCAGCGTCCAGCGACCCAACACGCCAGTTCGATGTTGATTAATCAATCTCTTTGCATATTTAGTATGTCGTTCTTTTCGGGATGCACCAATATTGACACCCATCTCTTTCAATCGGGTCAGCGAGTGGGATTCACAGCCCTGAAACTCCTCTGTTCGGAAAGACTCTCTCAATGTGTGAAGAATGTCACTTCGATCCATGGCAGCTCCTCTGATATTGTAGCCAAGCCAGCCAATCTATCAGCTCGTTCATTACCCCTAACTCCTGCGTGCCCAGGGACAAAAATGAAGGTGATTTCTCTGATCATTGTCTGTACCAGTACCTCCATCCAGTTGCGTCTCACCATACCTCATTCGACTTTACAAATCATGCTCATGGAGTCACTGAGTATAAAAACACGAGAGTAATTGTGAGGTTTGAAGGTTTTAAAGTCGAAGGATTTACTTCATTGCACTGTGTTTTACCCCATATGACTCGGTTCATCTCCGCAGAAATTGCACGCCACCTACCGAGAGCATTTCACAAAGCACGAACTCCAGCCCTGGTAACAATCCTAGGGTCTCTGGGAAAAATATCTCGTGAAGAGAATGGCGTTGTCTCGATTCGAACCTACGACCTACGACTCGCAAGGCAAGGGCTTAACCACTTAGCTACAGAGACGACTACAAAAATATAACCTCCCGGTGGGAATCGAACCCGATCTCCCGTGTCACAGGCGGTGATACTTACCACTGTACTACCGAGGACACCCGAACGCACTTATACTCCGAAAGGCAATGCATACCGAGATAGCTAGGGTATATTGCTTTACGTCATCTTAATATTTACATCAGCCAATATATTTGTTTATACAAAGGAAGGGAATATACTTATTTATTCATGTTTATTTTCAAAATATGAAATATTTAGAAGTTACAAATTTCCTGATTACTGCATTATATAATGTCCAAACAACTTCATTTTGGGATATATTGTGTAAATATAAAGGTACTAAGAGACTTTGTTTATAGTTTTCATGATATATTTCATACCAATTTTTTTCCTTCTTTGTGACTATAATTTTTTGTCATTTGTACGAAGTCCTTGTCAATCCCGATCAGAATGCAAGTTATTCAGTGCTACATAGAATCAATACTGACATACGGACGCGAGTCATGGACAATGAACACACAGATCGGAAAATCTCTGAAGGCCACAGAAGTGTGGTTTTACAGAAGAATGATGAGAATCCATGGACTGCTAAAATGACTAATGTTGAGGTGCTGAATGAGATCAAGACACAGAGAAAGCTTATCATCAATATAAGAAAGAGGCAGTCATCATTATTCGGATATGTGATGAGGAGGGGAGGTTTAGAACACATTAGAACGGTAAAATCGAGGGTAAACGAGACAGAGGAAGACAGAGAGAGAAAATGTTGGATAACCTGACTTCATGTCACGGTAGAACGTCAACATCTGAGTTGATAGCAAACACCAACGACAGAGATTTGTGGAGATCCATGATCACCTACGCCACTCGGCACGGCACCTGATGATGATGATGAGTATATTCTATTTTGGTATCACCAAAATGAGATCACTAATATTATATATTATATCACAGTGATATTAAAACACATATCTTGATAGTCCACCCAATTAGTATTCCAATAATATATAACATGCATATTGTCAATGCAAGGAATATATATGGCAGCTAGTTATAGAGCAGGTCATAAAAATTACCCAAAAATCATCTTCAGAACCTTGGCGGCTCATGATCATTTTTGATGGTGAGGCCGGACACAAATTTTCGAAAAAATCCTTGTTTTGTGTTAGGTTATATATCTGTATTTACACATAAGTTATACATGATTTCTGGTGAGGCCCGATCCCACTTTCCCTTAATGACGAGCCGCCACTGTTCAGAACCCATGAACGTTTAAGAGTTAAGAAAAGAGGCCATGCTGGAAATCCCAATATATGACAACATCTTGATTTTTTTTACTCTGCCACTTCACAGGTAGCAGAAGGCACTCGTAACAGCAGAAGATTCTTTGTAAAATCAGCGAGAGACGGAAACCATTAGCATACACGCACTTTGTTTGTTTGTTTGTTTGTTTGTCTCATTTTGTTTTTTCTTCTGATCCAGAAGCACTTGAGCTTTCAGCTCTTCGGCTCGTGCCATGGACATCGTAACCTTTCGGTTCGGTGCCACGAATACCGCAAATCTGGAGAACCTATGACTTTTCTGCCCACAGAAATGAACCGCACTCACAGTGGGCTTGTCACCCGTCGTCCAACTCGCTACGAACACGCTAGGCAGGCGGGTCTTTGTTGTTTTTGGTTTTTTTTACCACGAGAAACTGAGCATCTACTGGTATACCTGAAGTGAAACGAAGAGAATTATGTTATATCAACCATCAACTAAAAGGAAGAGAATTATGTTATGTCAACCATCAACTAAAACAAAGAGAATTATGTTATGTCAACCATCAACTAAAACAAAGAGAATTATGTTATGTCAACCATCAACTAAAACAAAGAGAATTCTGTTATGTCAACCATCAACTAAAACAAAGAGAATTCTGTTATGTCAACCATCAACTAAAACAAAGAGAATTATGTTATGTCAACCATCAACTAAGTACATAATTCACTTTAGTGCTGTTACGGATTAATTGTGTGATTATGTCTGCTACGTCTGCCGTCCAAGAAGTCTAAGTTTCTTCACTTATGTTATATTCTTTGCTTGATAAAGACATTTTGGTCGAAACGACTCTGTATACTGTTGTTGTACTTAGTAAAACTATTATACTTTGTTTTTACTTTTTTGTTGCCTTTGATACATAGTTTTACTGCAGTCTTCACTTATATCGATTATACATAATTCTTACACAACTATTATCTGATAATTTCTTCCGCATTTTAGTTTATATCTTACACAGTTTCGTTCAGTTTTTAAAAAATACAGTTTCCTCTCTTTTTTGTTTTCAGCTCAAAGTAACAATAAAGAAGGTAGTCTTTCTAGTCTTTAAAATCCTTGCCGCTTAGGGCAACAACAAATGTAGGTAATTCTTCTTTGTGTTTGACTGTCCTTTGTGTTGTATTTCAGCTGTCATTCATTTCTGTCAGCTCCTGTTCTACTGTTCTCCTCTAGGTCGTGGGTTTTGCAAGTTTTCGTGACAGACTTAGTCACCATGCGTATCACATGCCCATTCCTATTTCTATCGTCTTTTTTAAATGATGGTGTTCTTATTCTCTTGTTAACGCTGTGTAAGCATTTCTTTGTGAACAATATTTTATGATAGAAAGAATTAATGATTGACTGTCTCTGTGATGCCCAGTCTCAATCGCGTCGTTTGTTCTGTATCCTTTACTTGATAATGCCCTTTTGGTCGAAACGTCGCTGTATCTTGTTTGTATACTTTGTAAAACTACATTACTTTGTTTTTTAGGGTTTGATTAATATTCAAAATTGATTCATTATTTGAATAGAGAAAACAATAAAGAAACGCAGAAGTACATGATATTATACAGGGTGTTCAAGATAATAGCAGCCCATGAATGGAGCTAATCTGGCATATATGTATGGAAATGGAAGGTTCAGTTATGACGTAGTGTAGGTCAAGGTTGTGTGACGGTGTGTAATTGTAGTGCGGGAAGGGGCAATGAACAAATGTGACGTAGGACGAGCTAGTCAGAACAGGTTTAAATAGTAAATAAACACAACTCAATTTGTACCTGGCAACTTTCGAATTGTCGATGGGGCTGCAATTATCTTCAACACCCTGTAGAAATGGATTAATTCTATACTTAAAATGGGTTCAATATATAATGAAATGAAACAATACTAAGATCCACAATAACTGACAATTTGAAGATTACTGGTCAGAGAAGGATGTTATTATAGTTTAAGTTGGATGCAAACTTTAAACATTATTATATTGTGCAGTCACAAGGTATGTGGAGATGCACTACGTTTAATCTTCAACAGGGAGATGCCGTTTGCTGTGGAGATGAGCTAAGTGCAATCTTCAACGGGAGATGACGTTTGCTGTGGAGATGCACTAAGTGTAATCTTCAACTGGGAGATTACATTTGAAGTTATTCTCTCTGAATAATCTTGGACATTTTCAGGGTTTGACAAATCAAGTGTTTTTGTTTTACTAAATTTTTCACAGACATTATTTAATAACATCTCATTTGTTCTACATATTGTCACATCATCTTCAGTCTTCATAATACCTAAGGAGATATAAGGCAAATAAGAAAAATATCCACTCAGTTCAATGTTGTGCTTTTATTTACTATGCATTCGGATTTTCCGGAGTAATTTTTTTTGAGTGGCTATGTGCGATTGCGACCTCAGACCAACCTCTCTCAATCGCCGTTTACGACAAGTGAGAAGAGACAGTAGTACAATTCTTCTCTTCCTTGGAAAAATCACAGACGGAACTGGGGACTATTATCTAGAAGTCTTTAAATGTATGTTCGCTTTGATTAAATTAGTGTTGTAGTCATAGTATGCGCCAGTAACTTAAGTGGGTTCATTAGCTTATATATTACGATGATGTTGTCAATAAAACACTTTCCGATGAATGCCTAGAATTTTGTAATAAACATCAATATTAATTGCTGGATATCAGACGTTTGGAGTTTGTAAATAGCGAAACAGTAACAACTGTTCTAAGAAAGAGAAGGTGGAGATATGTTGGACATAATCTGAGAAGAAATTATCAAAGATTTACACAGCAGACATTGAAATGAAATGCACAGAATTCAAGAAGGAAAGGGCCCCCCTAGGAAAACACTGAAAAGAATTTAGCTGGGAGAGGCTAGAAATATAGGACAATTCAATACAGTAGATTGAGCGAGTTTAACAGGATAGATCGGTATGGAGAAATACTTGCGTGCCTAGGTAACCATTAATGGTAGGAGAGAAATATAGTAATTAACAATACAGCAAAGCCGGCCTGGAAGATCTTCATTGAGGGAACGATACCAGACAGGTGGTGTGGGTGGGAATGGGGATGACCAAAAAGAAGATGGGTGCAAGTTATCATAGATGAGTTGAGTATGACTGTAGCAGAACCCACACACCTCACGCAGGACATGGAGGTATTTAAAGCGACTGTTGTCAGCGTGCCCAGCGTGTTCGTAGCGAGTTGAACAACGGGTGACGAGCCCCCTGTGAGTGCGGTTCAATTCCACGAGCAGTCAGAAAGCCACAGGTTCTCTAGATTTACGGTGTCCATGGCACCGAACCGAATAACTGAAAGCTCAAGTGCTTCTGGATTTAAAATAAGCTACTGTTATTTAAGTTTTTATCGAAAGGGACAATTAAGATGATGGGGATGATGAAATAGTAAAGAAGCTAAATATATCTCAAACAACTATTTAATTTATTCTTAACTGCTTTCGTTGAAGAACAGCAATCTGGACTTTTATCGTTAAAGCGGTGATAAACAATATCGAATATTAAGTTCTGTGTATCAATATTTTAACAATCTCTCTCTCTCTCTCTCTCTCGATCACCGCCCAGACCGATGTACCAGACTTACCCATAAATTCTATTCATGTGGAAATCTGATTCATGCAGCCTTAGCATTGGTGTGTTTTACGTCACACCTTCAGCACCATTTGGAACCCTGGTGCTTATCCTTCGGCGATGTGTCCGGTTTCAGCCAGCATTTACTCGGTTCGCTCTCCGTTCTGTAGCCATCTAGTGTTTTTACTGTGTGGGGTAGCTAGCACCACAACCAACCTCATTAATCGCCTCTTACGACGTGCGTGGCAGGTATCTGTGGTTCTATTCTTCACACCCCAATTTGAGCCCCTGTAACCATTCGGGCGATTTTAACAATCTGAGAAACTCCTGCTAAAAACAACAACGTGTCTTATCTCTAAAATTTCAAACTTTTCTCACTTTACTTGCTATAGTCTTCAATTTGCTATTCTACCTGTTTCTAGAAAAAACCTCAAATAAATGGAATTCATTTAAACAGACGCTAGTGAACATAAAGCTATGTTTATGTCTTGACGTTATCGCCTCTGTCAGAGTAACTTCCTCCGTTGGGTCCAGTTTTCATCGATTTTATTAAGTGTTGGAGCCGCATGTTTCTTTTCTCAAATAGAAGTGTCTAGGTTTTCATGGGTACATGAGATCAATATCTGAACGCTTATAAGATTCTATATTTGTTTTTCGTAGAGAGAGAGAGAGAGATTGGTTATTGTTATTGGTTATTGGTTACTAAACTGACGTCATTGCACTCCGGGCCTATCCATAGGTGCTCAGTCTTCCCCAACAGATGTTGAAGAGTATGCATACTGATGGTTCCCGTGGTTCACTGATTAAATACACTTCTCACTCTGCCCCTCAGGCATCCAGTTCTACGTATACAACGGGTAACAGCAAACTGCTTAAATCGCTTGATCGATTCAACCTCTATTTTAGTGTCCTCATAGACTGGTAGAGAGAAATAATAGACGCAACTTAATAATGTTCAAATGTACACGAACAAGTTCAATTTCTTCTTCAGGAACGTATTATTTCATAACATAATGCCATTGTACCTTCTCCAATATTAGAGGCTGCATATCTGAAAAGATCAAATGATAGATAACAATAGACGATGAAGTGATACAAAGAGGAAGGCAACAGAAAATAGAACAAGATTAGAAGGTTAGGAAATTGATAACTTATGAAGATTAGAATGTAAAGACGAAGTTAATAACACTTCTGAATCACGACTTGTATGAGAGTTTCTATCAATTTCATTACTAGCCTGGTCGTTGATTTATCAATAAAATCTCAACAAAGATGAATAAAACTGTTTGATTCAAATATAAGGCGGATCAAAGTATATTAAACGAAAGATACTGTTTCTGTGAGAGATAGGAAGGAATTAAAGGACACACTATATGTTGCATTCTTTAAGCAATAAAATTTAGAGAATGTTGAGTGGTGGGCGGAAATAGATGAAGACAAAGAACGTGAAGGGGGGAAATAATTCAGCGATGTGTTGTCAGTGTTTCATTTTATCCACTCTCAGACATGCACTATATTTTCTTTTATTTCTGCTGCAAAATGGCACATCGTTCTTATTCAGTATATATATATATATATATATCCAGTGGCTATTTGTGGTTGTGAATCATGGATCATTACAAAAAAACAAGAACGAAAATCCAGTCCTTCAAAACTAAATGCTACAGAAAGATCCTACGAATACATGGACAGAAAAAAGAAAGAACACTGATGTCCTGAAAGAACTTAATGTTAAAGAGAATTGGCTGATAAACAACATACTATACAGAAAAATTAGATACTTGGTCACATTAAGCGTCACGATGGCCTGGAAAGAAGAATACTAGAGGGCAAGGTCCCAGGACCCAGAGGCAGACCAAGAAGAAGATGGCTGCAAGATATTAAAGAGACCATCGACGAAGTGAGTAAACTGGCTAGAGAAAAAGTGAATTTCAGATGCACTTCAAAGAGAGCAACGTCTATAAAGGACACGCACCTTGATGATGATATATATATATATATATATATATATGAAAATAATGATATATATATAGTAAAGCTATATCATTGTATATATACGAAAGTGGATGCAATTAAGTTGATTATTTTTGGTCAGGCATTCACGTGCTGAAATAATGCAATTTTTAATCAGTTCGTCGACTCGTTATGCAAATACATTTATAAATAGCTATACTTTATTGTGATTGCTTACTATTAAATAATAAAATATCTGTATATTTTGATTACTTGTTTCACTTTGGTACATGTCTATATTATCCTTTCGTCATTACGTCCCATTATTTCTCAGTTGTACACTTTTAGGATGAAACATTAACAACAATAAATCGTAACTCAGTAAATAAAAAACATTTTTATCTTATTATATGCTAATTTGACGGATAATGACAATATTCGATAAAAGGTTAAAGTAAATAAATGGAAAGACTTGTATGAAACAACTCAATGTGTGTGTATGGCATGGTTCAATGGAATAGCTGAAAATGTGCGGTAGAAACAACTCAAATGGTGTGGTGTACTGAACGTTCAATGGAAAGCCTAGAGCAATGTGCGGTGAGAAACAACTCAATGGTGGTACTCAATTGCGTTCATGGAATGCTGAGGCAATTGCGGTGAACACTCAATGGTGTGGTGTACTACGTTCATGGAATGGCTAGAGCAATGTGCGGTGAGACTCAAATGGTTTTGGTACTGCATTGCTTAATGGAATCGCGAACATTGCGTAGAAACAACTCAATGGTGTAGTGTTGTTCGTTCAATGGATGCGGCAAGGGCGTGAGAAACAACTCAATGGTGTAGTGTACTGCAAGCGTTCAATGGAATACGCTAAGCAATGTGCGGTGGAACAATCAAATGGTGTGGTGTATGCGAATTGCGTTCAATGAATAGCGAGACAATGTGCGTGAGAAACAACTCAAATGGTGTGTGTACTCAATGCGTTCAATGAATACTTGAGGCAATGTGCTGGAAACAACTCAATGGTGTGTGTACTGCAATCGTTCAATGGAATAGCGTTGAGACAATGTGCGGTGAGAACAACTCAAATGGTGGTGTACTGCGAATGCGTTCAATGGAATAGCTGAGACAATGTGCGGTGAGAAACAACTCAAATGGTGTGGTGTACTGCGAATTACGTTCAATGGAATAGCGCTGAGGAGCAATGTGCGGTGAGGAAACAACTCAAATGGTGTGGTGTCGATGCTTCAATGGAATACGAGACAATGTGCGTGAGAAACAACTCAAATGGTTGGGTAGATGCGTTCAATGGAATAGCGCTGAGGAGCAATGTGCGGTGAGGGAAACAACTAAAATGGTGTGGTGTACTGCATGCGTTCAATGAATAGCGGGAATGTGCGTGAAACAACTCAAATAGTGGTACTGCAGCGTTCAATGGAAAGCCTGAGAGCAATGTGCGGTGAGGAAACAACTCAAATGGTGTGGTGTACTGCGATGCGTTCAATGGAATACGTACAATGTGCGGTGAAAACAACTAAATGTGTGTGAGGCAATTGCGTTCAATGGAATAGCGTGAGCATGCGGTGAAACAACTCAAATGGTGTGGTGTACTGCGAATTACGTTCAATGGAATAGCGCTGAGGAGCAATGTGCGGTGAGGGGAAACAACTCAAATGGTGTGGTGTACTGCGAATTGCGTTCAATGGAATAGCGCTGAGGAGCAATGTGCGTGAGAAACAACTCAAATGGTGTGGTGTACTGCGAATTGCGTTCAATGGAATAGCGCTGGGGCAATGTGCGGTGAGGAAACAACTCAAATGGTGTGGTGTACTGCAATTGCGTTCAATGGAATAGCGCTGAGCAATGTGCGGGAGAAACAACTCAATGGTGTGGTGTACTGCGAATTCGTTCAGGAATCGCTGAATAGCAATGCGGTGAGAAACTCAAATGGTTGTGACTGCAATTGCGTTCAATGGAATAGCCTGAAAGTGCGTGAGGCTAATGTTATGATTATCTCACTTTGCCATCGTCCCCCAAACTTTCCCTCCAGTATGGTTTTATACATGTGTGATGCCCGCCTACCCAGCATGTTCGTAGCGCGTTGGACGACGGTGTGACAAGCCCCTCTGTGAGTGCGGTTCAATTTCGCGGGCTGGTAGAAAAGGCACAGGTTCTCCAGATTTGCAGTGTTCGTGGTAACGAACCGAAGGGTTACGATATGCATGGCACCGAGCGGAAGGGCTGAAAGCTCAAGTGCTGCTGATCGGAATTTAAAAAATACATGTGTGATGTCTTACCCTTTAGCTGCTAAGGACGTATAAATACTTTTTCCCCCATTCACTTCTAAAGAGGCAATAACACGTCTGTTATTATCTCTCCTCTGTGGCCTAAAGATGTGTTAACATGTTATACATTGCTACTGTCACTGATATAGGCGTACTTTCACGTTTGTGACCTAGAAACAAGGAGTAGCTATTTTTGGCTCAGCCTTCAGAAAGTATATAGCAGCGAAAGGGTTAAAACTTATGTGAATCTTATTCTTCCTCGAACGCTCAATATCAAGCACTTATTAACGTGTGATTTGTATGTAATCTGAGCCTAACAGCGATTGTACATTGTGCCAGTTATATACCTACATGTAGGCCAGCACATCCGATTTCTGCGATGCATTTATTTATATATGGCCCTTTTCATCTTTACAGACGGTCAATAGGCAAGTGTTTTACTGTGACAACTTCTGAGTTTTCGCTTTTCTCTCTTGTTGTTCAGCTCGACATAAGCTCTTCTCAAAAGACTTGCGCCCTTCCGCATTTGGCTTTCCACACAACTCTGTCATCAGCTAGTCCCTTCCATGTGCTGGGATCTATAGAAAAGTTTTTCATTGAGGTTTGCAGACATCTTTATATCTGAGCAGTGGCTGCTGGTGCTCTTCCTCGAAAGTTCAAGAACAACATTTGTTTTGGTAAGCGATAAGTTTCCATTCTTCTCACATGTCCCAACCATCTTAGTCGTCTACTGCTGGCATGCCCATGATGGAAGGCAGATTTGCACGTTGTAGTACTTCAGTATTGCGTATCTTGTCGGTACCACCTGATGTTCATAATCTTGCGGAGACATCGAAGGTGAAAGATGTTAAGTCTCCTCTCGTGTCTTAGTAGGCTGTCCATGTTTCTGAGCCAATAGTAAAGAACTAATTACACAGGCTCGATATTATGTGAGTCTTCGTCCAACGTCAATTTGTTGTCCCACTTGTCGCTTGATAGTTTGCCAATGTAGTGCGGCACTCCTATACGAGCGTTGATTTCGTAAAGAGAAAGGCTGGCAGTGACCGCCTCTTATAACATGCCTTGTAGGTCGCAGTGGTACTATTCTTTGCTTCACAAAGTGTTAGACATAACGAACTGGAAATAACAAAGTCGAACCGAAGACTGTCCCCATGACAACCCCTCCTTGCTACGTAAACAAAAATGTTTGGGACTGCGTGCAGTCTGTTTTATCAATAGTGTTCATAAATTCCATAGTTCATTGTTTAATGTTCAGCCTATGCAGTTCACGCCTATGATTAATGATACACATGAGCCAGAATCATTTATCTTATAAAGTCAATTTTGTTTTGTTTAGAGCAGTGTTTCCTTCTGAAATGAGATATTTTGAATTTCCCTTCTCGCAGTAAACAGATCGTAATCTTCTTCTTCTTTCTTCTTTGCGTTCGTTCTTTACCACCAATTTTAATCACTCTTTGTGATGTGTTTGATCTTTGCCAAGAACGTGTATACGTTGCACATTGGTTTGTAGGCCCCTAAACACAGACTTCTATACGTTTAGGACACGTGCATCCGATTTCAGCCAAACAGGTCGTAATAATGAGAATTATTAAAATATTGTAATGTGTATAAAGAATATATCCTCATCCCTTGACTGAATAGATCACACTTCGTGGCTTCCTTTACTTAGGGATTGAAATTATAAGTAACAGTGAAGTCGAAGGAACGCTAGCCTGAATGGTGAGGGACACAAGTGATAAGGAAAGCATGTCTTTGCGCAAAAACCAGTCAGAAGAGCCATATTAGATGTTATCACACCCCTTGAATTTATATTGGGCGGGAAACAAAGCATGTGGTCATCAATTTTTGTCTGGACCTAGTCACACAGTGGTGACCACTCACAGTGGGTGATCTACTCCACACAGTGGGTGATCCCACAGTGTACCTACTCCACACAGTGGGTGACCTACTCCACACAGTGGGTGATCTCTCCACAGTGGGTGACCTACCCCACTGTGATCTCACACAGTGGGTGACCTACTCCACACAGTGGGTGACCTACTCCACACAGTGGGTGACCTACTCCACAAAGTGGGTGATGTAGTCGACATCCCGAACGCTATTTTTACTTGCCAGTGTTGTTCATCGCATATATCGATCAAATCTGCAAAACAATTAACAACAGTGAGGAGAACAACCTTGGGAACTTTTAAAAACCAATTTCTTTTGTCCACGATCTAGCAATCATATCAACAACAGAGGAACTGCTACAGCAACACATTAACAGACTCCAGTTAACATGCAATGAATACAATATGAGAATAAACATCAACAAAACCGAAGTAACGACATTCCTAAGAGAAAACATACCAACAACTCACTCGGTAAACATCAGTTGAAGAAAGTTTTTTTTTCCTGATCCAGAAGCACTTGAGCTATTCAGCTCTTCGGCTCAGTGCCATGGACATCGTAACCCTTCGGTTCGGTGCCACGAACACCGTAAATCTGGAGAACCTGTGGCTTTTTCTGCCAACCCACGAATTTGAACCCGTACTCACAGAGGGCTTGTCACCCGCAGTCCAACGCGCTACGAACACGCTGGGCAGGAGGGCGTTAAAGCAAGTTAAAGACTTTAGATACCCAGGAGCATTTTTTCAGCAAATGGAAGAATAACTAACGAAATTCAACAAAGATGCAATCATCATCATCAGGTGCCGTCTCCACATCGAAGGTTGGCTGCAATGAATCTCCAGCATCCTCTGTCTTTCGCCTTGGTGTTGCACACTGCCAGACTGTAACCTGTCCATTTCTTAAAGATGCAATAAATCAAATCAAATCATAGAACACCTGGTACTAATTGTGAATGCCATGAATACTTAAACAACATTGTTCAACACAATCTTTCTCCTAACATTATGCTATCTTTGCCACACCTGGACGCTGACATCAAAAGATAGAGTAAAACTACCCACGAGAGGAAAAAGTTGTCTGACGACGTATATTGCTGGGAGTATCAAGAAGATGCCGGATTAGAAATGAAGTCATTATGGATATCGTTTGCACAACATCAATACTGAACTTCATCAAGAAGAAACACATTAAATGGTATGGCTACATAAGCAGATTACACAGTGCGCTTCAAAGAGAAATATTACTCTGTTATATTATATATAATATATATTATATATATATATATATAAATATTACGAAGGATTGACTTCATTGCACGGGTTTTACCCCATATGGCTCGGTCCCTCTCCGCAGAAATGGCACTCCACCTGCCGAGAGTATTGCACAAAGCACGAACTCCGTAGCTCCAGCAACAATCCTAGGGTCTCTGGAAAAACTGCACTCGTGAACAGAACGCCGCGGTCCGGATTCGAACCTACAACCTTCGACTCGCAAGGCAAAGGGCTTAACCACTGAGCCACAGAGACCCCCATTCTGACGTTTTGAGGCAAAACAGGATTCAATCAATCAAGTGCCATGCCTGCCGGCGTAGGCGATCATGTCTCTCCACAACTCTCTTTGCTTGGTGCATGTAATCAGTTCTGACGCCGATATTTTGTCGAACCATGATGTCAGGCCATCCAACATCTTCTCCTCTGTCTTCCACGATCTCTCCTTCCTGAATTTTACCTGTAGTCACCAAATGTTCTAAACCTTTCTTCGCATTATATGCCCGAAGAACCTGATTGTTCGGATTCTTATTCTTTTGATAAAGGTTTCTTTGTGTGCAGGCCTGATTTAAAACCTCCACGTTTGTTTTCTTTGCTGTCCATGGAATTCTCAACATCAAAACAGGATTACGGAAATGAAAAGAAAGTGTTTCTCTGGAACATAATTGAAGCAGGGACGACCTGAGAGTAGTTTACGATGTCGAACAAAAATTCCAGACGTAAACACCCTGTGAAGCTTGGTAATAAAGCCAGATACAACTCAAGAAAGTAAAGGAACCCGTTTTCATACCATGAAGTATATTGAGAAATGTGGGGTTAGATCAGTATTTGTTTTTATCAACGATACAAGGTGAATATAGCGATGGGTCGGGCATACGCTGCAGAAGACACAGTCGGGTGTCACTAGATAATCCCTTGAGTGGAATCCACAAGGACAAAGGAAAAAAGGGCGTCTAAACAGAAATGGAGACGGAGTTTTCTTGAGAAACTGAAGGATGCTATGTCATCCTGGGATGCCATAAATAAAACAGCTAGAGATCTGGAGAGGTGGAGAACAATTGTTGAGGCGCTATGCTCCACATGGAGCGGAGAGAAATAAGTAAGTACAGAGATCACATTAATTAACAGGTATAGTCGCTCGAGTGATTACCGAGGCCTAAATTTGGGGTGTGAAGAATACAACCACTGTTACCTTCCACGCATGTCGTAAGAGGCGATGAAGGAGTTTTGGCTGAAATCGGATGCACGTGTCTTAAACGTGCAGAAGTCTATGCATTTAGGGGCCTACCAAACCAATGTGAAATGTATACACGTTCTTGGTAAAGATAAAACATATCACAAAGAGTGATTAAAATTGGTGGTAAAGAACGAATGGAAAGAAGAAGAAGAACAAGTGAAGTACTTAAAACGTTACACACGAGAAATATTTCAGTGCACAACTACCAAGAGATGGAAATGGGATGTAGAATATTAAAATAGGAACAAGCACAGCCCTTAAAATACGTCAATACTAAAAACAGTAACGAATGAAACTGATAGGAAAACAAAGCTCAGAATACTAAGAGCATGCATATTCCCAGTGGCAAAGTATGGATTTGAAACATGGACATTTAACAATGCAATATATAAAAGTATATATGTGTTTTTGAATATAAGTGTTACATAAGAATCCTCCGTATATCTTGGACAGAAAAGAGAACACATAGATCTATCCAGAAGGAACTCGACCTTGTGATCTGCTGGCTGATGCTACAAGAAAAGTGGCTGATGCTACAAATAAGAATTGAGAAAATTGAAGTATTTTGGACATATAAAAAGACATGAAGGTTGAAAAGGCCATGGAGATAAATTCATGATGTGACTAATGATTTAAGTATGACATCAGCAGAGGCGGGACATCTAGTCTATGAGAGAGAAAGAGAGAAATTCCGAATGACTATTAGTGTTGCGACGTTCTTTCCAGGATAATCTATTCGATAATACCAACGATACAAACCACTAAGGAGATCATAATATGTGTCTTATAATTACAGCCTAAACAATATTACACACATATATCACGTCATCTGAAGCACTTTTAGTGTTCAAGTTCCGGTTTCCTGTGAGGTCAACAACCACTAACATGTGCATGTGTCCGATAAGAAGCGCAAAATGAAGTAATCGGAAAATTAAGACGTTGACTTTCGTTTTTACCCACAAAATTAGACCTTATTTTACCCTTCGATTTCCCAGTGTGTTTGCCTTGACGAAAATTAGAACAATCAATAATTTGTTAATTTATGACATTCCATGAAGCGATTATTTATATGTGTTAGTTTAACGGTAAATAACGATTAAAATTAATGACATATTCCTGTGTGCACTTTACAGACGTTAAAAGTCCATTGAGTAGCAGCAAAGCATTAGACCGTGAACGATATTAGCATGAGAAAGTATAACGAATAATGCATGATTGCGCTGTTGCGTCTATCAAGGCTGCATGAGGAAAGATTTTTAGTTGTCATGTTGACATCTTTGGTCTAACCTTAAAATGTTGGCTGTCGTAATCATGTGTACCTGCGATCACAAGGACACCCATCTGTCAATGTTAAAGGTGATGTTGTATGAAGAATTTCTATAGTTTCTGATGACTGAATTCACAACTGCTTAAAGTAGCAGTGTCCCGTGAATATTGTGGATAAAGAGATCACTTTTTAGTCAGATTTGTAAATAAAAGTGCATAGAAACTTGTATGTTTCATGAAAATTTCCACCCACTTTCAAACAAATACTTCTGGGAAAAGTAACTTTTAATTTCATGACGTCGTAACCGGCTCGGAGAAATAGTAACGGAATGAATGGTTCCTGGGGTAGAGGTAAGGTAGACCAAGACGAAAGTGGCAGCAGGAAACCAAAGACATCTTGAACATGACGTTAGAAGACGAGGGATAACTTGTTACAAAGAGTTTTTCCGGCAGGTTATGATGAAAACGTTCTTTCTGCAAGGGGCATGTCATTTGATGATAACATCGTAACAATTGTATCCGTTTTCTTTACCATAATCAATGCTGCTGCTACTGGGAGATTCTAGGGCAAAATAATTCTAAGCCGTTACCTTTACTCCGAATGTAGTCGGTTCGAATCCGGATCACGTCGTAAAAGGAAAGGAAGGAACCCTTTCATACCTCGTGGTTTATAGGTCAATACAGTGTTCGGCCTGTATTTTTCATTGACCGTCAGCACACGATGTGTGATGTGGTCAGCATCACGCCGGCTGCCTTTATTTTCCCAGAGCATATCTGGTACCCAGTTGAAGCTGGGTCGACCTGAGAGCCGTCGCGGTCGGGAAAAATCCTACGCGCATTGCGGGAGCTGAACACAGAACACCAGCCTTGAGAAGCGAGTTCACTAACAACTACGCCACCGCGGCTCTCGTCGTACTGTTCACGAATGCATTTTTTTCCAGAAATCCCTAGGATTGTTGTCGGAGCTACGGAGGTCGTGCTTTCTGTAGTCTTATAGGGAGGTGGCGTACTATTTCGGGAGAGAGGACAGAACTACATGTGTTAAAACCTGGTACAATGAAGTAAATTCTTCGCCTTTAGTCTTTTTAGATATTGCTAGAATTGTGTCTATAATCTGGTTTTTTTTGGTATTGTTTGTGTGTAGCTATTTGAAGCTTTCAATTGTTATTGACCACAAAATTGCAATTATTTCTTAATTTCACAGTACAGTCAATTAAGTGTGATGTTTGCCAGCCTAGACGATCGTGTCACTCCACCACAACTCTCTCTCTCTCTCTCTCTCTCTCTCCTTGGTGCATGTAATAAGTTATGACGTTAATCTTTTGTCGAACCACGATGTCAGACCATCCAACATCTTCTCCTTCTGTCTTCGATGACCTCTCCTTCCCTGAATTTTACTTGTTGTCACCAAATGTTCTAAACCTCCTCTTTGCATTATGTGATTCGTATTCTTTTGATGAGGATTATTTGTGTGCAGGTCTGATTTCTCTCCCCCTTCGCGATCCCCGCCTAGACTGATGAACCAAATTTATCATGAATTTTACTGTTGCTTTTAGAGACTCCGTCTCTCGATACAGCTTCTCGCGAAGATCTGTGTTATCAGGCCAAGTTTCTTTTCTCAGGGCTGCTAACCGCTGGCAGTCTTGCAGTATGTGCTCTGCCGTCATGTTCGCCTTTTCACAGTGGCGCAGGCTAGTTGTGCCAATTCTAAATTTGTTAAACATGTGGGCCCGGAGTCTGTTATGGCCGGTACGGAGACGGAATATGGCAACTGGTCTGATTTAAAAACGCACAATTTGTTTTCTTCGTCCATGGAATTTCAGCATTCTTCTGTAAAACCCCATCTATGTGAGTTCCAACGATCTTATTGAAAGCTTGTTCATTGTCAAATTTAATAGTATAGCTTCTTCTATCTCTTACATTTGTGTTTCTCCTTACTGTCTAGTGAACGTCTATATACATACAGTTTAAGATATATTTATTGTGTGTATACTTAATCTCTTAACATATGCCAGCGAGAATTGGAAAATGACTAAAGATATAGAAAGCATTTGAAAATAGATGTCTGCGAAAAATAATGAATATAAAATGGAACGAATTCAGAAGAAGGGATGAAATCAGAGACATGTCTGGTCAACCACTAGTGACAACTGTTATAAGAAAGAGAAGATGGAGATATCTTGGGCACACCTTGAGGAGAAATGATCAACGAATATCAAAGCAGGCATTGAAGTGGGATGCAAAGGTTCAAGAAAGAGAGGTCGACCTAAGGAGACCCTGAAACGAACTTTGCTGAGAGAGGCAAGAGGTATCGGTCTCAGTTCCATGGATGAGATTGAACGAGTTGCCCAGGATAGAACGGTATGGAAAAGTTACTTGCAGGCCCTATGTAACGTATAACAGTACGAGAGGAATTATTATTATTATTATTATACTTAATCTCTATCAACAATAAGTCTAGACGACTCACTGCGCTAAATACATTTCTGTTTGAGGAAGAAATTGTATATAGGGATTTAGTAAAATTGGTGGAAAACATTTGCAAAGGAAAATAAAATGCTGATAGGAAGTAAAACCTAATATATACATACCGCTCGTGTGGTGCCGGGGCCAGCAATGAAGCAAAGAATAGTACCACTGCACCTACAAGACATGTCGTAAAAGACGATTGATGTAGGGCCTAGGAAGCTACCTAGTAAATAAAAAAACATCACATAAATCGGATGTGCTCGCCTACTTGTAGCAGCATAACTAGCACAACGTTCAATCGCTCTTAGGCTCAAATCACATACAAATCACACAGAGTAGTTAACTAGTGGTCGATGGAGCGTTCAAAGTAGAAGAATGTATACATACAATTGATCTATTATCTTGCTTTTATAGCAGTAGGTCTCTAGATATTTTTCTAGTAGATACAAACTATTTTTCAGTGTAGTAAATAGAGCACTGTTAACTTCTTGTGTGGCAATAAGTTTGATGATAGAGGGGATAAACTGAAGATAAAATATCATCATTATCAGGTGCCGTGCCGGCGGGCGTAGGCGATTATGAATCTCCACAAATCTCTGTCGTTGCTGTTCGCTATCAACTCAGATATTGACGCTCTACCGTACCGGGCTATCCAAAACATTCTCTCTCTGTCTTCCTCTGTCTCGTCTACCCACGATTTTACCGGTTGTCACAATGTGTTCTATATTAAAATATATTGTGTGTTAATACCTCATATCATAATCGTGATTACATTATTTTTATCAAATCCACTAATAATGAATCTAAATATAAGGTAATCACAGCTTAAAAAATATTTTCTGTACATTTTCAGATCTCAGTGAATGAAGTGCCTGTCATTTCACATTTCTAGGACCAGGTTCAGAGTATGCAGGAAGTAGAGGTGGATTCACTGAGATCAGGAATCTCTTGAAAAAATATCCAGATAGCTCCACGAAGAAGCGAACCTGGTACCTTTGGAACGAGAGATGAGCACATAACCTCTCCGCCACAGTGCCCCCTTCTTACAGTCTGCCGTCTTTGACCACACGCCGTACCCCCTTTTAACCGCCCTCTACTAGATACGAGAAGGGACAATAGTTCCATTCTTCGCAACCACAAAACGCGCACGTGGAAACTAATCAGAAGGTTGCTAATATTAGCATCAAACTACTCACTCTAAAACTAAAAGTCCCAGTGAACTGTTCAGTATTGGACATCGTTTACGACTGAACTAATCTGCTGATTAAATTGACTGATACTATACTGTATCAAACAATATTGGAAAACCACACGGGGAAAATAACAGTGTCATGAAATAATCAATAGTCATTAGATCAATCGCCAAGGACCGTACTAAGTCGAGTGGTTCGTAATATGAGATATTGACGTGTGGTTTTGACTAAATCAGGTAATGTTTGTAGTAAATAGATGACAACTGCTACATTGAGGTATGTTTACCATTTGTATTTAGAGGAGGGAGAGAGAGAGATATGGGAAATAGAGAGTGCTAGAGAGGGATAGAAAGAGATAGAGAGAGAGGGAATAGAGAGAGGGATAGAGAGAGGGATAGAGAGAGGGATAGAGAGGGATATAGAGAGAGGGATAGAGAGAGAGGATAGAGAGAGGAAAGAGAGAAGGATAGAGAGGGAAGAGAGAGAGAGATAGAGAGAGAGGGATAGAGAGAAGGACACAGAGAGAGAGGGATAGAGAGAGAAGGAAGAGAGGGGATAGAGAGAGAGGGATAGAGAGAGAGGGATAGAGAGAGGGATAGAGAAGAGAGAGGGATAGAGAGAGAGGATAGAGAGAGGGAAGAGAGCGAGGATAGAGAGAGAGGGATAGAGAGAGGGATAGAGAGAGAAGGATACGAGAGAGAGGATACAGAGAGAGGGGATAGAGAGAGAGGATAGAGAGAGAGGGATAGAGAGAGTAGAGAGAGAGAGATGGATAGAGAGAGAGGGATAGAGAGAGAGAGGGATAGAGAGGGAGAGGGATAGAGAGAGGATAGAGAAAGAGAGGGATAGAGAAGGAGAGGGATAGAGAGAGATGAAGATAGAGAAAAGGATATAGAGAAAGGGGAGAGAAGAAAAGAGAGGGAGTGAAAGTGAGAGGGAGAGGGAGAAGAAGGAAGTTCCGCCCACTGCGGAAGTTGAATCCAGACCACCAGCCTTGAGAAGCGAGTTCACTAACAACTACGCTACCACGGCTCTCACGCGTATGTCTAGTAGGTAGCGACAAAAAAACTAGTTTTTAAACTTTAAGTCTTGCAGTCTATTAACTATAAATGTTCTTCTCTTGCATTATGTTCAAGTTAGATAATCACAGTCATTAAATCAGCAGATCCACAATAACGTTAAGCCACGTATCTTCGATGAACTGGTTCGGAATTTATTTTCTGTGAATGTCTAATTGATAAGTGATCTCTGTGGTGTAGAGATTAGATTCTCATCTTTCGTGCCAAAGGTACCAGCTTCTTTCCCTCGTGGAGTCATCTGAATATTTTGCCAGAGATCCCTGATCTCAGGTGAGATCGAGTTCCTAGTCCTATCGGAGACGGACGATAAAACGTAGGTCCCGTGTTCAATTTGAACACGCCAAAATGAACCATTGTTAGTTAAAAATAGAGAAGAACAGGTTGAAAAGCCCCTATCTCCACCCGCGTGCCCAGCGTGTTCGTAGCGCGTTGGACTACGGGTGACTAGTCCTCTGTAAGTGCGGGTTCAACTCCGCGGACTGGCAGAAAAGCTACAGGTTCCCAGATTTACGGTGTTCGTGGCACCCCGAGCCAAAGGGTTACGATGTCCATGACACCGAGCCGAAGAGCTTTCAGCTCGTGCTTCTGGATCGGAAAAAAACATATCTAGTCAAAATTAATTAGAAAAGATACAAATAAAATTCCTACAGAAATATCAACTCCATATTTAAACTTACATCTGGGAAACTTGCAGCTGAGATCGGTCTGTGTAAGAAAACATCGGATCACACATGGTTATTCACCGAAGTGCAATGATGATTGTTCTATCAAACAATCAATCAATCAATTCAAATCTATTAGCAAAGAAAATCTCGAACTCTATGTAATTCACGCACGAACTGTATTATGAAGTAAATGTGTGACGTAATCTTGAACTGATATAGATGAGGGATAGAGAGAAAGATATAGTAATCAACTTCTCATGGGTACTGTGAGCAAATGAACTTTAGGATTGCTGCTGCAGTGGAGGACAGAGCATGCATGGGAATGCCCAATGTGCCGTGACATATATTGATCGCATAACATAACATAACATAATCTTGAACTGAATAATTCATGAATATGACACTGGTCTGACGTCACCGTGAACTTTGATAACAGGGCTCTAGATTATGAAAAAAACTACAGCTTGTAATAATGAATGTGTTACATATAGTCATTATTTCTGTGTGGAACAAAACGTGAACATGGAACACACAGATGTGGAGAAGAATTGAAGCTTGTGAAATAGGGATATACACAAGAATGGAAAACTAATAAGCAAGTATGCAAGAAATAAAACTTTGCTGGAAATGCTTTTGGAAGGGAGGGTAGTCTTCTTCTTCAAACCCGCCATGTCGACCACTTGTTAAATACTCTTTATGATTTTAATAGTATCTGAGCCTAAGAACGATTGTATGTTATGTTATTTGTGCGCCTACAAGTAGGCCAACACATCTGATTTCTTCGACGAGTTTTATTTACTAGGGTAGTTTCCATAGCTCCCTACCTCAGTCGCCTCTTACGACATGCCTTAAAGGTCGCAGTGTTAATATTTTTTGTTCTCCTTGAGATCCCCGGCAACACACGGGCAAGGGAGAGGAGGGGAGACATAATATGTCTGGGAGGAAGCTTCAGGAGGTGCAGTAGCAAACAAAGTCTGGATAGTCACTCAGGCCAGGTATAAATTGAGGAAATTTACAGACAAACCTATGTTAATATTCTTGGATTCTCGAAAGGAGTATTCTATTTTCATGTTTGTTGCTACACGTCTGTATAACCAAATTCGCCTTAGGTTGAAAGGACGGCCTCGCTAAGAGGCTTTAATCCCACTTAACAAACAAACAAACAGACAAACCTCAATGTAGAGAGGGTAGATAATTGATTGAATAACTAATACCCAACACGATTTTATTCAGCTTGGCAACTGTATACTGCATAGCTGGACTATTCCGTATTCTGGGCATGAAAAGTTGATTACGCAACATTGGTACTTTGAATTTTAGTATGATAAGAAGAAATATAGAGGTATCTTAATATTGGAAGTGTACAAGAAAAAATGATCATCATATTGTTTGACTTTGATAGAAGAGTCATATAGTAGTGATGATCACCATTTACTGATCGGTGTTTTTTACACGTTCAAACGTAACTGGGGAAAATTTGGCCAACAATGGCGGAATGTGGGAGGTCCCTTCAGAATCAGGACTGTTTGATTCTGGACACAACTTTGCTAGCGCATTTCCCCCATGTTTTGTCGGGTATTTTCCGGTTTCGTTTGCCAAGCTACTGAGTTAGTGCTTGAGCAACGCTGTGAGCTATGAATGTTACATGGAATGCTTTTGCTGTGTCAACCGTGCGATTGTTGTGTGTATTCAGAAAATGGTGGACAGCGGTTATAACGAACCGACTCAATCTGCCGTATGCAGTGATATTGCATGTGCAGAAAGCTGGATTTTGTCGTGATTGATGTTCCCTTCGACATGAATTGCAATTCAAGTGATGAACAGTTTTGTGTTGACACTTTGGCGACGGCCATCTGCATTTATGTGGTGCAGGTTGCTTTTTGTGGCTGTACGGCTGTTTCATTCTGGAATTAGTTCACACAGGAGACAGTTCACAGTTGTTAGCATTTCGTGAGATTTTCGTTGGCACAGGAACGAAGCAATTATGGGGTGACCCGTTGCAGTGAAGTTGGAACAGTACATATGAACTATGAAATATGAGAGTAACTGGGTCCACGCTCAGCGGCACTTGTGGGTAGAGCCGAATCTAAAAAATACAAGTACAGGAAAAAGAAAAGTATTTTTACTTCATATTATTTTCTCTCTCTTTGTATGCTTGTGTGGTATCTTGAAATGGTATCTTGTTTTCCAAGTACGTGCCAATGAGCATCACGGATTAGTCAAACATAGCAGACGGGTTAATTTACTTCTCACTTTGAGCCAGAGATCCAGAATGTTCTTCATATCCGGATTGATGAAACGTGATAGTACAAGTGGGAGTAATCACTATGTACTTACTTGAACCATTCATGCATACATGTATATGGGAAACAACTGAGAAGGGAGAAATGTAACGAAGAAGAAAAATAGACTATTGTATTTCTTGCTTTTATTTCACAATGAGAAATATTAGAATCTGAACGATTTTGTGTGTTTATACTGATGGCATGGGGTCAGTTACAACGATTCAACGATTGTAACATATTGTTACGTGTAAATATTTCTTCTTATTCTTAGAACATTCCACATCGGCAACTTGATAACCACTCTGTGTGATTTGTATGTGATCTGAGCATAAGAGCGATTTACGTTGTGCCAATTATGTGCCTACAAGTAGGCCCGAGCATCCGATTTCTCCGATGCTTTTTATTTACTAGGGTAGCTTCCTAGGCCCCTATCTTAGTCGCCTCTTACGACATAGATAGTAGGCCGTAGTGTTACTATTCTGTGCTCCTCTTGCGAGGTCACGGTTGACGTAAAATATGAACTCATGTATGATACAAATTGCGACGGATTATCGTAATGCATAATTTTCGCCTATCGACTCGGACTCAATTTTAACACAGGACCTACACTTCACGGCCTTTTGGTTAAGATCAAAGCTCACTTGGTCGCGGCCAAAGGGTGGGAGCGTTCAATAAACACGAAATGGCACAATCAAACCCACTTAAACAAACTCCGAGATACAAGAAAGATACAAAGGAAATACAAGCCAGATGCAAGCAAGCTATAAGCTAGATACAAGCAATAAGCATGCAATATGCAAGCTAGATACAAGCAATATGCAAGTTAGATACAAGCAATATGCAAGCTAGATACAAGCAATATACAAGCTAGATACAAGCAATATGCAAGCTAGATACAAGCAATATGCAAGCTAGATACAAGCAATATGCAAGTTAGATACAAGCAATATGCAAGCTAGATACAAGCAATATGCAAGCTAGATACAAGCAATATGCAAGCTAGATACAAGCAATATGCAAGCTAGATACAAGCAATATGCAAGCTAGATACAAGCAATATGCAAGCTAGATACAAGCAATATGCAAGCTAGATACAAGCAAAATGCAAGCTAGATACAAGCAATATGCAAGCTAGATACAAGAAAGGTACAGGCAATAAACATACACGATGCAATTAAGATACAAGATAGATAGATACGATATACAGGCAAGATGCAAGCACGCTACAAGCAATAAACAAGCAATGTACAAGCTAGAAACAAGCAATAAATAAGCAATCTACAGCAATATACAAGCAAGATGCAAGGAAGATGCAAGCAATAAATAATCAATAGACAAGCAATAGACTAGCAATATGCAATCAAGCTACAAGCAAGCTACAAGGAAGCTATAAGCAAGCTACAAGCAAGCTACAAGGAAGCTATAAGGATACTACAAGCAAGCTACGAGGAAGCTATAAGGAAACTACAAGCAAGCTACAAGCAACTTACAAGGAAGCTGCAAGGAAGCTACAAGCAAGCTACAAGGAAGCTACAAGCAAGCTATAAGGAAGCTACAAGCAATATATAAACAAAATTCAAGCAAGCTATAAGAAATAAACAAGAAAGATTCAAGCAAGCTACAAGCAATAGACAAGAAAGCTACAGGCAAGATACAATAGTGTTGGAACTGATGTTAACTAAAAAAAAATAAACACATATCTTAACGTTTAGATTTAAAACACTTTACGAAATATCCTTAAATCAATACTGTTTGTCAAGGTGACAAAACACATCCGGTATTTTAGTAGCAACCAGATAGCACATTTCTGTGATAGTCAGTGTAATAATGAAACTAAAAGTACGATCGACTATGCCAACGCTTCCCAAACTGTGGTCCGCGTGTTACTCAAACGGGCCCTCAAGCGCGTGAAGAAATATTATGATCTTTGATATTTCACCACTATTAAAACATCCAAGCATTAACATGACAGTCAAACGACAACTGATAAACTGCATATTTATTCCAACTCTCTGCTATCAGTGCCAAACATGGCCCCTGACTAAGACACAAGAAAGAAAGATTACAACATGTGAAATGAGATGTCTACGAAAAGCTGTCAACGTTACAAGGCGAGATAGAGTGAGAAACGAGAATATCAGAAGCATCGTTGGTACTATACCATGCATACAGTACATCGAGAAGCAAAGAATCAAGTGGTTCGGCCATTTAATGAGAATGGAACCCCATTTACTACCATCACGTGCCTATAATAATCGACACTCAGGGCGCAGAGCACGAGGCAGGCCAAGAACAAGATGGATAGATAACATCTCAGAGTCCCTGCGAAGCATGGACTGACAACGTCAAGCGCAACACACCTGGCACAAGATAGAAACTAACTCTCCCCGACGCTTCACGGCAAATGTGGTTAAGATAAGATAAGATAAGATATTTCAAATAGAAAAATAACTTTCAGAAACATTGATATAAAAACAGTGGTAAACTAGTTCCGCTGCTAAATCAAAGGACACGGATTAGATCACAGTCTAAATGTCTGACAGGACAAAATGAAAGATCATTTGAAGTTTCCCGCATTCTGAGAAATTGGAACCAGTTTTACTGTTGGTGTAATAATAACTCCATCGCTAGAAGATTTTATATATACAAACTTTTGGAGGTCGAGGCAGCAAAATGTACTTAAAAGGGTTATGGGAAATGCAAAGTTTAGGAACCGCTAGACTATGCTGTAATATCTTTACAAGCTGACTTTAGGACCATTCAGTCTTAGGTATTGCAACACTTGAGTAACTTTAAGACTGGTGTTTGAATAAGTTCTTTCAGAGTTCCATATTTTTGTTACAGTTGGTCAGGAAATTGATTACAAATATTTAGGGCAGTGTTCTCCAACTTTTTTTTATATATTGGGATGCATCTAACTAATCACTGTGGGGCGCGGCGCCATGTGATAATTGCAGTCATAATACTAAGAATAATAATAAAAATAATGTTAATAATCATCATCATCACGTGCCGTCTCCACATCGAAGGTTGGCTGCAACGAATCTCCAACATCCTCTGTCTTTCGTCTTGCTGTTGCACTTTGCCAGACTGTAACCTGTCCATTTCTTAAAGTTTCCCTCCCATTTATAATGGGTTATTATTATTATTATTAATGTTAATATTATTATTATTATAGTTATTAATAATAATTATTATTATTAATCGTATCTTATCTTATCTTAACCACATTTGCAGTGAAGCAGCGTGGGGAGAGTTAGTTTTCTATCTTGCACCAGGTATGTTGCGCTTGACGTTGTCAGTCCATGCTTCCGCAGGGACTCTGAGATGTTATCTATCCATCGTGTTCTTGGCCTGCCTCGTGCTCTGCGCCCTGAGTGTCGATTATTATAGGCACGTGATGGTAGTAAATGTGGTTCCATTCTCATTAATGGCCGAACCACTTGATTCTTGCTTCTCGATGTACTGTATGCATGGTATAGTACCAACGATGCTTCTGATATTCTCGTTTCTCACTCTATCTCTCCTTGTAACGTTGACAGCTTTTCGTAGACATCTCATAATAAAATTAATAAAATTATTAACTGATGAAAAATTATTCCTGACTACAAGTTGTAATTTTTTTAAAAACTATTATTCTTGAGGAAAAAAGAAAACCAGAATCATACTGTTATTCAGAAAGACGCCGGTGTGTTGCGGAAACTCTCAAGGAGCAAAGAATTAGTTTAAAATGAATCTGACTACAAGGCAATTTAAACTATTATCTGAGGAAAGAGAAAGAATATACTGTTATTCAAAAGGCATGTGTAGAGAAGCTCAAGGGAGCAAAGAATAGTAACACTGCAACCTACAAGGCATGTCGTAAAGGCGACTGAGGTAGGGCCTAGAGAAATACGCTAGTAAGTATAAAGCGTTGCAGAAATCGAATATACTAGCCTACTTCTAGGCTCATAATTGACACAACGTACAATCGCTCTTAGGCTCAGATCCCACAGAATCACAAAGAGTTGTTTAACAGGTAGTCGTTATTGAGTGTTTGAAGAGAAGAAGAAGAACAATTTTGAAATTTTGATTAACGATAAAATTGGAAAAATAAAAAAGGGCGCCAGGAATGTGTCACAAGGGTGACATGGCGTCTGCTGGGGCGCCGTGCTGATCTAGAGCATTCAAGATCACTATTTCCTTTCGTCATGTACCCAGTTCAGAGAGACACACACAACAGAGATAGAGAGGGATAGAGAGTAGAGAGAGAGAGAGAGAGAAAGACATGAGAAAGATACAAAAACAGATAATAATGCAACGCTGGAGAAAGAGACAAAAACAGAAAAGTATAGAAAGAATGAAACACATTTAGTGCCATAGAGATAGATGGTAAAAACAACTACATGAACAAAACCACAGAAAGAGAAGGTAGGAAAAGAGAGATAAAGCTAGACAAAGTTAGAGAAATAAAGACACTAATAAAAAATTATCGAGATGGAATGTAGAGAGAAACAGAGAAATAGAGGTCAAAAGAGAGAGATGGACACTTGAAAATGAAACGGAAAGACTAAAAAAAAAAAAACAAAAGAAGAGCTGGTAAGAGAAACAGAGAGAAGAAGAGAAAACACACATACACATGTAAGGTCTCGTACACCGAAACATACACACACCGGCACATACACACCCACACACACTCGGCCCATATACAAACACACACCCACACCGCACTACATACATATACACGTACATGAGTTACATATAAGACATACATTACAAAGAGATCTCTATTAAAGACAGTTTACTTGCTTCCAGACCAGGAAATATGAGGAGACCGTCAGACAGTAATGTACAATATATTGATTAACACTCAGTGGACAGACTAGAAGATTACCAGATATAAATGGAAGCTCTGTGAGGTGAAGTGATTAAGCAAGTACACTGAAATGATGCAAGTGTATGCAAACGCATTTTTTGTCTTATATTTATATAGATAATAATAATAATTTCTCTCGTACCGTTATATAGCGCCTGCAAGCAATTTCTCTATACCGCTCTATATTGGGAAACTCGATCAATCTCCTCCATGGAACTGAGACCGATCTTTCTTGCCTCTTTCAGTAAAGTTCGTTTTAGGGTCTCTTTAGGTCGTCCTCTCTTTCTTGAACCCTTTGACTCACACTTCAATGAATGTTTTTATATTCGTTGATCGTTTCTTCTCAAGGTGTGCCCAACATATCTCCATCTTCTCTCTCTTATAACAGTTGTCACTAGTGGTTGACCAGACATTTTCTGATTTCATCACTTCCCCTAAATTCGTTCTATTTAATGTTCATTATTTTTCGTAGACATCTATTTTCAAATGAATTCAACTTGGTTTCTATATCTTTAGTCATTTTCCAACTCTCGTTGGCATATGTTAGGATTGATACAACATTTGAATTGAAAATTCGTAATTTAGTTTAATACTATATAACTTACAGTTCCATATTTTATTTAGACTTTTAAAAGCTGATGTTGCTTAGACAATTCTAGCACACTTTCTTTTTAACATTTCCTGTTTACATATATGTTTATATATATGTCTACAAGAAGGGTATAAGGTAGAATTCGGCTTACATCCGGGATATCTATGGTATAGACATTAGGTGTTCGTCTTTCGTGTTAATTAATTTTTTTTTAATTTATTTGGTAATTTCAGTTTCAGTTTGGAATATCTTTATTGCACTCCGGACATGTTCATATGTAGGCCTGCTCCGATCTCCTTTGCAATATCTCCAACAGTGTCCAGCGACTGACCGTACCAGTTCGATTTTGATTGATGAATCTACTCATATACATATTGTGATGTTCTTTTCTTGCTACACCAATCTTCAGTCCAAGCTTCTGCAATTTAGTAGTTGACGTGGATTGGTTTAGAAGTTGGTAATTTACTACGTGGAAGTGAAGACCAGATTTAGATCATATTTCTCTTGTGGGCTCCATGTACATAAACTTTTTATGAATGTTTCAACTATAGTTAGTTAGCAACAGTTCATCACATTTTTTATCTCTCTATCGCGATCACCGCCCAGACCGATGTACCAGAACTCCCCATAAATTCTATTCATGTGAAATCTGATTCATGCAGCCTTAGCATTGGTGTGTTTTACGTCACATCTCCAGTACCATTTGGAGCTCTGGTGCTTATCCTTCGGCGATGTGTCGGTTTCAGCCAGCGTTTTCTTGGTTCGCTCTCCGTTCTGTAGCCATCTAGTGTGTTTTTATGGTGTGGGGTAGCTAGTCACACTCCCGACCTCCTTAGTCACCTCTTACGACATGTGTGGCATGTAACAGTGGTTCTATTCTTAACACCCCAATTTGGGGCCCGGTAACACTCAGGCAATTTTTTTTAATCGAAACGCAATATTTCATGTATGGACGACCAAGCTGGTTGAGGGAATCGGCTTTTGTAACTTCTGTATGAATTTGAGGTTGTTTAAGAGTCATGATAATCTCCCCTTAATATTTACAATCTTACCAAGTCAATGTCTAGCAAGTTTCTGAAATTTGAAAAGAATATTCAGGAACAACACCCTGTTGTAAAGTATTGTCAAAAAAGTCACTATAAGAACAATGTATACTTTCATGGATGCCCGACAGAAGAACAATATGAGTGCCAACTTGTACTTTCTCAGATAGTGATAAACAATCAATACCTAACTGGGAAGCAGAAATGAAATTTAACGGATCTAACGAAGCTATGGGTACAAAGCAAATGGCCGGCCACGCAAAAGATGGACCTCAGAGATAACAGAGGTAACGAAAGAGACTATCTACGAAGCGCATACAAGGGCCCGTTTTGGAAATCTCTTCTGACCTGACGCTGTGAGGCAAACAGGATTCGAGAAAGAAAGAAAGAAACGAAGCTATGACTGACAATGTGTGAATGTGTTTTAGTGTGGATGTGATGGAGTATATTTATATATATACGTTTGAGAAAAGAGATAGAAAGAGAACACTGAGAAAGTACGAACGTAAGAAATGTATAGGAATTCACGTTATTTCTGATACAACAAAGAACACGTAGATCTGTACATAAATCACATTTCAAGGAAGCGACCGAGAATTATTACGAATGCTAGACAGACGCAAACAGAATAATGCTTACTCCCCTTAGATTTGTTAGCTTCAAGTAGAAAGGATAAATTTCTGCGCGGACAACAGAGATCATCTATATTAGCATGCTCGAAACAGCGCCTAGAGAAGTCGCCTCAGCTTCGGGTCACCGTGTCAACACAACACGAGAAGCAACAGTTATCGATCATAAACCATTTGTTCATATGGACCTCCTCTGACGTAGTGGACTCTTTCAGCGCAGTGCAAAGGATAGATGTGCCATCACGAAGAAACAATTACACATGATTACAATGAAAGCCTTCGGAACAAAAAAGGAACAAGAAAATGAAATGTTCGAAGCAACCCGTGCAACTCTTGAATCAGTGGTGAAAAAACATCAAGCTGATCACTTGGAGTCCAAACAATCCTCAAACCTGAGGTCAAAACATGCATATGCTTCCGTTATGATTGATTGATTGACTGATTGATTGATAGATTCATAGGACCGTCATCATTGCACTTCGATTAGTAACCATGTGTTCTGCGATCTCTTTCTTACACAGTAAGATCTCAGCTGCATTGCACGAACTCCGTAGCAATAACGAAGATCCCCGTTGTAATTTTTAAGATGGTAAAAAAATGGCAAGCCTGACTAGACAGAACATGAAAAAGTGTTATTCACTTACAACAACGACAATGAACTGGCACTAAACAATAATGAAGGTCAACCAATTTAATGAAAGAGCGATCAAAAATATAAAATATTTTTCTGTAAGTATGTAAGGGATTAACGACTCTTTACGTCAAGGCACTGTCCATTCAACCCAAGAACGAGTCTTTGTTTAGTTATATCAGAGCGTGTGGATCATCAAACGTAGTAATGAATTCCTAACGGAGAATAAAATATGGAAAAACTGCAGTACTGGACAACTGAAGAATATGAATTAATAAAATAAATTCACATTACCATAATAACGGATATATCATTAATTTCTTTAGATCCCAGCACATGGGAAAATCTAGCAGCTGACAGAGTTGGGAGGAAAGCGATATTGTGCAAGGGCGCAGAGAAGAGACTTGAGTATGAGCTAAAAGACAAGAGAGAAAAGCGAAAAGAGGTTGTCACAGTAAAAATACTTGCCAATTGACCATCTGTAAAGACGAAAAAGCCACACATAAATACATACTGTACATACATACATATATACATATATATATATATATATATATATATATATATATATATATATATATATATATATATACAGGGTGTTCAACTTAAAAGCAGCCCCAGTGATAAATAGAAATTTGTCAGGTACGCATTGCATCTCGTATATTTACTATTTAAACCGGTTCTGACTAGCTTGTCCTACTTCATCGCCCCTTCCCGCACTTCAATTACACACCATCACACAACCTTGACCTATACTACGTCATAACTGAACCTTCCCATTTCCATACATATATGTCAGATTAGCTCCATTCACAGGCTGCTTTTAAGTTGAACACCCTGCATATAGGATAAACAAAGAAATTTCAGATGATATAAACCTTGATCACATTAACCAGAAGCAAAGTGTACTGAATTGTTAAGATTATAGATCGATCAGTTTGATCAATCATCTAGTTATATATTTAAGATACTCCTCAAGATGTGTACAAGGGAGAAAATCAATAGCTTTAAAAAAGGAAGGGAGGTAATTGAAGAACATTTTGGTTTCCGACAGAACATAAGAACAAATGAAACAATATTATGTTTAAAGATACCAACAGAGAAAATATATTGAATTTCATAAAAATATAAAACTATTTCTTTGATTCTATTTCACTTAAAGGAAATCTTCTGACAAGAGTTTAACAAAATAGTTAATGTAATGTATTCAATAAATCGGCCTGGGTGAACAAGATGTTAAACAAATCGATAATATCTGCTGGGAACACGTAGTAAGTGTAAGAAATTTCAATTATTATTCGTCATATATTTAGATAAAAAGAAATGTAAGAAAAATTGTCACAGTATCTTTTTTAACATATACACATCATTATCATCATCATAACTAGTGGACCCAGAACTAACATATACACATCATTATCATCATGACTAGTGAACCCAGAACTAACATATACACATCATCATCATCATGACTAGTGACCAGAACTAACATATACACATCATATCATCATGACTAGTGGCCAGAACTAACTATACCATCATCATCATCATGACTAGTGAACCCAGAACTAACATATACACATCATCATCATCATGACAAGTGAGCCCAGAACTAACATATACACATCATCATCATCATGACTAGTGAGCCCAGAACTAACATATACACATCATCATCATCATGACTAGTGAGCCCAGAACTAACATATACACATCATCATCATGACTAATAGGCCCAGAACTAACATATACACATCATCATCATCATGACTAGTGAGCCCAGAACGTGAGACAGGGTTAGCTCCGGGTGTCTCATTCTTTCTCGACCTATTGGCTAGATCAAAGAATAGTGCCCACTTAATAGCGACCATAAAGCATGGGCCTTCATAGAACCAATAGGCAACATAACACATTTAAACAAATTCCGAGCAGCTATGAATCGAAAGATTGACGGAGTTCTTTTTACACGATCAACCGTAACTGAGCCCACCAATGCGACAATGCCTGGTATGGGCACAATATGGGAAAAATACGTTAAAAGTTATCTCTTCAGAGAAAGCTTCTCAGAGCTTGTTTTGTATATACAAGTGTGCCTATTGACTATACGAAGACTACGACATGCTGGCCGTAATCAAGCATTGGACACTGCACTTTGATTTTAGCCAAAAGCATAAACCCTCATCCCTCCCAAACAACATGAAACACAGACAAAAGTAAGTCCACTCAATTCAATCTTGTGTCTTTATTTCTACCTCAAATCTAGTCGTGTATGCTTTAAAAGTTCTTCTCCGTCCGCTCTGTTGCTTATTTTTTCTCCGCCGCCCTTGTGATATCTACTGGATCGCATGTCTTGGCCACCTTTCATTTTTGATCCTTAGGACATACATAATCCATTGCATCGTTTCTTTTTATAACATATATCAAATTTAAAATGTCCCACATTCCTGTCTGTTCTTACGGTATGAAAAAAGGCATCCAATGTGAATAGGGGTATTTTCAGGGTTTTTTTTCCTGATGACATAATTTTACATCAGTGGCGGGACGTGATCATTTGTGTTGGTGGGGCCAGACAAATATTTTCGGAAAAATCATGGTTTTGGTTATATTTTAGTATTTACTATTATTTGTCTATTCCGGGAAGTGATCACTTCTTTACTAGAACGTAGAAGAGTGTCGTACACTGTAGACATTAGACAGTATATTGTATTTTAATGTTATTTATTCAAATTTTAAAGCTAATTATTTTCACGTTAAAAGCAATAATTGGAACAAATAATTTATAAAATAATAAATACATGTTACATATTATTTTTGGTGGGCCTGCCCACTGGCTAATGACGAGCCTCCACTGTTTTATATTATATCAATATATCTTAAATTTATAAATATTCGAAAAGGAGGAGGTAATTTTCCGAGAAGAAATCTAATTCCAAATAAACAAAATACAATTAAAATTCAGCTTTGTCCCTTATATGATTATGGTTGTTATGCGTCGTACGTGATATTGTTGACGATATCATTTCTTCACATCTCTAAGCTCCCAATGTTGTCGATCAACACCGTAGCTGAAACTCATCAATGCTATGATGTTAGGCAAATACACAAACAATACTCACGCGAGCACTAGCATGTAAATGTACAGACAAAACGCAGGTCTAAAAAATAACTTGCGCAGACAAGCGCTCAAGTGCACACTCACACGACACTACCACTACTACTACAACTACTACTACTACTACCACTACTACTATTACTACCACTACTACTACTACTACTAATGCTATTACTACAACAACTACTACTATTACTACCACTGCTACTACTACAACTACAACAACTACTACTACTACTGCTACTACTGCTACTACTACAACTACTACTACAACTATTACTGCTACTACTACAACTACAACTACTACTACTACTACTACAACTATTACTACTACAACTACTACTGCTACTACAACTACTACCACCACTGCTACTACAACTACTGCTACTACTACAACTACTACTACAACCACTACTACAATTACTACTTCCTCTTCTTCACCTTTCAACCTCGAACGGAGCCCAGGTCTTCAACGAACTGCTTCCAGCTCTTCCTCTCTCCTGCAAATCCTTCCAATTTTTCCCATGCTTTACCTACCCTGTTAATATCATCATCCAGTTCTCTTCTCCAGGTATGTTTAGGCAAAAGTAGTAGGTATTACTACTACTACTACATATATATATATTTATAAGCATGAAGGCGAAGGCAATCTCGCGATAACACGAACATACATTACACAAAGGGAAACATAAGTATTTACACACCAACACACACAGAAAGGATTTTCATCCAACTTACAACAGATCCCTCGGATTGTTATTGTAATTACGTAGTTCATGCTCTGTAAATTGCTCTCGTCGTGTAACGTGTGATGTCTGTGGAAAGAAACCAAGTAATATCATATAAGAAACGTGTCATGACATCAAACCTAGTGTGACGTGTGATTTCTGCGGAAAGAAACCAAAAAATATCATATAAGAACCGTGTCATAATATCAAAGCCTAGTGTGACGTGTGATTTCTGCGGAAAGAAACCAAGTAATATCGTATAAGAACCGTGTCATGAAATCAAGCCTAGTGTGACGTGTGATGTCCGCGGAAAGAAACCAAGTAATATCGTATAAGAACCGTGTCATGAAATCAAGCCTAGTGTGACGTGTGATGTCCGCGGAAAGAAACCAAGTAATATCGTATAAGAACCGTGTCATGAAATCAAGACTAGTGTGACGTGTGATGTCTTCGGAAAGAAACCAAGTAATATCGTATAAGAACCGTGTCATGAAATCAAGCCTAGTGTGACGTGTGATGTCCGCGGAAAGAAACCAAGTAATATCGTATAAGAACCGTGTCATAAAATCAAGCCTAGTGTGACATGTGATGTCTGCGGAAAGAAACCAAGTAATATCGTATCTTCTTCTTCTTTGCGTTCGTTCTTTGACCAATTTTAATCACTCTTTGTGATATGTTTGAGCTTTGCCAAGAATGTGTATACGTTGCACATTGGTTTGGTAGACCCTAAACGCATAAGACTTCTACACGTTTAGGACACATGCATCCGATTTCAGCCAAATAATATCGTATAAGAACCGTGTCATTAAATCAAGCCTAGTGTGACGTGTGATGTCTGCAGAAAGAAACCAAGTAATATCATATAAGAACCGTGTCATGAAATCAAGCCTAGTGTGATGTCTGCAGAAAGAAAACAAGTAATATCGTATAAGAACCGTGTCATGAAATCAAACCTAGTGTGACGTGTGATGTCTGCAGAAAGAAACCAAGTAATATCATATAAGAACCGTGTCATGAAATCAAGCCTAGTGTGACGTGTGATGTCTGCAGAATAAAAAACCAAGTAATATCATATAAGAACCGTGTCATGAAATCAAGCATAGTGTGACGTGTGATGTCTGCAGAAAGAAACCAAGTAATATCATATAAGAACCGTGTCATGAAATCAAGCCTAGTGTGACGTGTGATGTCTGCAGAAAGAAACCAAGTAATATCATATAAGAACCGTGTCATGAAATCAAGCCTAGTGTGACGTGTGATGTCTGCAGAAAGAAACCAAGTAATATCATATAAGAACCGTGTCATGAAATCAAGCCTAGTGTGACGTGTGATGTCTGCAGAAAGAAACCAAGTAATATCATATAAGAACCGTGTCATGAAATCAAGCCTAGTGTGACGTGTGATGTCTGCGGAAAGAAACCAAGTAATATCGTATAAGAACCGTGTCATGAAATCAAACCTAGTGTGACGTGTGATGTCTGCAGAAAGAAACCAAGTAATATCATATAAGAACCGTGTCATGAAATCAAGCCTAGTGTGACGTGTGATGTCTGCAGAAAGAAACCAAGTAATATCGTATAAGAACCGTGTCATGAAATCAACCTAGTGTACGTGTGATGTCTGCAGAAAGAAACCAAATAATATCATATAAGAACCGTGTCATGAAATCAAGCCTAGTGTGACGTGTGATGTCTGCAGAAAGAAACCAAGTAATATCATATAAGAACCGTGTCATGAAATCAAGCATAGTGTGACGTGTGATGTCTGCAGAAAGAAACCAATAATATCATATAAGAACCGTGTCATGAAATCAAGCCATGTGAGTGTGATGTCTGCAGAAAGAAACCAAGTAATATCATATAAGAACCGTGTCATGAAATCAAGCTAGTGTGACGTGTGATGTCTGCGAAAGAAACCAAGTAATATCATATAAGAACCTGTCATGAAATCAAGCCTAGTGTGATGTCTGCAGAAAAAAACCCAAAATAATATCTATAAGAACCTGTCATGAAATCAAGCCTAGTGTACGTGTGATGTCTGGGGAAAGAAACCAAGTAATAACAATAAGAACCTGTCATGAAATCAAGCCTAGTGTAACGTGTGATGTCTGCAGAAAGAAACCAAGTAATATCGTATAAGAACCATGTCATGAAATCAAACCTAGTGTAAACGTGTGATGTCTGCAGGAAAGAAACCAAGTAATACGATATAAGAACCGTGTCATGAAATCAAGCCTAGTGTAACGTGTGATGTCTGCAGAAAGAAACCAAGTAATATCATATAAGAACCGTGTCATGAAATCAAGCCTAGTGTAACGTATGATGTCTGCAGAAAGAAACCAAGTAATATCATATAAGAACCGTGTCATGAAATCAAGCCTAGTGTGACGTGTGATGTCTGCAGAAAGAAACCAAGTAATATCATATAAGAACCGTGTCATGAAATCAAGCCTAGTGTGACGTTGATGTCTGCGGAAAGAAGAACAAGAATATCGTATTACAAGAAACCGAATATCATGAAGTCAAACCTAGTGTGACGTGTGATGTCTGCGAAAGAAGCCAGTAATATCATAAAAGAACCGTGTCATGAAATCAAACCTAGTGTGACGTGTGATGTCTGCAGAAAGAAACCAAGTAATATCGTATAAGAACCGTGTCATGAAATCAAGCCTAGTGTGACGTGTGATGTCCGCGGAAAGAAACCAAGTAATATCGTATAAGAACCGTGTCATGAAATCAAGCCTAGTGTAACGTGTGATGTCTGCGGAAAGAAACCAAGTAATATCATATAAGAACCGTGTCATGAAATCAAGCCTAGTGTAACGTGTGATGTCTGCAGAAAGAAACCAAGTAATATCATATAAGAACCGTGTCATGAAATCAAGCCTAGTGTAACGTGTGATGTCTGCAGAAAGAAACCAAGTAATATCATATAAGAACCATGTCATGAAATCAAACCTAGTGTGACGTGTGATGTCTGCAGAAAGAAACCAAGTAATATCATATAAGAACCATGTCATGAAATCAAGCCTAGTGTGACGTGTGATGTCTGCAGAAAGAAACCAAGTAATATCATATAAGAACCGTGTCATAAAATCAAAGCCTAGTGTGACGTGTGATTTCTCGGAATAAACCAAATAATATCGTATAAGAACAGTGTCATAAAATAAAAGCCTAGTGTGACGTGTGATTCTGCGGAAAAAAACCAAGTAATATCGTATAAGAACGTGTCATAAATCAACCTAGTGTGACGTGTGATGTCTGCGGAAAGAAGCCAAGTAATATCATATAAGAACCGTGTCATGACATCAAACCTAGTGTAACGTGTATGCCGTGGAAAGAAACCAAGTAATATCATATAAGAACCATGTCATGACATCAAACCTAGTGTGATGTCTGCAGAAAGAAACCAAGTAATATCATATAAGAACCGTGTCATGAAATCAAACCTAGTGTGATGTCTGCAGAAAGAAACCAAGTAATATCATATAAGAACCTGTCATGAATCAAACCTAGTGTGACGTGTGATGTCTGCAGAAAGAAACCAAGTAATATCATATAAGAACCGTGTCATGACATCAAACCTAGTGTGACGTGTAATGCCTGCAGAAAGAAACCAAGTAATATCATATAAGAACCATGTCATGACATCAAACCTAGTGTGACGTGTGATGTCTGCAGAAAGAAACCAAGTAATATCATATAAGAACCATGTCATGACATCAAACCTAGTGTGACGTGTGATGTCTGCAGAAAGAAACCAAGTAATATCATATAAGAACCGTGTCATGAAATCAAACCTAGTGTGATGTCTGCAGAAAGAAACCAAGTAATATCATATAAGAACCGTGTCATGACATCAAACCTAGTGTAATGTCTGCAGAAAGAAACCAAGTAATATCATATAAGAACCTGTCATGACATCAAACCTAGTGTGACGTGTATGTCTGCAGAAAGAACCAAGTAATATCATATAAGAACCATGTCATAAACATCAAACCTAGTGTGACGTGTAATGCCTGCAGAAAGAAACCAAGTAATATCATATAAGAACCATGTCATGACATCAAACCTAGTGTGACGTGTGATGTCTGCAGAAAGAAACCAAGTAATATCATATAAGAACCATGTCATGACATCAAACCTAGTGTGATGTCTGCAGAAAGAAACCAAGTAATATCATATAAGAACCGTGTCATGAAATCAAACCGTGAGTGTGATGTCTGCAGAAAGAAACCAAGTAATATCATATAAGAACCCTGTCATGACATCAAACCTAGTGTGACGTGTGATGTCTGCAGAAAGAAACCAAGTAATATCATATAAGAACCATGTCATGACATCAAACCTAGTGTGACGTGTGATGTCTGTGGAAAGAAACCAAGTAATATCATATAAGAACCATGTCATGAAATCAAACCTAGTGTACGTATGATGCCTGCAGAAAGAACCAAGTAATATCATATAAGAACCTGTCATGACATCAAACCTAGTGTGATGCCTGCAGAAAGAAACCAAGTAATATCATATAAGAACCATGTCATGAAATCAAACCTAGTGTGACGTTGATGTCTGCAGAAAGAAACCAAGTAATATCATATAAGAACCATGTCATGAAAATCAAACCTAGTGTGACGTGTATGTCTGCAGAAAGAAACCAAGTAATATCATATAAGAACCATGTCATGACATCAAACCTAGTGTGACGTGTGATGTCTGCAGAAAGAAACCAAGTAATATCATATAAGAACCATGTCATGACATCAAACCTAGTGTGACGTGTGATGTCTGCTGAAAGAAACCAAGTAATATCATATAAGAACCATGTCATGAAATCAAACCTAGTGTGACGTGTAATGCCTGCAGAAAGAAACCAAGTAATATCATATAAGAACCGTGTCATGAAATCAAACCTAGTGTGATGTCTGCAGAAAGAAACCAAGTAATATCGTATAAGAACCGTGTCATGAAATCAAACCTAGTGTGATGTCTGCAGAAAGAAACCAAGTAATATCGTATAAGAACGTGTCATGCATCAAACCTAGTGTGATGTTGCAGAAAGAAACCAAGTAATCATATAAGAACGTGTCATGATCAAACCTAGTGTGATGTCAGAAAGAAACCAAGAAATATCATATAGAACGTCATGACATCAAACCTAGTGTGATGTCTGCAGAAAGAAACCAAGTAATATCATATAAGAACCATGTCATGACATCAAACCTAGTGTGACGTGTGATGTCTGCGGAAAGAAACCAAGTAATATCATATAAGAACCATGTCATGACATCAAACCTAGTGTGATGTCTGCAGAAAGAAACCAAGTAATATCATATAAGAACAGTGTCATGACATCAAACCTAGTGTAATGCCTGCAGAAAGAAACCAAGTAATATCATATAAGAACCATGTCATGACATCAAACCTAGTGTGACGTGTGATGTCTGCAGAAAGAAACCAAGTAATATCATATAAGAACCATGTCATGACATCAAACCTAGTGTGATGTCTGCAGAAAGAAACCAAGTAATATCATATAAGAACCATGTCATGACATCAAACCTAGTGTGACGTGTGATGTCTGCAGAAAGAAACCAAGTAATATCATATAAGAACCATGTCATGACATCAAACCTAGTGTAATGCCTGCAGAAAGAAACCAAGTAATATCATATAAGAACAGTGTCATGACATCAAACCTAGTGTGACGTGTGATGTCTGCGGAAAGAAACCAAGTAATATCGTATAAGAACCATGTCATGAAATCAAACCTAGTGTGATGTCTGCGGAAAGAAGCCAAGTAATATCATATAAGAACCGTGTCATGACATCAAACCTAGTGTGACGTGTGATGTCTGCAGAAAGAAACCAAGTAATATCATATAAGAACCATGTCATGACATCAAACCTAGTGTGACGTGTGATGTCTGCAGAAAGAAACCAAGTAATATCATATAAGAACAGTGTCATGACATCAAACCTAGTGTAATGCCTGCAGAAAGAAACCAAGTAATATCATATAAGAACCATGTCATGACATCAAACCTAGTGTGACGTGTGATGTCTGCAGAAAGAAACCAAGTAATATCATATAAGAACCATGTCATGACATCAAACCTAGTGTAATGCCTGCAGAAAGAAACCAAGTAATATCATATAAGAACAGTGTCATGACATCAAACCTAGTGTGACGTGTGATGTCTGCGGAAAGAAACCAAGTAATATCGTATAAGAACCATGTCATGAAATCAAACCTAGTGTGATGTCTGCGGAAAGAAGCCAAGTAATATCATATAAGAACCATGTCATGACATCAAACCTAGTGTGACGTGTGATGCCTGCGGAAAGAAACCAAGTAATATCGTATAAGAACCATGTCATGAAATCAAACCTAGTGTGACGTGTGATGTCTGCAGAAAGAAACCAAGTAATATCATATAAGAACCATGTCATGACATCAAACCTAGTGTAATGCCTGCAGAAAGAAACCAAGTAATATCATATAAGAACCATGTCATGACATCAAACCTAGTGTGACGTGTGATGTCTGCAGAAAGAAACCAAGTAATATCATATAAGAACCATGTCATGACATCAAACCTAGTGTAATGCCTGCAGAAAGAAACCAAGTAATATCATATAAGAACCATGTCATCACATCAAACCTTCATCTTCAGACAATTCTTTTTAAATTAATGTTGCTTCCTCTTCTTCTAACGCCCCATATCAACCACTTGTTAACCACTATGTCTGATTTGTATGTGATCTGAGCATAAGAGCGATTGTATGCTGTGCTAGCTATACGCCTACAAATAGGCCAGCACATCCGATTTATGTGATGCTTTTATTTACTAGGTAGCATCCTAGGTCCTACGTCCGTCGCCTCTTACGACGTGCCATTTAGGTCACAGTGATACTATTCTTTGCTTCCTAGGTCCTACATCAGTCGCCTCTTACGATATGCCTTGTAGGTTGCAGTGATACTATTCTTTGCTTCCATAGCGGGCTCCGGCACCACACGGGAAGATGCTGCTTTCAAATCTCTTGATATTTATGTATGTTCTGAACAGTGAAGAAAATACTTCGCTTTCAAATCTCTTGATATTTATGTATGTTCTGAACAGTGAAGAAAATACTTCGCTTTCAAACACATAAACACACACAACTGCTCATAAAAACGCATAGGCAAACACAGTGGCGGCTCGTCATTAAGGGCCAGTGGGGCCGGGCCCCACCAAAAATAAGGGGTAACGTGTATTTATTATTTTATACATTAAAATATATCCTAACCGAAACCATGATTTTTCCGAAATTTCTGTCTGGCCCCACCAACAAAAATGATTACGAGCCGCCACTGGGCAAACATGGGACCTAAGTTTTATGAGACCTATATCTCCAATAGGACTTGGAACTCGATCTCACCTACACTGAGATCAGTGATATCTGAACAAATATTCCGATGGCTCCACGAGGAAGCGAATCTGTAACTTTTGGCACGAACAGCGGGCAGTGATCTCTGCAGTATACAGGTTAGATGATCACATCTCCTGTCAAAAGTAACTGGCCCATCTAACCTCTACACGACAGAGACCCATTTTTTCAATCACAAAGAAATATGGGTTTTTACTTGTTTTCTATATATGAGCATGGATTCACTACCAATGACACAGCGAAAACGGATACTCCAGTGCTATATTGATCCAATACTTCTGTATGGCAGCGAATCATGGACAACAAATAAACAATCAATACGATCATTGAAAGCCACACAGATGTGGCTTTTACATGAGAATGCTGGAAATTCCACGGACAGCGAAGAAAACAAATGAGGAGGTTTTAAATCAGGCCGCACACAAAGAAACCTTATCAAAAGAATAAGAATCCGACAATCAAGGTTCTTCGGGCATATAATTTCGAAGAGAAGGTTTAGAACATTTGGTGACTACAGGTAAAATTCGTGGAAGGACAGATCGTGAAAGACAGAGGGAGAAGATGTTGGATGGCATGACATCATGGTTCGACACAAGATCGACGTCAGAACTAATTACATATACCAAGCATAGAGAGTTGTGGAGAGACATGATCGCTTACGAGGGCAGGCATGGCACTTGATTGATTGATGAGCAGGAAAGAGTGCCTGTCGCTCATGCAGACATAGAAGACTACAACAACTCCAGGAGTATAAAAGAAAGAAGATAAAATGAAAAACATAATATTCCTATCAGGTGGCCAAAACTTACTGCGGGAAGAGGTCGGCACAAACAGGGAAGCAGGGATCATAGGATTTATATCCTGCAGAGCTGCCCCCAGTATGCAGACTTGAGAGGAAAGAGGTGACCCACTTACACTAGTGTCCAAGACGAACTGTATGGCGTGGCTGATAATCTGAGGCAGACGGCTGCCTTTATTAGAGAATCTGAAATCCCAATCTAGTGAGAACGCAGAAGAAGAAGAAGAATATTCCTATCATACGTTCATCTGAACATCTATCTTTGCGCAGCTACATACTTTCCGAAGACGGATCTAAAAATAGTTACTCTTTGTTTCTAGGTCACAAACGTGAATTAACGCCTATAGTAGTGATGATAGTAGAAATGTATAACGTGTTAACACGTCTTTAGCCCAAAGAGGAGAGATAATAACAGACGTGTTAATGCGTTTTTAGTAGTGAATGGGGAAAACGTCTATACACGTCCATAGCAGCTAAAGAGTTAACTCTAACTTCTTTTCTTACTGTTTAATATATTTGTTTCTGAAGATGGATGAGCCCGGCACCGGGTCAAAGTAGAAACAAGCGATATATCTGATAGACAGATGTTGATGAACACCGTAACCCCAATGAGAGAATGTTAGTATAACTGTACAATCCAATTATTGCAAGGCTTATGCAACAAAAAATAACACCAGAACATGTCTACACATATTATATAGATAACTAGCTTCTGTGGAACAATGCACAAATCTACAAGATTTTCTCGCTGATCGTGTTTATTATTATCCCCTGGGTGGAATTCCGTGATAGGTTGAAATGATGAATGTTTGGGAATGGATCATGCAGTTTTAAGAGTATTTGGTGGACGAATAGATTATTTGTTTTAAAACAGAATTGTAATATTGAAATGATGAGATTGGTTGATGTTTACCTGTAGTCGGATATAATAACATTATTTAGATTGTTGACTCGCCCGAGTGGTTAGTGGGGCCTAAACTGGGGTTTAAAGAATAGAACCACTGTTCCTGCCACACATGTCGTAAGAGACGACTAAGGAGGTGGGTAGTGGGGCTAGCTACCTCACACCGTAAAAAACACTAGATAACTACAGAACGGAGAGCGAACCGAGTAAACGCTGGCTGAATCCGGACACATCACCGAAGGATAAGCACCAGAGCTCTAAATGGTGCTGAAAATGTGAAGTAAAAATACGTTCTTGGCAAAGGCTGTTTATTAATAAGACAATAAGAATGATAAAAATGGCTAAATAGAACGAAGACGAGAGAGAGAGAGAGAGAGAGAGAGAGAGAGAGAAAGAGAGAGAGAGAGATAGATAGATAGATTGTTGACTTACAGTTATAGTTGCACATAACAGCAGTAGATAGACGCGATTTAGAGTTGTAGTTTGAGATAATAGTTGTAGTCAGGCCTGCAGTATATTTTCTCCGTATGATGCAAATCGTTGAAATGTCGCCCCTTATATGTTTCAAATTGTATTTTGACTTTGCTGCTTATGCCACCACTTTACGGTTCCGCCTGATGCGACCCCGCCTCTTTATCATAACACGGCACGGCTCTGGTTGTAGACAGACTGTTGATTTACAGTTGAAGTTGGACATAATAGCCGTAGATATAAGTGGTGCCTAGAAAATCGACGTCTCGTTTACTGTAATTGCTGGCGACGTTCTGTAAATGACATACTACGATTATCATCATCTTCACTCTCAACAAACATTTCAACACATTAAACTCACACGGATGTTGTCATATCTGTGTCCACAACAAATGAAACAATTCAATATCTACAGGCCAAATGTCATAGTTCGCACTGATGGTGGACACAACGACTGGTTTATGGTTGAAACCGAAGTAAAGCAAGGCTGTATTCTATCTCCGCTATTGTTTGGAGTGGCCATTGACTAGATGATGCGAAAATGTTGCAGGGGCAAAACTGGCATCGATTGGGTAGAAAATAGTCAACTAGAAGATTTGGATTTTGCAAATGATATTGCCTTGTTAAGTAGAAACAACCAAGATATGCAAAGAAAAACAGACAACTTGTCATCTATAGCATCAAAAGTTGGACTGCAGATAAGCTATGAAAAAACAAATATAATGAAGACACCTATGGCAAGTAATGCAGATATCACACTGGAATCTAAAATGATAAAAATAACAGAGCAGTTCACCTATTTAGGTAGCAATTTTGATTGCACAGGAAATGTTAGAAAAGAAATTATGATACGAATTGGCAAAAGCAACATCAGCTTTTAAAAGTCTAAATAAAATATGGAACTGTAAGTTATATAGTGTTAAAACTAAATGAATTTTCAATTCAAATGTTGTATCAATCCTAACATATGCCAGCGAGAGTTGGAAAATGACTAAAGATATAGAAAGCAAGTTGAATGCATTTGAAAATAGATGTCTGCGAAAAATAATGAATATAAAATGGAACGAATTCAGAAGAAGTGATGAAATCAGAGACATGTCTGGTCAACCACTAGTGACAACTGTTATAAGAAAGAGAAGATGGAGATATGTTGGGCACACCTTGAGGTGAAAAGATCAACAAATATCAAAGCAGACATTGAAGTGGGATGCAAAGGGTTCAAGAAAGAGAGGTCGACATAAAGAGACCCTGAAACGAACTTTGCTGAGAGAGGCAGGAAATATCGGTATCAGTTCCATGGAGGAGATTGAGCGAGTTGCCCAGAATAGAGCGGTATATAAAAAAAATACTTGCAGGCCCTATGTAACGTATAACGGTACGAGAGGAATTATTATTATTATAAATGTCATATCTGTCTGTGTGTTCGTCTGTTTGTTTGTCTCTCTGTTTGTCTGTCTGTCTGTGTGTTTGTCTGTTTGTTTGTCTGTCTATCTGCCTGCCTGATTGTTTGTTTGTCCATCTTTCTGTTTTTATGTCTGTCTGTTTGTTTGTATGTCTGTTTGTTTGTTTGTCCGGTTTTTTGTGTTGTCTGTCTGTATGTATGTCTGTTTGACTATCTGTCTATGTATTTGAATAATCTGTATGCCTGTATGTCTGAATGTATGCATTTATATTTGTCTGTCTGTCTCTCTTCTTTTTGTTTGTCTGTCCGTCTGTTTGTTTGCTTGTCAATCTACCTGTGTGTCTGTATGTATGTATGCCTGTATGTCTGTATGTCGAAATATCGATCTATCTAAAACTATAATATGAATATGTGATATCATTATGAAGAATGAGAAATCAAGTTACCATTAGTTCTAAAGTTGTTATGTGACTAGGTTATGCGTTGTAACCCTCTACACTACAGTTTGCTTTTAGAATCAATCAGATGTCATTATCATTATTACCTGGTTACCTGTGTCTGTTTATTTACCTGGAATCTATGTAGGTTTCCTCAATACATCTTATTGAGTACCTATATATATATATATATATATACGTGTGTGTGTGTGTGTGTGTGCGCGCGCGTCTCAGCTACTTACTATTGAGTACCTATATATACGTATGTGTGTGTATATATATGCGTCTCAGCTACTTGTTATTGGGTACCTATATATACGTGTGTGTGTGTGTGTGTGTGTATATATGCGTCTGGGCTACTTGTTATTTGGTACCTATATATACGTGTGTGTGTGTGTGTGTATACGTCTCGGCTACTTGTTATTGGGTACCTATATATACGTGTGTGTGTGTGTGTATGCGTCTCGGCTACTTGTTATTGGGTACCTATATATACGTGTGGTGTATATATGCGTCTCGGCTACTTGTTATTTGGTACCTATATATATACGTGTGTGTGTATATATGCGTCTCGGCTACATGTTATTGGGTACCTATGTATACGTGTACGTGTGTGTATCTCTCAAAGTATATTTCTACATATCTGAATGCCTAGATATTTACCAGGGGCGTAGATTTCAAACGCACTAGACACACACTGTAGACCCAAACGAAAGACCCTAAATGTATTCTTCATAGTATATTATCTCCCATGTGGTGCTGGGGCCCGTAAGGGAAACAAAGAATAGCACCATTGCGACCTACACGGCATGTCATAAGAGGCGACTGATATAGGACCTAGAGAAGTTACCCTAGTAAATAAAAAGCATCTGAGAGATCTAATGTGCTAGCCTACTTTAGGCACATAACTGGCACAACGTACAATCGCTCTTAGGCTTAGATCACATACAAAACACACAGTGGGGTCGATATGGAGCATTCCAAGAAAAAGAAGATGCAGTAAATAATAATTATTATTATTATTATTTTCCTTTTTTATACATAATTCGAAAAATAATGGTGATTACTTTATGGAAATAACTGGTGTTCTCTTGTTGATATTGACAAGAGATTTAGCGCAAGGCTGCCAGAAGCAGAGAATGGAGGGAATGATTACGCATGAAACTGTAGCGGGCATATAAGAGTTTAAAAAAAACGTTTCTATCATTCCTTCTCAGACCTCTTCCTCTATTCTACGCAGACAACAGTGACGTAATACTGTCACTTTACTTCTCTGATTAAACACAAAGAACTCTATACCGCCTGAGTGGTTACCGGGGTCCAAATTTGGGGTGTAAAGAATAGAACCACTGTTACCTGTCACGCATGTCGTAAGAGGCGATTAAGGAGGTTTGGCTGCAATCGGATGCACATATCCTAAACGTGTAAAAGTCGTATGTGTTTAGGGGCCTACCAAACTTATACACGTTCTTGGCAAAGATCAAACATATCACAAAGAGTGATTAAAATTGTTTGTAAAGAACAAACGCAAAGAAGAAGAAGAATTTCTCTCGCTTGATCTATCTTTTCATTGAAACACGTAATGATATCACAGATATATTGAAATATATAAGTAATTATTATCACAGTTCTCTGTGTCGTAGAGGTTAGGTACCAGTGTAGCAGGGAATATGACACCATGTTTTCCCCTTGCTCCCTTTTCAATTAACCAAAGAGATAACAATATACCTGGGCGGTGGAACATATAATTACAGACCAGATATGTTAGCAATGAGACTTCTTCTTAACTAGAAGATTTATGCCCTGTTTTCTTTCTCATGCAGCTAAGTTGAGGTTAATTGTATTCTTTTTTTTTGAACGTCTGGGTGAGTGTCCGGCCACAAATATAAATTTGGTGGTTTTCCTTAACTAGGTTTGAACTTATGCCCTGCCTTTCTTTCTCCTGCAGTCAACTTGAGGTTAATTGTATTCTTGTTTTCTAGAAATTCCATAGGTCACAAATATCAAATTAGCTGGGTTTTTCCCAACCAGCAACTAGATTTGACCACTAGAATTATATTCTAGGACAATGACTGATTTGGATACAAAGAAAATTGCCAGTGGTTAAATAGAAGGTTGTTTTGTAGATTATGGGAGACTTCGCACACACACTTGGCAGAGGGACAGTTGGCAGAAACTTTAGATAGGCATTCGGATAGAGACAGAAGAACAGAGAGGTACCCAGGAACAGGCAGTGTAGGTAGTCCCGAGACAGTAACAGACAGTTAATTGAGAGGAGGAAAGATTAACCAGTGCTTGGTAGTCTACAGATAGTGACATCATGCAAGCTAACCAGTGCTTGGTAGTCTACAGATAGTGACATCATGCAAGCTAACCAGTGCTTGGTAGTCTACAGATAGGGACATCATTCAAGCGAACCAGTGCTTGGTAGTCTACAGTTGGTGACAGCATTCAAGCTAACCAGTGCTTGGTAGTCTACAGTTGGTGGCAGCATTCAAGCTAACCAGTGCTTGGTAGTCTACAGTTGGTGGTATCATTCAAGCTAACCAGTGCTTGGTAGTCTACAGATAGTGACATCATTCAAGCTAACCAGTGCTTGGTAGTCTACAGATAGTGACCACGCCAGAACTTAGTATTATCAACAAGACAGCCCTGAGGGGATTGACTTTGACCTAAATAGAGAGACAGTTGCAACTAAATAGAAAAAAAGACATAAACAAGAAATATTCAAGGCGGTTCGATCGAAAAGGAGACATTTCAAATAAAAGGGACATACTCAAGGACTTCTGAACAGAAACATTCATGTTCATATTTTTTGGCAGAAGAGATAAGTAGACCATAATATTTAATACGATTATATTTACGGTTGTATTTTTTTTGGGATATATAGGTGTCTTAATATGATGAGGTAATATACTTTATATATATATTTGCTTTTCAGGAAGATTGGTTGTTTTAAATTTAGATATGGAGAAATTGACAAATGCTAAACAGAACCATAAATAATCAACTGATTTGCATGTTTATATATATGAATGTATATTTTTTTTGTATTGAAATAAGCAAATGAATAAATAAAAGTTGAGAATCAGATGGATTCTCACATAGAGGTATACTATCTTTGACGGTCGTTTTAAATTGGATTATATTCTATGTTAGAGTGTGATAGTTGTCGAGTTAGTAGTGTTTATGTTGCAGTGACGAAAGATAAAAGATAATAGGTCAGACCAGAAGCAGTAACTCAGATCATACTATTATATAAATGGTGCAGTGACCGAGGATATCAGAGCCAAGAAGAAGTAGCTAGGCAAGCCTTGACGGCTACACCAGTCTCTCATGTCAAAGGTACCAGGTTCACTCCCTCGTGGAGCCACCTGGATATTTTTCCAGAGATACCTGATCTCAGTGTAGGGGAGATTGAGTTCGTAGTCCTATCGGAGACGGAAGATAAAACGTAAGTCACGTGTTCAATTTGAACACGTAGAAGAACCCTTGACAGTTCAAAATCGAAAAGAGCAGGCTGAAAAGCCGCAGCCAGGGCAAAAATAATTTTAAAAATATTTAAATTAAAAAAAATTCTTACAAAAATATATTCACCATTTTCAAAGTTACCTCAGGACCCTCGCCGGTGCTACGGAGTTTGTGCACTGCAGCTGATCTCTTCCTGCGTAACAAAGAGATCGGAGCACACATGGTTTATTACTAAAGTGCAATGATGGTTGTCCTATCAATCAATCAATCAATCACTCAATCATCAAAGTTATACAAGAGAGGAAGCGAAGAATGGTATACTTTAAGACCAACTTAAAATCCGCTGAACATGAATTTCACTCGTTCGTTAGCTGTCAATTACTCTTTTGGGCATATTTACACGTTCACACTTTATTGATTTTCTCTTTCTTTTCAATGCTTCTTTATTTTTTATTGCCTGTTTGCATTCACATGTTTTCTTTTCTCCTACTCTCGCTACTTTCGATTATACATTATCGATATGTTCATTCAGTGATATCTCTCTCTCTATCCCCTTCTCTCTCTCTCTCTCTCTCTCTCTCTCTCTCTCTCTCTCTTTCTCTCTTTGTTACAGTTTTCCTTTCTGTATTTTTGTATAAATTGTTCCATTTAATGACAACATGTCTTAATGACTTGACGTTTTGAAAGGTTTTGCTTGATTTAATGATACCATCAGGTATACTTACATGGGTAGTGCTATTTTAATTCTACAGTCCATAAATTGCACAATGTGAACCAGGTAATGTGAACCAGGTAATGTGAGCCAGGTAATGTGAGATTTGAACAACACTGTAACATGACATGTTTTTATTCTTTTTCTTTCACAGTTCCTTTATTTTCTCTACCATTCTCTCTCTTTCTCTCTCTCTCTCTCTCTTTCTTTCTCTTTCTCTCTCTTGTTCTCTTGTTCTCTCTTTCTCTCTTGTTCTCTCTTTCTCTCTTGTTCTCTCTGTCTCTCTTGTTCTCTCTTTCTCTCTCTTTCTCTCTCTTTCTCTCTCTTTCTCCTCTCTCTCTCTTTCTCTCCTCTCCTCTCTCTCTCTCTCTTTTCTCTTATCTTTCTCTCTCTTCTCTCTCTTTCTCTCTCTCTCTTTCTTTCATCTGTCCTCTGTCCTCCGCCAGTCCGCCTCGCCCGTCCCCTCCCTCCATCCATCATCCCTCCATCATCCATCTATCTTCTATCTATCATTCTCTTTCTCTCACATTTCTCTTTCTCTCTCGATCTATCTATCAATCATTTCTCTCTCGATCTATCTATCTATCATTCTCTCTCTTTCTCTCTAACTCTTTCTATCGTCCGACATGTACTGACATCTTTAACAAATAACCAAACATATGTTTAGGAGGAATAGAAGAATAAGGAAAAGGGGAGTAAAGAATAGGGGAATAAGGAATAGAGGAATAAGAAATAGGGGAATAGATCAGACAAGATAAGTACACGAAACCTACAGATCAAGAGTTATTCCATGGCTTACAACTCGAACACAGAAAACTGAATTGTTACAGAAACTACTAATAATTCTAGTACAGCTATGTATATTTCCCTTTTTTTGCTTAATGTTATAGACATGTTCTCAAGATTCAATAGAAAGAAAAGTAAAACAGATCAATGAAGCAAGAAATAAGAATTAATTTAATGAGTGTTTATGAAGTTTGCCCATACAGAGTGATTTTTTAACTGCCCATTGTTTATTTCACGTTCATTGTTCATTGTATGATCATCTTCATCGCACATCGGACATGTCCATAATTGCTCCGATATTCTCCCAAGCATGTATCTCAATGTGTTTAGGCTAACAATTCCTGTTCTGTGTTGATTGATGTATCTACTGGGTTTTCTCTCGTATTTTTCCCGTCTTGCAGCACCTATCAGTATGCACAACTTGCGCAACCGAGATAGAGAATACAATATATCTTCGTCGTTGAAATCTTCAGAGAGTATGTTTTATCTGAGAGCGTTGATGATGTCGCTTCTGTCCATAGAAGACCCATTCTCAATCGTAGCCTTTCCCGTCAGTCCGTCTGCTCTCTAATTGCCCTTCACTCCAGCGTGACACGGGACAATGATGAAGGTAAGTTTCTAGATTGACGAGTTTTATATTACTTGCATCTACTGCCTTCGTACATAACCGGTCTTGATCTTCTATAACATGCTCATAGAGTCGCTGAGCATGCATGCGTGGGTGAATGTATGCGTCTGTAGCCACTCCAGGGATTTTGTCACCGCCATGACCTCCACAGTCATGCTGCTGGCAGTTGTTGTATATGCGCCACTTGCCTCATTGATGACTTTTACTTTCACTCTAGCTGTGAAGGCACTTCGACTGTGCCGAATGTTTACTTCATGTATTCAACTTGAACCCAGGACCTATGTTTTATTGCCCGTCTCCGATAAGACGTGGAATTCCTACACTCAGATCAGGGATCACTTTGAAAAATATCCGGATAGTTCCGAGCGGAACGAGCCGACTACTTTTGAAGGGAGATGCTAGCTTCTTACCTACACGACACAGAAAATTGATTTAAGAGGTTAAAATAAAATGTCTTACTAAAACGTTCACCATCTTCAAAATTACACCAAGGACCCTAACCGGTGATACATAGTACGGACACTGACACTGAGATCTTGTGGGATAAGAAAGAGATCAAAGCACACATAGTTATTTACAGAAGTGAAATGATAATAGTCCTATCACTCAAAAATGCAATCAATCAAGAACTCAAAATTGAAGATAGTTGTTTGAACAGAAGAATAGGGTTGATTAAAGTAAAGTGTTTTGAACATAGTTTTTATTTGGTTTTTTTTCGATCCTGAAACACTTGAGCTTTTAGCTTTTTGACTCGGTGTCATAGACATCGTAACCCTTCGTTCGGTGTCACGAACACCGTAAATCTGGAGAATCTGTGGCTTTTTCTGCCAGCCCATGGAATTGAACCCGCACTCACAAAGGGCTTGTCACACCGTCGTCCAACGCGCTACGAACAAGCTGGGCAGGCGGGCTTGAACATTTTATAAAGACATAAAGGTTTGAAAAATATTATTATGAAGGAAGGAATTCAGGAAAATATGAGAAGAGGAAGACTAACGAAGATGGATAAAAGATAACTTGAAAACGATAGCAACGAAGACGTTTGATAGATATTCTGGACGGTTTCAACGTGAAAATGTTTTGAACATTACACGCTACTAGATAATGGTGATTTATCACACCATTTATGGAAACAGTATGAAAGGGTAGTAATGTTTGACTCCTTGGGTAAAGGTTGGAAGAATGCAGACATTTACTGACAAGGGCATAGTTACTTGCAATTTAAAACGTCGATTAGAATAAAAGATTGTCACTTCTCACCTCATTACTGTCTCTGCTATATCATTATACCCATTCTATGGATTTCTTTAGCTGTTGAATATTTTCTTTTTAACATATCGACGTTTTAGCTTTTCACTGTCAACTTGAGATTTTTGTGGTGTTTTTACTCTCACTATCTAACCCACTGCCAAAATTATTTTTTATTTTATTTCATTTTTTTTTAAATTGACTTTCTTATGCTTTTCAATATTTCACCTTCTCTATTTTTGCGGATCATTTTCACATTTTATTTTTCCTCATACTTCTCTTTTACTTTCTGGTTCAAGATAAAAATCTTTTTTCTATAATTGGTCTAGCGCCGAAGGATTTACTTCATTGTACCGGGTATATCAAAAATGGCTCAGACACACTCAGTAGAATGTCATACCCTGCGAGAGTATTGCACAAAGCACGAATTCCGTAGCTCCGGCAACAATGATAGAGATCTCGAAAAATGCACTCGTGAACAGAAACGCGCGTTCTGAATTTCAACTCACGATCTTCGAAACTCAATGTAACAGGTTAACTTCTTGGTTACAAATACCACCGAAAATATTTTGTCTCATTCTGCTCAATATATTTTTGTTAGATTTTCATCTAAATGTCTTTTATATTGGTTTCGTTTTCCTGTTATTGTCAATTTTTATTGAAGATTGCGTCCTCTTGCCCTTGGCGTTTATCATTTGTTGTTGTTTTTGTTTTGTGACAGGAAACTTGATTTCTTCTACATCAGGAAAGATGTTCATCTGTTCATGCTGAACTTCCTAGTAACTAGTTGTTGATATGTGTATATTTTGTGTGTATGTGTGTTGACTTGTGTATGTATGTGTGTAAGTATGCGAGTATGTCTGACAGATAGGGACAGGTAAAGGTGGCAGGATAGAAGGATAAGGATTCTATAGAAAATCTTCTATAGTTGGACCTAGAAAATATTGCAGAGATTCAGATGTAATCTTCTTTCATTTTTGTTTAGTTTTCTTGGAAGATCTTATCAGAAAATTGTCCATTTGTTCGCTAATGTGATTCCAGAGCCCGCTAGGAAGCAATTAATAGTACACCTGCGACCTACAAGGTATATCGTAAGTTGCGATTGGTGTAGTGGCCTAGGGAAGCTACAGTGGTAAATAAAAAAAGTAACATATTTGATGTGCTGGCCTACTTTTCGGCGTATAACTGGCACAACGTACAATCGCTCTTAGGCTCAGATCCATTTCCAGAGCCGCTAGGAAGCAGTTAATAGTACTACCTGCGACCTACAAGGTATATCGTAAGTTGCGATTAATGTAGTGGCCTAGGGAAGCTACAGTGGTAAATAAAAAAGTAACATATTTGATGTGCTGGCCTACTTTTCGGCGCATAACTGGCACAACGTACAATCGCTCTTAGGCTCAGATCACATATAAATCAAACAGAGTGGTTAACAAGTGGTCGATATGGAGCGATCGAAGAAGAAGAAGTTTATTAGTTAAGCATAAAGATTCTTTAAATAAGTACATCATATTTATCTTATAGCCGTCCATCGCAAGCGATGATGACAACAGTCTCAGACGTGTGCTGCTGTACCTCTCTGGTGTGTGCGGAGGTGACTGTAGAGTCCAATCCTAGAAAACAATTCCCAACCACAGGTAGGGCATATATGATCAAGGTTAGACATGTGCGTGTTGTGTGTTCTGGCTTTTCGCTCAGCTCGTTTTCTCTGTGCCTCAACAGCACGATGATTTCAGCTATTCGAGTTCCTCTTGTGTTGTTACAGGGCCTCATTTGACGATCTTGTGGCAGGGATTCCTAGCATGTGGTGTCTATATCAAAGCATTTCAGAGACACTTTAAGAGTGGTTTTAACGAGTTTTTTTCTGTCCACAGGCAGAACGTCTGTCCCCTTCAAGTTCGTCATACAGCAACTGTTTATACATATCCAGAGACACTACGTAAATTAATCATATTTATACAAATACAACTGAAGCAAATCTCATAAGAACGATTTTCTGGCCAACACTATGTTACCAGTGTCAAACATGGCCAATAACAGCAGCTAATGAACGGAAAATTATAACGACAGAGATGAGGTCTCTTAGAAGAGCTGCAGGTGTGACAATAAGAGACAACATTAGAAATGAAATCAGGAGACTGGATGTGTAACCAGTCATGAAATTCATACAAGAACAACAGATTAAATGGTTTAGACACCTGACCAGAATGCCCTGGTATCACCTACCACAGAGAGCCACACAGAAAAAGTATAATGAGCACAAGGCAAGAGGAAGACCACGGAAAAGATGGAGCGACGGCATCAAGAACAGCCTTACGAACATGATTATCAGCTTACAAAGTGCCTTAAAAAAGCACACACAAGATCACTACGTTTCACCCACAACACTTCCATAAAGAAGTAAATGGTGGAAGAGAAGAATAAGAAGATACAAATCCAGAGACTCTACAAAAATTAATCATGTTTATACAGAACTAGAGACACTACATAAATTAATCATGTTTATACAAATCCAGAGACACCACAGAAGTAAATCATGTTTATACAGATCCAGAGACACTACATAAATTAATCATGTTTATACAGAACTAGAGACACTACATAAATTAATCATGTTTATACAGAACTAGAGACACTACATAAATTAATCATGTTTATACAGAACTAGAGACACTACATAAATTAATCATGTTTATACAGAACTATAGACACTACATAAATTAATCATGTTTATACAGAACTAGAGACACTACATAAATTAATCATGTTTATACAGAACTAGAGACACTACATAAATTAATCATGTTTATACAGAACTATAGACACTACATAAATTAATCATGTTTATACAGAACTAGAGACACTACATAAATTAATCATGTTTATACAGTTCCAGAGACTCTACATACATTATTTATACAAATCCAGAGACACTACATAAGTGTATCATGTTTACATTCTATATTTATCGTTGCCACGGAAACGCTCAGTACTAGCATGTATTATATACTTATGGAAGTCACATGGAAGTATGAGTCTTTGTGGTTAAAGTGGTTAAACCCTTGCCTTACGTTCCGAAGGTCGGGAGTTCGACGTAAGCACTAATTACTCACCCAAATTATAACATTTATGTTTGGATCACAGCAGAATGAATTACCTAAATTATAAGATTTATGTGAGCCGCTGTAGCGTAGTTGTTAGTGAACTCGCTTTGCAAGGCTGGTGGTCTGGGTTCAGCTCCTGCAATGAGCGTGGAATTTTTCCCGACCGCGACGGCTCTCAGGTCGACCCAGCCTCAACTGGGTACCAGACATACTCTGGGAAAGTAAAGGCGGCCGACGTGATGCTGACCATATCACCCATCGTGTGCCGACGGTCAATGAAAAATACAGGCCAACACTGTATTGACCTATATACCACGAGGTATGAAAGGGTTCCTTTACCTTTACATTTTTATAACATTTATGTATGGATCACAGCAGAACTTATTACCCAAATTATAACATTTGTGTATGGATCACAGCGGAACTAATTACCCAAGTTATAACATTTATGTTTGGATCACAGCAGAACTTATTACTCACTCAAATTATAATATTTATTTAGACCCGAGAAACACCAAATACTTGCTGAGATCATAAACAGTATAATATGTACATCAAAAACATTCATCAATTACCTACATTACATTTTTAGTTCTTCACAGAAACATTCATTATGCACTTTTATAACCATCGTCAGTTCTGAATCCTCTGTGGACGTTGATCATTGTTGCTGAATAACCTTAAATTATCTGCCGTCATCCCTACTGGTTTTCAACAAAGATATGTGTGTCTACGACAGACATTGCAATCACTGATGTTGCGATCTCATTATGCATCCCATTACTGATGCTTATATGCGCCCTTCGTAAACTCTATACATGCGTTCTGTGAATGTTTACAGAGGATGTCGTAAACTGCAAGCGTCTGTTCGTCAGTTTCACCATGCGACTTAGCCCTGAATTGTTTCATTGTCAAATCTATATAAACAAAGCAAAGCCGTTTCCCGAAAGTGTGTTTGTCTGTTCCCCTTATTTAGCTTACTTCTCGACATACTGCAAACTTGAAATAGAGCTTAGCAGTGGCTGCTCGTGATAATTTTTGTTGGTGGGGCCAGACAAAAATGTTCGCAAAAATCATTGTCAAAATATACCACATTTCTATTGGTCATAAAAAATAGTTCGCTAGAAATGCGTAAAGTATACTAATTAGGGAGAAACGACACTGAATTTCAAACTGTATGTGATTATTTCGCGCTATATATTCTCATTTCAACGCTAATTAGTATTACGTCAATAGTAATAATTATGAACACATGATTTATAAAGGAATAAATACACCAGTTTTACATTATTTTTGGTGGATCCCGGCCCCATTGACCCTTAATGACGAGCCGCCACTGGAGCTTAGCATCCGTAGTGCGAGCAATGTAAACATTATAAAACTGAATCATTGTTTTGTTACATCTTAAAATCCAACATAATTACAAACATGTCGTGAATAGTAAAAGAACCAAAGTGTTTTGAACTTTACTTTCCAACCTCCCTTTGGAATACTTGCATGTGCCAAAATCGTCACACGTTGCAATGCGTCAACAGAACTAACGTGACTTGAATTACTCTTTCCTTCTCACTTTGAACTACCAGTATTTCGCAATAATAAATATCTAACTTATGTAACGGGTTAGCTACAACCATGAACCAACAACACGGACTACTCGACATGGTCAATTTCACACTTTATTTTTCAGGTAACGTAAACAAACATTGAACATCATCATCAATATTATATATTTCTTATTGTCTGGATGTGCAGTCCGGGTATAGACGGCGTCAGTTTACATCCGAAATTCACATTTTTTTCAGCACACTTTTATCTTGAAAAGTTTACATCAGTAAAAGAAACAGTTTCGAAATCGGATCAATATTTGATTTAAAATTAATTAAAATTGAATTCTTGATGTCTTATCCTACATATTTCGACCACGCGAGTGAAGTAAAGAGATATAATCCACAAATTTCTAGATACAACATAGTCATGGTTTGCTTCCTTTAATTTGTTGTTTCAAACTACGCTATAAAAATTGCGTTTTTTCGTTTGCTTTGGTTTGAGAAAACTGTATAATTTAGAAGATAGACTCTAAATCGGCTCGAAATCTGGTCAATATTCGTTTAAAAAATAAATAAAACCTAAACTGATATGTCTTATCCGACCCTGTCTTTTCAAGAGGTCAAAACCCTCATACAGAGAAAATCAGCAGTAGACTGCAAGGCAAACATTGGATAGGATTATGGAAAAGACTCCCTCAAAGACATAAGCAGAACAGATCAGGCCATTATATTTCAACTACGCACCGGACACTGCAGACTCAACAGACACTTATATAGACTAGGAATAAGCCAAACATCTTTCTGTCAGTGTCAGCAGGCGGAACAGACACCAGAGCATATCCTGCAAGACTGTCCTCTCCTGGGCGAGCTAAGAAACAACATGTGACCACACCCTGTCGACCTGAAAACTAAGCTTTGGTGAAACCTGACAGACCTGAAGCTGACTGCCCAGTTTGTGGTCCACAGTAAATTAAGCGCATGACCAGAAATCGCTGAAGAAGAAGATGACATCTCTTGGAACGGCTTCACCAATTTCTCATCAATGATTACTAACAACTTTCATCCGTGCGAAGCCGGGTTCATCAGCTAGGCATCTATATTCTTTCAATAAATACAATAGCAACTAGATTTAAAGTATACATTTTCGTGCGAAGAACGAATTCTTCTGCTAGTTAGTTCTAAACTTGAGCTTAAGCATTCTGATTATTACCGGTTGTGAATTTGTTCTTTCCCGTGAAGCTATCCTGCGATAAAATTACATTCATTTATCTAAAACAAATAGTACATGATATTGTTTAAATATCGTTTGTAAATATTTCAAAACTGCAGTTTAATTTGTACATACACCTTCGTAGTGGAAACAAATGAACACAAATTATTTCGTTCCCAGAATGTGTTTTCAACGTGGCTATTAATGTTGCTTTCATCATTATTCATGAAGTCATCTCTGTCTGAAAGTGTGATCTTGAGACAGCGGAATTGTGAGACACAACATGGATGGAGGTATTGGTACAGATAGGGATCATATTTTTTTTTCCGATGCAGTAGCACTTGAGCTTTTCAGCTCTTCGGCTCAGTACCATGGACATCGTAACCATTCGGTTCGGTGCCATGAACACTGTAAATATGGAGAACCTGTGGCTTTTCTGCCAGCCCGTGGAATTGAGCCCTCACTCACAGGGCTTGTCACCCGTAGTCCAACGCGATACGAACACGCTGGGCAGACGGGCATAGATATCGGATAAATCACTTTCATTTTCACCCCTGGGCACGGAGGAGAAGTCAGGGTTAATAAACGAATTGATATACAAGCAGGCATGGCTACAATATCAAAAAGAACTGAAATGGACCGGAATGGCATTTTTAACGCATTGCGAGAGTCTTTCCAAACAGAGGAGTTTCAGGACTGTGAATCACAGTCCCTGACCAGATAGGGGATAGACTGGCGTCGATATGGTGCCTCAGGAAAAGAACGACATACCAAATATGCAAAGAGATTAATTAATCAACATCGAAATGGCGTATTGAGCAGCGAGCCATTGTTGGATTATTGAGACGGGTATCTTCTTCTTCTTCTTCTGCGTTCTCACTAGATTGGGATTTCAGATTCTCTAATAAAGGCAGCCGTGCCATACAGTTTGTCTTCTGCGTTCTCACTAGATTGGGATTTCAGATTCTCTAATAAAGGCAGCTGTCTGTCTCAGATTATCAGCCACGCCATACAGTTTGTCTTCTGCGTTCTCACTAGATTGGGATTTCGGATTCTCTAATAAAGGCAGCTGTCTGTCTCAGATTATCAGCCACGCCATACAGTTTGTCTTCTTCGTTCTCACTAGATTGGGATTTCAGATTCTCTAATAAAGGCAGCTGTCTGTCTCAGATTATCAGCCACGCCATACAGTTTGTCTTCTGCGTTCTCACTAGATTGGGATTTCAGATTCTCTAATAAAGGCAGCTGTCTGTCTCAGATTATCAGCCACGCCATATATTTTGTCTTGGACACTAGTGTAAGTGGGTCATCTCTTTCTTCTCAAGTCTGCATACTGGGGGCAGTTCTGTAGGATATAATTCCTATGATTTCTGCTTCCCCATTTGTGCCGACCTCTTCCTGCAGTAAGTTTTGGCCACCCTCGTGATGGTGGATCTGACATTCTTACCGTGTGGCTAAATCTCAGAGGCAGATTGGCGACCGTAGAATCCGTTATCCCATTCCTCATTGTGAGGGTCGTTGCACCATGCTATGCGCCTTACGGCCTGGTGCATCCGTTTTCTGCAAGCATTTGTTTCGGGTTAGCATTCCTAGCGGACACATGCATCAGATTTCAGCCTAACCTCCTTAGTCGCCTCTTATGACATACGTGGCAGGTAACAGTGGTTCTATTCTTTGCATCCCAAATTTGGGCCCCGGTAACCACTCAGGCGAGAAGGGGATCGAAGCACATATGAACATGTCCAGAGTGCTATAATGATAGTTCTTATATATCTGATAACCGATAACACGAGATGTTCAGAGTGCTATAATGATAGTTCTTATATATCTGATAACCGATAACATGAGATGTTCAGAGTGCTATAATGATAGTTCTTATATATCTGATAAGCCCGCATGCCCAGCGTGTTCGTAGCGCGTTGGACTACGGGTGACTAGTCCTCTGTAAGTGTGGGTTCAACTCCGCGGATGGCAGAAAGCTGAGGTTCCCCAGATTTACGGTGTTCGTGGCAGCGAGCCGAAGGGTTACGATGTCCATGACACCGAGCCGAGAGCTTTCAGCTCAAGTGCTTCTGGATCGGAAAAAAAAAAAAAAAAAAATATCTGATAACCGATAACACGAGATGTCCAGAGTGCTATAATGATAGTTCTTATATATCTGATAACCGATAACATGAGATGTCCAGAGTGATATAATGATAGTTCTTATATATCTGATAACCGATAACACGAGAAAGTGATCGCAAAGGAAGATAACGACAAAAAATATCGCTGAAAGAGACTACGAACATATGAAGGCGCACTCAGAGACATTGATTATAACTGGTTTTTGAGATTATCGGAGGGGGGAAGACAGGATGCTGTTCTCTAGTATTTCCACTATCTCCTGATTAATATGTCTAGCGAATTAGAAACACTGTCATTTCTGAAGGGAATTTTCTACACGAGAATGTGGATACCCGCTGTGCGAGATCTCGGTGAGAACAGTGTACTATTAACAGATCTCATACAAAATAATTACAGAAGAAAGTATGTTAGAGGCATGCGGAGATATCCCAAGTCCAAGTCTTGTTAAGCGAATATATATCTCAAATAGGAACAACAAATAGTTGTGTTTTTTTTTAAAATAATTTATTTGTGCTTGAGTACATAAGTTCATGTGTACATTGAGTACATGTGGTAACCAGTTGGGAAAAGAAAACGTGGAAGATCTAAGACCACTCTTCGAAGAACAATCCTACAAGAAAGTAAACTATTGGGATGTAAAACCAATCGAGATCTCCAACTGCTAGCAACGAACCGCATTACATGGAGATCTAAAACCTCTGCCCTATGTGCCCCTTTGGCACGAAAGGAACAAACAAACTAACTAACTAACTAACATAAGCAATGGAAATAATCGGGCTTTAAATATCGAGCACTTTATGGGAACAATGGGAGAAGGGGGGATAATGAGTATTGCCTGAATGTAACTTGACTTATTTATCTCCGTTCTCCGTGGAGCATACAGCCTCAACAGTTGTTCGCCACTTTTTCCGGTCTCTGGCTGTTTTCTTTATAGCCTCCAAAGATAGTCCAGTACCTCTCTAGTCCAGGACTCAGTCTCTATGTATGTTTAGGAGTTCCTTTTCCGTTTTCCTTGCGAATTCCACTCAAGTGCTTATCTAGCCACACTCAACTGTATCTTCCTTAAGGTATTCCCGACCCATCGACATTGTGTCATCCTTTGATCGACATTGTGTCATCCTTTGAACGACATTGTGTCATCCTTTGAATATGTCCTTGTTACAATAATAATAATAACAATTCCTCTCGTACCGTTATACGTTACAAACGGCCTGCAACCAATTTCTCCATACCGCTCTATCCTGGGCAACTCGCTCGATATCCTCCATGGAACCTATGATATTTCTTGCCTCTCTCAGCAAAGTTCGTTTCAGGGTCTCCTTAGGTCGTCATCTCTCTCTTGTTCAACCCTTTTCATCCCTTGTTACAATATTCATCCAGAAAATAACATGTTCTACTATGTCTTTCATTTTGTCTGTATTTTATATATAACTAAATTATAATGTACTCCGTGTAGTTTTCGGGGTAGTTAACAATAGAATCGTTGTTCTCTTCTCTCTCTCTCTCTCTCTCTCTATCTCTTCTGTCTGTCTGTCTGTGCCTGTCCTGCCTGCCTGCCTCTGCCTGCCTGCCTGCCTGCCTGCCTGCTGCTGCCTGCCTGCCTGCCTGTCTGTCTGTCTGTCTGTCTGTCTGTCTGTCTGTCTATCTGTCTGTCTATCTATCTATCTATCTCTTTCTATATATATATATATCGGAGATTCGACTGAGATTGGTTATGCGTGTAGTCGATAACATTACTTTGTTACACACAAAACAGCTACATGAGTAGAAACAAAGAAAAATTTTAACAGATCATGACTATCCACATTGATATTGACACAAGATGATTTAGGAATTTTACTCACAGTATCTGCTTGGTTCAATGAGAACGAGTGATAATGAAGCTAATATTCTGATGTAACGATTACTTACTAGTATTCTTGAAGTCTGAGATTTGTATAGATAAGTTGATACTAACAGTGATTGTTAGTAAACAAGACTTAGTCTAGAATATGATGATGAAATGTATGCTAGAAGATGAAAAGTACAGATTGTATGTCTCGATGATAAGTTTACAGATTATATGACTAGATGATAAGTGTACAGATTATATGACTAGATTATAAGTGTACAGATTGTATTACTAGATTATATGTGTACAGATTGTATACTAGATGATAATGTACAGATTGTATTACTAGATTATAATGTACAGATTGTATTAGCTAGATGATATGTACAGATTTATACTAGATGATAAATGTACAGATTTATAACTCGATATGTACAGATTGTATAACTGATGATGTTGTACAAATTGTATAACTCGATGATGTTGTACAAATTGTATAACTGATGATGATGTACAGATTGTATAACTAGATGATAAATGTACAGATTTTATAACTCGATGATGAATGTACAGATTTTATAACTCGATAATAAATGTACAGATTGTATAACTCGATAATAAATGTACAGATTGTATAACTCGATAATAAATGTACAGATTGTATAACTAGATGATGTATGTACAGATTGTATAACTAGATGATGTATGTACAGATTGTATAACTAGATGATGAATGTACAGATTGTATAACTAGATGATGTATGTACATATTGTATATCTCGATGATGTATGTACAGATTGTATAACTAGATAATGAATGTACAGATTGTATAACTGATAATAATGTACAATTGTATAACTGATATGAATGTACAGATTGTATAACTAGATAATGAATGTACAGATTGAATAACTCGATAATGAATGTACAGATTGAATAACTCGATAATGAATGTACAGATTGTATAACTCGATAATGAATGTACAGATTGTATAACTCGATAATGAATGTACAGATTGTATTTATTGTTGTTGTTGTAAAAGCTAATTAATTAAAATTGTGGCATATCCTGTACAGAACGTTGCCATTAACCAAGGTAAACGATTCGATTTTGTGTATGCACCACTTATACGCTCAGTAGTTTGAAATTGATTAATGAACGGTGGGGTCTATTTTTATAGTTCGTAAACATCCACGGAAACAAATATGCTTCCAAACTGCCAGCCGAGAAGTTTGAAGCAGATACACTTGGTTAAGGATCGAGCTCACTTACCGCTCAAGCTAGAGATGTCTACTAAATGTCAAAGTAGAGAGAAGTAAATAACAGAATTCAGTTTCTCTGTCAACTAGCAAATAATCTGGAAAAGTTATTCTTCCTTTCTTATGTGCTTCTCTGCTTTTTTTTGTCGTTAGGCGTAGCAGATTTAACTGATTATCGGTTTCCGAGATAGTGTAAGCTCTGTCGCTTGATATGATGTGGTATTGTGGGGTTTTAAGATGTCTGTAACTCCATCAATCCATCTTTTTCTTGGACTACACCTTCTTCTTGATGATTCTATTTTCAAGTTGCACGCTGTCAACTGGTATATTCAGAAAGTTTATTAATAGACACGTACTCTTGGTTTCTCTATCAGACTTCTTCTTTGCGTTCGTTCTTTACAACCAATTTTAATCACTCTTTGTGATATGTTTGATCTTGCCAAGAACGTGTATACATTGTACATTGGTTTTTATAGGCCCCTTTTTTTTTTCGTCCGCTTTCAACTCAGACGAAGTTCCATCTCTGAAACTGATTTTTCTAAATCTGTTTTTCAATTTCTTACAATGGCAGCAGCGTGCACATTGTAAATTACTATACACTGGCAGCCGTGTGCTCAATGTACTCGTAATTAGTGTTCCCTCGCCATACAGGCAGATTTTCTCCGACATCAGAGGTACTCACGTTATCGTCCTGAGTAAGACCAGGGGACTCGAACAAATGCCGGACAGTAGGTTCGAACCCGAGCTATGAGGTGTCTGACAGCTAGCAGGCCGAGCTACTATCAGCTACTCTAGGCAGTCCCCCTTTATAGGCCCCTAAACGCAAAGACTTCTACACGATTAGGACACATGCATCCGATTTCATCCTAACCTCCTTAGTCTCTTCTTACAATATGCAGACAGGTAACAGTGGTTCTATTCTTTACACCCCAAATTTGGGCCCTGGTAGCCACTCGAGAGTCTCTTTCAGTATAACTGTTATCTATTGTTGGGTCACAAAACGTCGAGCCCTTTTACTTTGTCCCATCATCTCAAAGTTTCTAGTATTAATTAGAAGAAATATTTGAAACTCTCCAACAATTAGAAGAAACCAATCTTTTACTAAAAATCTTGGTTTGGCGTTTGCTATATTGGGGCTTAAAGCCTCTTTAAGCCTAGGCACGCACTTTCAACCTAGTGGCACGTTTTTTAAGGTTATATTAGAGCGTGTACTCCAACAAACATAAAAATACAAGTTAATTCCCTGCCAAGATTTAATATTAAAGAAGAGCTGAGTGTCTCCTTTAGAAGATATTTTCTGGAGAAAGCTCCCTGCCCCATGTCCTTTAATTACCTCCCCTTTCCAGCTTTGATGTTTAATATTTGTTGCTTTAATTCCTGCCATTCTCTCTGTCATGTTTCTTCCCACTCTCTTTATATATATATATATTTCAATTTTTTCTTCTTGTTTTACATATTGCCTTCTTTCGTGTTTCTTCCCCTCTCTTTATATATATATTTATTTATATCTTTCGATTGTTTTTCTCTTATTTGACATATTGCCTTCTTTCGTGTTTGAATCTATTCCATTACGCAACAAATTACGCTGACGGACTTTCATTTGTTATATCTTCGCTCAAGATTGTCTTTGCTTTTACTTCTTCACTCTCCACTCTTCACTCTTCGCTCTTGGCTCTCCACTCTTCACTCACCACTCTTCACTCTCCACTCTTCACTCTTGGTTCTCCACTCTTGGCTCTCCACTATTCACTCTCCACTCTTCACTCTTGATTCCCCACTCTTGGCTATCCACTATTCACTCTCCACTCTTCACTATTGGCTCTCACACATTCACTCTCCACTCTTCACTCTCCACTCTCCCCTCTCCACTCTTCACTCTCGACTCCTCCACTCTTCACTCTTCATTCTTCACTCTACACTCTTCACTCGTCACTTTTCATTCTTCACTCTCCACTCTTCACTTCACTCTCCCTCTCCACTCAGTCACTCTCGACTCTCCACCCTTCATTCTTCACTCTACACTCTACACTCTTCACTCTCCACTCTTCACTCTACACACTACACTCTTCACTCTCCACTCTCCACTCTTCACTCACCACTTAAACTGTCTCTTATCCACGTTTTGATCTCACTCATTTCATCCTGATATCCGTATCCTATATCAACCGTGCACGTCTGTAACTTAGCGGTAGTGAGCTCGATCATAACCCAACAGTACAAACTCCGTGTCGGCAAATAGACATCGCTGTTCAGAAAGCAATGGAAAACTATTGAACGTATAAGTGGTACCTAGAAAATCAACGACTGGTTTACTGTGTTTGATGTCAACGTCCTGAAAAGGATATTGCCACTATTATCATCATCACACTCAATAAACATTAAACTCACACAGATGCTGCCATTTCTGTGTCCAAAACAAATGAAACAATGCAGTACCTACAGTCAAGATATGCCACGATTTTCATTTATTTGGATCCTATCAACCTTCTCTTAATTTTCTTTCCATCTTTTAACCTCCTGTCTCTGCTCTTATTTTCCCTCTATTTTATCTGTTTGCTACTTTATATTTTATTCCTTAAATTCATCCTTCACTCTTCATACACCAGTTCTGTTCAATTTTTCACGACTCGCTCAACACTCTTCCAATCACTCGTTATACCCCTCTATCTCTCTTTATTTCGTGTTCACTTGAACTAGTTTTCAGTTCTAATGTGCAGGGCTATCTATATTCAACACTGGATGACAGGGCAAATATCTTCCAGCTAAATTATAGGTACCCAAAACTGTCGATATAACGCTAAACCAGATGGGTAAATCATCAATAAATTTAACAAGATCAATACACATATAATGTTCATTTATTGTGTCTAAATAATTTGTTTTGTTTTCTTTGGTGTTTTTAATATTATTTATTCCTATGATTCGATAAAGGATCAATTATTTTGCTTTGAGAGTCTTGATGCAAAGACTTTTGAGAATCCCTGTACTAAATAAACAGAAACATGCAACGGCAGTAAGAGCTGGGGATTAGGGTAGGCTATTTCTCGTAAGCGTCAGATAAACAAGGACACAGACACTGAGATAGAGAAACATAGACGAAGATGTACAAGCAAAAAATCAGAGATAGCAAAATAGTTAAGAGAAACAGAAAGAGAGAAAGAAAGACAACGGACTAAAAAACAGCTAAACAAATACAAAACAGAGAGAGAGAGAGAGAGAGAAAGAGAGAGAGAAACAGCGAAATAGAGACAGTGAAACATTAACATCAAAACGAGAAAAAACGATTCAGAAAGGCATACTCACAGATAACAGAGCCAACGAAAAAGACTGTTTATGAAGCGTACACAAATAATAATAATAATAATTCCTCTCGTACCGTTATGCGTTACATAGGGCCTGCAAGTAATTTCTCCATACCGCTCTATCCTGGGCAACTCGCTCAATCTTCTCCATGGAACTGAGACCGATATTTCCTGCCTCTCTCAGCAAAGTTCGTTTCAGGGTCTCCTTAGGTCGACCTCTCTTTCTTGAACCCTTTGCATCCCACTTCAATGCCTGCTTTGATATTCGTTGATCATTTCTCCTCAAGGTGTGCCCAACATATCTCCATCTTCTCTTTCTTATAACAGTTGTCACTAGTGGTTGACCAGACATGTCTCTGATTTCATCACTTCTCCTGAATTCGTTCCATTTACAACTACCTGCACAAATACCTGCTCTAGAAATCTCTTTTTATCCTGACGCTGTGAGGCAAAACAGGATTACAGAAAAGAAAGATACAGTAAAAACATACAGGGATATGAAGATAGATAAATATAGACAAAGAAGCAAAACATAGACCAAAAAAACAGGGACAGAAAAAAGGACAGAGAAACAGGATTAGAGAAAAAAGAGAAGGAAAGATACAGTAAAACAAAGGACGCAAAAACTTACGACACAGAAACAAAGAAACAGGGACAGAAAAAGAGACAGAGAAACAGGAAAAGAGTGAGAGATTTCATGTTTAGTTTCTTCACTGAAACAGCATCTTCAAAACGGAAATTTATAAATATTAAGAACGGAGATATTGAATGCACTTCATTTAGACATTTCTTTGCAGTATTTGTAAACATAATGACGTCATGTTAAACATGTGTTCTTTGTTGTATCCGGTTGAAACCTGCAGCTGTTTAATATCAATTCTGTTAATGACAAGGAGTGAGAACTGATTTCCTTTGAATTAATAACAAGTTACTGTGGGTTTTTTAATTGATTGATGAAATGAATGTATGATTGATTAGATGTCGTCTTCACATGGAAGGGCATGTTGAATGGATGGACATTTCCTGTCCCTTGCGATGGTAGCACTTTGTACCCATCTGCTGCTTGTTCATCTTTTAATTTTCCTTTTTCCACTATTTTTCTGTCTTGCTATTACCCATTAGCTTTAACCCGTCCAATATGGTTTACAGCAGAGTTTCCTGCCGCCTACAGTGCCGAAAAAAAAGTAAACCAAGTACTGGAATAGCTAACACCACTCCCGAAACATAAAAAAGATGCTTATGAATATTAACTCTTTGTGGACCAAACACCATACTAAAGGGTGTTTTTATTTTTACTCTAAAAACAAATTTGCCCTGGTCCACTAAAAGCTAATAACAAATCGCCCCAAAACTACTACTTTGGCAAATATTAAGTTATCCAATATCAAGCGTGGTCGCTCTCAGCAGCTAATGAGCAAAAATGCATAACAACGAAGATTATATGTGTAAGAAGATTTGAAGGAGTAACAATTAAAAGTAACATTTGAAATTTTAAAAGTTAAAGGAAAACTACACCTGATGACGGAAAAGACGTCCATATTTTGCGGGAGATATTAATAAAAGGAAAGTGGACCCTCATTGAGTCATTTTTTAGAATGACTCGCTGGTTGTGTTTGTAAGGACGCTCGTATTGCTAGGCTAGGCGATGGGTGTCGTAAGAAATGAGGGTAAGTGGTTCGAATCCTGTGTTTGTCTATTTGTTTTTTGGAAGCTCTTAATACCTGTACCCTGTTTATTTGTTGATCATATTCGTTACTTCCGTTGCTTCCTCTGGGGTTCTTGCAAAAACTCCTTGTTCTCACCTGAATGTAGAAAACGGGCACTATGAGTCCGCAGACAAGGTGTTATATAGCACTGCTATACAAGATCCTATCTTCTCTGTGTTATACGGTTTCTATTCAATAACTTGACATCTTTCCAAAGATTAACATATATTTTTGCTGTTCTGTGTGATACAGTTCTTGTTCAACAACTTCAATAACTAACCCACGGCATGATCTCAGTCAATGAACTAATTCTATTATTTTCGTTGTTATTTTCCTGCCGGCAACAAATAAACAAGGATAAGGACAAGTTAAACAGGTGCGGGCGTTGTCTGATGACAGCTGCTGACAGCCGATGAAAGATGATATATCCTAGAGCCTGACGAATGCAGACATGGTTAACAATGTTTGTGTTCTCAACAATTGTGCGACTTCTTCACTGAACGGATTTGCATATCTTCCAATTCTAATTTAAATGAGTTCAATATTTATTTCTTGTATTAAATACACGTTTACAATCTATATAAGCTGACGAGAGCTTCCGAACTTGAAACTCTGGTACAATGAGACATTTCTCACATTCCGTTAACTAAGCTGACGAGAGCTTCCCAACTTGAAACTCTGGTACAATGAGACATTTCTAACATTCCGTTAACTAAGCTGAGGAGAGCTTCCCAACTTGAAACTCTGGTACAATGAGACATTTCTCACATTTCATTAACTTCTTATATGAATATTTACCGGTCACTATTGATTTATTATGGGCGTCTTCTGTAGCTTAAGCAGTTGTGAGTGTGAACCCGGCGGGTAGTTTGGAAGCAAATTCGTTCCCATAGAAAAGAACGGTAAAAATAGACCTGATTGTTCAGAAAGCAATGGCAAACTACTGAACGTATAAGTGGTATCTAGAAAAATCGACTAAAAGGATATGCCACAATTTTCATTGATTTCTTATTTTCTCTTTCTTGGATTAGTGTTTATTATTGCACTTTATTCTGCAATCAGTATTCATGTTCAGTAGTGTAAATAGAGAGCTGAGTTGCCTTTATGAATTCACTTGATGAGGATCCACGATAAAAAGAGATCAGGTACTAGAGACAAAGGAAGACCAAGAAAAAGATGGATAGACAATATAAAGACCACACTAAATAAACACGGAAATAACATACAATGGGACTCATCTGGCCCTGGAACGCAAATTAAAGCGCAAACCCCCACGTTTAACGGCAAGATTGGATAACCAATTCCATCATCCCCCTGGGAAAAGACAATAGACAATAGACAGAGGATCTACAGTTCGCGGTAGTGTTTCCAGGTAGCAAAGAATAGAATCACTACTTCCTCTTACACGTCCTTAAAGTATACTTAGAGGTGTTGTAGTAGGGTCTGCGATCTCACACTGTACAAAGACAAACAGATGCAGAAATAGAGACACAAAAAGCACATTTTAGCGTACATTTTCTTTATCTCTGCCTTATGTTTACATAGGAGCGACGAGAACTGATGATGGAGATGATCTACAATGGCAGCTAAACTCCGTGCAAGATATCTGATCAGCCATTAAATACAGGATGTGTACGCATTTCATTTCTATTAATGGATATCCATGCCTGATTGATATGATTTATCGTCGAGGACACAGTGCGATGTGTTTAGTAAATAGGAAACAAATTTGTGTAAGATTTAGTCAAGTTTTGTCAAGGTGTATCTTGTTGTTGAATTCTGATATATCTAAAGGCGAAGGATTGACTTTATTGCGCCGAGTTTCCCCCAATATGGCTCCGTCCCTGTAGTCAGAGAAAACGTGCGGAGATGGAATTCTGATATATATCATGAGATAATAAGAGTGACAAACCCCAGAGACTTGTGTAACTTGGTTTGTACCATTTTTCTTGACGAAATTGTAGTTACTCGAGTTGTTGATCGCATTTTTTCTGGTATAGTTTTCAGTGACATACATCAGAGGGACATATCTTTAAAACGCATTTATAAGGCAATTTACTTTACTGTAAGCACGCATTTACTTTTCAGGAGAATATAGCCCAGTCAACCGTCTTTGTGTATCTTTCTTAGTACATAAACTTGTTTCCAAACACAAGGAAAAACGCGTATATAATAGAGATTTCATAATATAGCATAATTTGTCTTATACTGCCTGCTCAGAATATGCACACGTTCATCATAACGATTGCAGAATTTATAGCCCTCTCTAACGTCGTTGCTGAACTAATATTATTCTGTGTTCATTCCTTTTATTGACCAGCAACTTCGTGAAAAGAAAACACAATTATAGATCTACAATCTGTAATAATAAATATTTTTAAAGAAACAAAAATTAGAAATTAAAAAAAGAATGAACTGAGAATATAAAAAATAAGCAGAGAGGAGCTGGATACCAATAACAGCTACAAAATAATGGTGCGTTTTTAAAGTTTTAGATACGTTTCTTTACAAAATCAGGACAGAGTTCTTAATGATGGGAAAACGAAAAGGTCCATAATGACTTTAAAAAATTAAATAATTATTTAAATTCCGAAGAAATACGACCTTTTGCAATGCAATAATTGGAGAGGCATCACTCTGCTATTTGTTCATAGGAATGTACTTTGTTGGGTAATATACAGGGTGTTCACGATAATTGCAGCCCCATTGACAATTCGAAAGTTGCCAGGTACAGCATTGAGTTGTGTTTATTTACTATTTAAACCGGTTCTGACTAGCTCGTCCTACGTCACATTTACTCATCGCTCCTTCCACACTACAATTACACACCGTCACACAACCTTGACCTATACTACGTCATAACTGAACCTTCGCATTTCCATACATATATGCCAGATTAGATTCATTCACGGTCTGCTTTTAAGTTAAACACCCTGTATAATATATAGGTAATATATACCCTGGAGTGCAGGGTAACGAACATGCTGACTTTCTTGCAAACAATGCCCCGAATCAAGCGGACAGAAGTATGGATAGAGCCGATGTCATCAATGCGGTACACTGTCACTTATGAAATATAGGCGACTCTCAGACATTGGAACGAGTGGGGATGTGGGAGGGGGGTTAGGAGATAAGTTTAGACATGCAGGACAGTGTCGTCTTCGTGGTAGAGAGAGAAGAAATACTAATCAACTTCTTATGTCTGCTGCAGCGGAGGACAGAGCATATATATAATTTAAATGTCCAATGTAATATGACGCCGGTGGCTTAACATAACGTAATATATAACATAAAGAAACGATCACGAGACACGGTTGTACCTGAAGATCAGGCAGGATTTAGAAATAGAAGAAGCTGATGTGTTCATATCTTTACTGTGAGAAATATCCTAAAGCAAGATTTGGAATCGAATGATATATTATAGGTACCTTGAATTTGAAAAGGTCTTTGACATTCTGCAAAGAGCGATAATGTGGAAGATTTTGACACCCTATGACATACTAACTAAAGTAAGCAATATCTTCATTGAGCTATAGAAACCGAATACTTCCAAGTAGCACAAGAAGTTTGACAGGGATGTACTCTGTCCCCCTTTCTTTTTCATTTTGCGATAGCTAACGTCATGAAGAAAGCAACAAACAACACTCAAACTGTGGAATTTTCTCTAGCATCTAGAACACTTACATTTTACAGATGATGTATGTGCCATTAACAAAATCAAAGCACATCTTTAGCTAAAGATAAGACATGAACAATATAATAACAGAACAGATTGGACTAAGAATGCACATAAAAAAACCAAAGTGTTGAAGATAAACCCAAAGACCGGAGAACACATTCAAATAAAGGATAAACGGCAAGATATAGTTAAAAGTTAATTGCATATCCTTTACATGATTTTGCGAATCAACCCCAGCTTTTTAACGCTGTTTATGATTTTTCTAAGCATTATTACGTTCAGTAGTTTGCCATTACTTTCTGAACGGGTGGTGCCATCGTCCTTTTGTAAAATTCCACGCGAAACAATTTGCAACCAAAGTCTCCGCAGCGTGATTCGAACTCAGAAAGTCGGGGTTAATAGACCGAGTCACTATCTCCTAAGCCACAGACGCCACAACATATAGTAATTGATTTTAATTACCTGAGCAGACATATTTTTCAGATGGAAACATTGTGGTTAAAATTAAACAAAACATGGAAGGGTAAAGCAGCTACAACAGATTTTTCAAGGTTTGGAGATCTAACATTTACAGTACCAAGACAACGCTCATTATACATATAACATGTGTTAGGACAGATCTATTCTGTGGACCTGTGACTTGGAAAACGGGTTAAAAAATAGAACGTATGTTAAAGATAATTCGAGAGAAGACTCTAAAGAATACTTGGCTACACCTGGGACGATGATATTAACAATATCAATACTTGGCTACACCTGGGACGATGATATTAACACTATCAATACAGGGACTACACCTGGGACGATGATATTAACACTATCAATACATGACTACACCTGGGACGATGATATTAACATCAATACATGGCTACACCAGGGACGATGATATTAGCACTATCAATACATGGCTACACCTGGGACGATGATATTAACACTATCAATACATGGCTACACCTGGGACGATGATATTAACAATATCAATACTTGGCTACACCTGGGAGGATGATATTAACAATATCAATACATGGCTACACCTGGGACGATAATATTAACAATATCAATACATGACTACACCTGGGACGATGATATTAACATCAATACATGGCTACACCTGGGACGATGATATTAACAATATCAATACATGGCTACACCTGGGACGATGATATTAACATCAATACATGGCTACACCTGGGACGATGATATTAACAATATCAATATACGGCTACACCTGGGACGATGATATTAACACTATCAATACATGGCTACACCTGGGACGATGATATTAGCAATATCAATACATGGCTACACCTGGGACGATGATATTAACAATATCAATACATGGCTACACCTGGGACGATGATATTAACAATATCAATACTTGGCTACACCTGGGACGATGATATTAACAATATCAATACTTGGCTACACCTGGGACGATGATATTAACAATATCAATACTTGGCTACACCAGGGACGATGATATTAACAATATCAATACTTGGCTACACCTGGGACGAGGATATTAACAACATCAGACTTCAAAAGTTAACTGGTATGGACGACATTAATAAATAAATACAGCTGAGACGATGATGATGGAAAGGAGATATTCCTATTATGAAAAAAGCCCGCCTTCCCAGCGTGTTCGTAGCGCGTTGAACTGCGGGTGACAAGCCCTCTGTGAGTGCGGGTTCAATTTCGCGGACTGGCAAAAAAAAAGCCACAGATTCCCCAGATTCACGATGTTCGAGGCACCGAACCGAAGGGTTACGATGTCCGTGGCACCGAGCCGAAGAACTGAAAGCTCAAGTGCTTCTGGATCTGGGAAAAAAATGATGAAAAAGGAATGCGACCAAGACAGGTAATGCAGTAGAAAAGGCAGATGCATCAGGAAAAGGTAGACCTATGAACACATGGAGGCAAATATTTACAATAGAGTTTAAAACAATGCATAATACGAGTAGATTTGAAGTAGAGAGAAAGGTACAAGTTCGAATTGAGTGAACATTTTATGTATATGCCGTACGTGACATTTGGAGCGACTATGACTGATAGTCCGTTAGAAAGTTAGAAAACGGATAAAATAAACTGGGGAAGATAAAAGAGAAGAAAAGAAATTACACATAACAGCAACAAATTAATGTTATGCTTTTTATGTTTTAGAAACGACGTTTCTTCACAACATCAAAACTGTAAGAGTTCGTATTGATCTTAAATCTTATTGATTTCTAATCGTATTGACAGGCCACTAATGTTACGGAACATTACAATATTGTATTGGTGTAATTTCTAATCCTTTCATTCATTAATTATATATTGGATCTCTGTGGTTTGGTGGTTAAACCATTGCCTTGCGTACCGAAGCTCGTGGGTTCGAATATAGACCGCGCCGCACCGTTCTATTCACGAGTGCATTTTTTAAAGAGAACCCTAAGATTATTATCAGAGCTACGGAGTTCGTGCTTTGTGTAATACTCTCGACATATGGTGTGCCATTTCTTCGGAGAGGTACCGAACTATATGTGGTAAAATCTGGTGCAATAAAATTAATTCTACAATTCTGAACTTTTTTGTTCCATAATTCTATCCTGCATTCACTCACAAAATCATTCTTCTTTCATTCACCATTTCAATCATGAATTCACTCACTGTTCGATTCTATTTTTCTTCAAGTGTTTCGTTTACCCATCCAACCATTAATTTCTGATTGCTGTATTGTCATTAGTATTTTTTAATTCAGCAGCATATTTCTCATTGTCAATCATTGTTTTCTTTTCTTCAATAAAATGTCAATATCTCTCATTGATTGCATAGAAAACAATCTTCTATTATTCCTTTCTTCTTTCTTGTTGTTGACAATTACACTATTCATCCTTAAGTGCACGTAACCATGGTTCCGGGTGGTTAACATATGATGAAACTAATTAATATCTACTTTTATTTATTTATTAAATTTGGTTTTCTTGTGGGCAAATTGGGAAAATACGGAACATCCTAAACAGACTTGGAGAGGGAGTGTTCTTGACAAACTGAGGGGTGCTGGACTATCTTGTGATGCCATGAAAAAAAACCAGAAAGAGACCCGGAAAATAGGCGATCCACTGTTGAGGCCGTATGCTCCACAAGGAGCGGAGAGGAATAAGTAAGTATATTGTCTGTCCCCAGCTGGATGATGGAATAGGTTGTCCTCTATTACCGTTAAACGTAGTGATGGGAGCTTTAATATGCGTTCTAGTGTTAGATGAGTCGCCATTGTTGTGTTATATCCGTAAGTAAGTCAATTGTGAAAACTTAACATTTCAATGTTTAACGTGACACAGAAGATAAACTCGAAAAAACACATATAACAGCAGTTCTATTCAAAGCGTGAACAGAAAAAAATCAACAAAAAGACGTCATAACAGAACTGTCTTCTTCATTATCTCAATAAAAAATGAGATGTCTTCACGATATTTTATTCTTTCTGTACATATCCTTGTCTTGTTAGGAGAACTCATGTCTCGATAATAGTGACCACAACGCCGGAAATTCATGTCTAACACACTGCCTTTAATATATAGCATTAGTTTCGGATAGACCGACAAATTTGTATAAGCTTTGTAGACAAAGATAGAGGGGAACCCAACTTGGATGGGAAATAAAGTGAAGAAAATATACGATGACTAAGTAGATACTTTATCTTTTTTTACGATCGTTTCTCATTGTAGATTGTAATTCAATATTCTCTGACATAGTCATTATAATAAGGAATAATAAGAACCAAAGGGAAAGCACCGGAGCCAAAGAATATGAACAATTAATACAGTGAACAAGAATTTTTTATAGTAGATTCTGGATAATAAAAAAAATTTTAAAACGCAGGATTTGATCCACAAATCCTTATATCCTACGGCATCCAATGCCTAGCCCTGCAGACGAGCATTTTAAAAAAAAACACTAACAGCTTGCTCTTCCATATTCTCTTCTATTGTAATTCAATATTCTCTGGTACAGTCAGTCTGTTGTGTGCTTCAGGAATACAGTTTCCTCAACAGGTTCTTCAAATGTAATATATGTAGACCAGATTTTCTTCCTTAGTGATGTCTTCTGTAGTAGACAGCTGAGTATGGCATGTTTTCTCGAATGTCTGTTAGTTCACAATGACCACTGCTAGAGAAAGAACTACCATTGTACATGTATGTCATTCTTGTCATTCATCTTCAAGATCTAGTTTCTAGTCCTATCGGAGACGGACGATAAAACGAAGTTCTCGTTCTCAAGTTGTGCACGTAAAAGAATTTCTGACAGTTAAAAATGGTGAAGAGTAGGCTGGAAATCCGCTGCCCATGCAAATTTCATGAGAAAGATTACAAATTAAGTTCATTTATATTGATGTGTATGTAAGAGGTTTAACCTCACCATATTGCTCATTTCCGGGGCGTGTATTCTGTGTTTTAAAACAAACTACAGAAGATCAATACTGCCAAACTGAGAGGAAGAAAATGAAGTGAAATCTCGCAATACTTTGGCCATGAAAACAATAACAGTCTATTGTCTATTGTATTTCTCCAGGTGTATGATGGAATTGGTTGTCTACTCTTGCCGTTAAGCGTATGCGTGGGAGCTTTAATGTGCCTTCTAGGGTCAAATGAGTCGCTCTAACAGTAATTAGTTAATATTGATAATTTTATGAAATACTAACGATTGTTGTTGTGAAGTCACTTATTTTTCATTTTATAACGCGGGTTTTATCGGAGCATTGGGCCCGCCTGCCCAGCGTGTTTGTAGCGCGTTGGACTGCGGGTGACAAGCCCTCTGTGAGTGTGGGTTCAATTCCTGGCAGGAAAAGTCACAGATTCCCAGATTATGTGTTCGTGGCACCGAACCGAAGGGTTACGATGTCCATGACACTGAGCTGAAGAGCTGAAAGCTCAAGTACTTCTGGATCGGACCAAAAAAATCAAAACAAAAATCGAAGCATTGGATGCTCAGGATATCGTTTTTATCTATTGCCATGTTTCCATCTGAATCCGCCATGGCTTTCTTGTGAATAATATTTTCAATTTGATATGTGCATTTATTTACGCTGAAACTCTCTTTATCTGTGTGCTTTTTTTATACGAGTACTTTCCATATAGTTGATTTATTTTTAAAATATTTTCCAAAATTGGATTTGCTTCACTGATAAGCGCAAATACCGCTGTACGCTGTTAACTAGAAGAGCAAAGTACTGGTCTGTGGCTAAATGCACAGATTTTCACTATTTGATGCCTTTAGCTAAGATCAAAGTGGTCTGCCCAAAAGCTTGATCGCGGCGAGAATGTGGGAGCCTTCATAAACGCATTATCCCAAAAAAAAGCTCCGATTACAAGCCCCGAGCGACTCTTTCCGAAAGGATGTGACACTCGGAGTTTTCTCGTTCCCATGTGTTGGGTCTACTCGTTGCGCCACCACACCCCATTCCCTTTCAAAAAATCACATACAATAATAAATACACTAGTATTTTGCCGCCAAGTCTTACAATCTTTATATATACGAATGTCCTTCTATTTATGGTATGTCCTAGTCACATCATCGTAGTTATTATATAACAAAGCTGTATTACATATATTTCCCCATAGTTGGTTTAGAATGTATGGGTCTGAAGCATGGACATTTAATAAAGCAATGGGAAAACATATGTGTGCTTCCCAATATGTGTTACAGAAGAGTCCTTCGTATATCATGGAGCGAAGAGAACAAATAGATCTATCCAGAAAGAACTCAAAATCAAAGAAAATTGGCTGATGCTACAAATACGAAAGAGAAAATTGAGATATTTTAGACATATAAAAAGACACGAACGGCTGGAGAAGACCATAATGGAAGGAGGCATACTGGCAAAGAGAAGAAGAGGAAGACTACGGAGAAACTGGATTCTGGATGTAATTGATGGTTTGAACATGACGGCTGCAGAGGCAGGACATCTGGTCTATGAGAGAGAGAAATTCCGGAGGACTGTTGGAGTGGCAACGTTCTGCTCAGGACAAGCTATTTGATGATAATGGTTTAGAATGTTTCCTTTCTCAGATGTCTATTGCAATAAACTGTAAGACAAAGTACATAAATATTGTACTTATAAACTTATATTAAAGAAACTAATTGGAAATTTGCGCAAACAGCGATTTGACTAATTCATGTCTTGCATGTCCAATTTATTTACTACATAGCAATTGCATTTGACCGGGCAGAAGTTTGTGGAGGGACCTAACGTCATCAGTAACTTTGATCGCTCTGTCCTTGAATATGAGAAGACAGAAATTATGACACCCACAATTGAAATACAACAGCTTGGCAGCTGTGTAGTCAAGACTTGGACTGAACAGTAGTGTGTGCATGGTAGGTTTATTGTTTTATTCTGGATGAAGAAGGTCAGCTTTGAAACTAATCGCGTGGTGCTGAATTGAGCAAGTCCATATTCTGGGCATGGTAGATTTGTTACACGTTCTTGGTGAAGGTAATGGCGCAACCTTAGTCCTTATAAGCTTAACATTATAAGATGAGTATTCATTCTTTATCAAACGCAGAAGCAGAGAAAGATAACGGATTCTATAATATCAAAGTGTGTATCACTCCATACATTCACTATAAACATCATTATGCCGCTTGTATTGGCTAATGCTTTAACAAATGTATTAGACGATGTTAAAGTACCAATCAGCTTATCCAAATTCTAATAATTGCACCCGGTAGTCTGCATCTCTTCTTTATCTTCCAGGTGATTAACTCCCGGTCTTTTTTATGAAATATCATTAATTTTATTTGTGTCATTTCATACGGAAACAATTATTGCTGTCTGGTTTTATTTTTATTGTTAAATAAGCTCACAAGGTTGCGAATCTCCTTGTGTTCTAGATGCTAATAATCTACAACGAATGTAATATATCTGAACATGGAATACAAAATTCGAATAATTTAAGATTATTAGCGTTGGAAAGTAATAATACAGCTCAAAGCAAGCTAGAATAAGAGAGTCGCAGTAGCGTGGATGTTAGTAAACTGGTTTCTTAGGTTAGTGGTATAGGTTCAATCCCATAGTGGGTGTGGAATTCTTTTCTCACCGTAACAGCTCTCATGTCAACTCAGCATCATTTGAGTCCAGGAACAGCTCTCATGTCAACTCAGCATCATTTGAGTCCAGGAACAGCACTGGGAAGTAAAACCCGTTACAATTAAGTAAATCCTTCGGCTTCAGACACTTTTTAAAAAAATTCTTAAATATTCAGATCGTGTAGGATGTCTGTATTTTTTTTCTCCTCTATGTCCACGGGGTTCTAAGAACATTTCTTGAACACATTGTTGGTTTCTTTTGGTCTTATTTGAATTGTATGTTCGTATAACGATCTATTGTTTGTATTCATATCTTTCTCGGACGAAAACTGCGCATTTCATAAGTTTGGTTCACTTGCTTTTGTTAATACATATGTTCTTCGTGCTACTTAACATCTGATACGTCATAGCTATTTCATCTTCTAATTTCTTATTCTAATTGTTGCTGTTATCTAGTTAATGTAATTACTTCCGTTTTCTCTATGTTGATATTAATGAACGTTTGTGAGCAGAAAAAAAACAAGACAAATAAAAGTTAGACACCCCAAAATTAAAATTAAATATTACAAACACAGAAAAAAACCGACGCGAACAAATATATACAAAATCAGTGTAAATTTTGCTGACAAGTGCCTGAAACAGTTTATCATTTTTTTAAAGAACTGAAACTCTTGAGACAGATTAGTTTACTATCAGACAAAGATGTCGTTCTCAGGAACACATGCAGATGTCTCCTCTACGTGAGAGACCCGAGGACAAATTTTAGTGATTATTGCTAACTTGTAATTTATTCTTGTTACACATAGATCAGAAGAAATGTCTTTGCTACATTGTATGAATACGTATAGAGATTAGATAAATTGGTATAAATGCTTATAGATTATAATATATATATATATAAGTTGGAGACATTTCAGAATAAATGTTTAAGAAGAATCATGCAAATTTTCTGGCCAAATACCATAACAAATGAGGAACTTTTGAAACGAACAGACTGTGCATCCTTGGAGCCTATCATTAAGAGACGAAGATAGAGGTGGTTTGGACATGTTTGTCGTACGCCAGTAGGGGCATTGACTAGGACAGCTCTCAGATGAACAGAGGATGGGAAGAGAAGGTCTGGACGTCCAAAGGAAACATGAAGAAGAACAGTGGAGAGAGAGTTGAAGGAGTGTGGCCTGAGGTGGGAGACGGTTGGTAGAAAGGCAACAGAACGGCAACAGTGGAAGTCTCTTGTGGAAGCCTTATGTGTCAATCGGGACACGAAGAGAATTTATATATATTTTTTATATGAAGATTGAATACAAACAAATAGACACATGGATGCACAGAAAGACATACAGATAGAAAGACAGATATATGAAAAGCCTTACATAAATCGAATCGAATATAGTGGCATATTTTACAGGACGTAGCCATCAACAACAGTAAACGAGTCGTCGATTTTTCTGGGCACCACTTATACGTTCATTAGTTTGTCGTTGCTTTCTGAACGGTGTGGTCTAATTTTACAGTTCGTAAAAATCCAAGGGAGCTATTTTGTTTCCAAACTTGCCTATCGCGGAGTTTGAACCAGGTATGCTTGGGTTGCGATCGAGCTCACTATCGCTTAAGCTACAGACGATTACATAAATACTAGTAGGTAATTTGATAGATTGATAAAGAGGAAAGCAGAAAGGCAGTCAGACAAACAGACGGACAGATAGATGGACGGACGGATGGATGGATGGTGGACAGAAAAGCGTGCTGACGGACAGGGGGCGAGCAAGCGGACTGACGGACGACAGACAGACAGACAAATGGACAGATAGGCAGATAGATAAATAGACAGACAAGTTGACAGATAGATAGGTAGATATATATTTGTACTTACCAATTTCGTGATTTAACAGAATTGTCGTATATATACATATATAAAATGTATTCTCTCGTTGGTACAAAATATTGTCACAGTAATAATGATGAATCAACAACCCCTAGCTAGAACATATTTACGTCGCACTATCACATATACATCTATCACCAATCGTTATACTTATTTATTCTATTATTTTAATCCGGTCCTCGCAACAACTCAAGCTTATAGAATCGTGGCACTGATAATAGAATAAGAACTGTCTCCCTCTCTTCGATACCACAGCTTTGAAATGGAACCACACCGCTACTGAAATTGTGTTACAGTACAACTGTATTATATCAACTATATTAAATCTATATTCGATCTACATTGCTGGCCATCGGTATTCTATTGAATAGCAGCAATATCATGCTGTCTTTGCCCCCGTTTCTTTATTTTATTAGCTAAGATTCTACGTTCTTCCCGGTCCTATCCTAAGGACCATTTCTTGTATGTATATATATATATGGCCTTTTTCGTATTTACAGACGGTCAATTGGCGAGTGTTTTACTGTGACAACTTCTGAGTTTTCGCTTTTCTTTCTTGTCGTTCAACTCATACATAAGTCTCTTCTCAAAAGACTTCGCCCTTTCGCAATTTGGCTTTCCACACAACTCTGTCATCAGCTAGTTTTTCCCATGTGCTGGGACCTATAGAAAAGTTTTTCATTGAGCCTTTGCAGACATCTTTATATCTGAGCAGTGGTCTGCCCTGGCGCTCTTCCCTTCGAAAGTTCACAGAACAACATTTGTTTCGGTATATAGATATATAGATATATAGTCGTCGGAGGGAAACCTTAAAAGAAACGTTTACTGAAAGAGGCGATAAATATCGGACTGAATTCCAAAATAGAGATTCAGTGAGTTGCCCAGAATAGAGCGGTATGAAGAAATTGCTTGCAGGCCATATTTTTTTTCCCGATCCAGAAGCACTTGAGCTTTCAGCTCTTCGGCTCAGTGCCATGGACATCGTAACCCTTCGGTTCGGTGCCACGAACACCGTAAATCTGAAGAACCTGTGACTTTTCTGCCAGCCTGCGGAATTGAACCCGCACTCACAGAGGACTTATCACCCGTCGTCCAACGCGCTACGAATACGTTGGGTAGGCGGGCGCTGGGGATATTTAACGTATAACGGTACGAGAATATAATAAAAATAAATGGTATATAAATATATGTATACAAATGCTTCTGTTCTTAGAAGCGGCTTGATATTAAAGAGACTTAGTTAATACAAAATATAACATCAAGGAAAATTAAATATTTCGGACACATCAAACGACATGAGTGCCTAAAGAAGATAATTTTGGAGGGAATAATGTATGAAAGAAGAATGAGAGGAAGACCTAGAAGACGATGGGTACAAGATGTCATTGGAGATCTGAAAATGACTGCTGCCGACGCTGGTCAACTTGCACAGAACAATTAGTTTTTTTAGGACTGCTGTCATGGGAGCCAAGTTCTGGAAGGGACAAGCTACTTGATGATAATGTAGATATATATATAGAGAGATAGAGAAAGAACGAGAGAGAGAGTATGTATTGTATGCGTGGACGTGTGGGCGTGCGTATGTTTGCATATATGTGTGTGTGTATGTGTGTGTATAAGTGTGGATATACTATTGTATGTTTGTCTGTAACGTCTAACTGGAGGGATTATTCAATGTAAATTACTTAGTTCTATTGGAGTACACGTTAAAAAAATACCCTTGGCATATCGAAAATCCATAATAGTAGACTGAACTGCACCTGTTAGAACAAACATACATAACATTTAAAGATCAATTGTCAATTAATACCACAAAAAAAACTGATATCAGAAAATTATATCAAGGACTCTCACCAGTGCTACAGAGTTTGCACACTGCCGCTAAGATCGTGCTGTGTAATACAGAGGTCGAAGCATAAATGATTATTTGTAGAGATGTAATGATGTTTGTTATATTCAAACCATATATGTAGAATAATGTACGATATATATCTGTTTCTATTTATGTTTGTTCTCTCATTATAGTTTCTGGTTATATTCTTTCGGTGGTGTATGTGGCTTAGGAGATAGTGACTCGGTCTATTAACCCCGATGTTCTGAGTTCGATTCCCGCTGCGGACAGTTTGGTTGCAAATTGTTTCGCGTGGATTTTTACAAAGGACGATGGTACCACCCGTTCAGAAAGCAATGGCAAACTACTGGGCGTAATAATGCCTAGAAAAATCACAAACGGCGCTAAAAAGCTGGGGTTGATTCGTAAAGTCCTGTAAAGGATATGCAATTACCTTTATTCTTTCTGGGACTCGTTTATTGCGGCTGTTGTTGTATTTGATTTTCAAACCAAAATGGCAGTTTGCCGTGTGAGTGGATGTAGTCTTTTGAAGTTTTAAACCTCCAGAGGATTATGTGGAGCTACTCTCTAGACATGCCGGTGTTTGCGTCGATGAGAGAGTGTACAGGCTTCCATCAACATCGTTGATTGTCGGCGAATTGAAGATGGATAAAGCGGAAGTTCTTTGGTCTCTTCACGGCTGCCTGTTGGATGAAGATACTAAAATAGATGTTGAATCGATCCAGCTATATCCATCCGTTGTACAAGTAGAACTGGATGCCGGAGAGACAGAGTAAAACGTTTGTTTAACCAGCGAACTACAAGAACCCCAGTATAACACCCTTCGACATATGTTGTGTACACAGAGCACATATGGGTCTGTCCTGAGTGCAATGATGTCGATTAAGTAACCAATATCCAATACGACTCTTTTATGGTGAGCTGCATAGCGGTAAACGCTCACAGGGGGGCCAGAAAAGCGATTCAAAGATACACTCAAGAACTCGATGAAATCTTTTGGCATAGATGTCAACAACTGGGAGAATGCTGCTCAAGACAGATCAGCCTGGCGCACACTTCTTCGACACGGTTCCTCGGCCTGACAGGCAGATAGAACAGCACGGATGGAGCAAAAACGTCAAAACATAAAGGCAGTAAAACTTCCCACAAATGCAAGTATACCTTGCCCACACTGTACACGAACATTTCAAGCCCGTATCGGGCTCACTAGTCATCTACGTACACACAGACAAACATAGCGCAACTACATTCCCTTGGATGAAAATTTGTGTGGTCATCATCACCCGTGATGGACGAACATCATCCAATATATTAAAACCTTCTTAAATTGGTTGCAAGGTTTAAATCTAGTTTCATTTCTTCGCTAGTATTGTACTTGACCTTTTCATATTTATCACGATGTTGAGCGGAGGACTGATGTTTTCATCTTTCAGCAAATTGTATCGCTTATGTTGTTAAGTGCCCTTGTGGTATAGAATGTATACATTTAAGTGTATCTAACCCATTGAGACATGGATATAGTAGACAAGCAAAAATATAATTAAACCATTTCCCCATAAGATGCCACCACAGATTGCTCAAAATAAAATGACAGGACAAAATCCCAGCTACCAAAGCCGTCACAGGAGCCAATATTCCAAGCATCCACACTCTGTTGCAGAAGGCCCATGTGAGATGGTCAGATTACGTGGATGCCTGTTAACTCATCCCAAAACAGCGGATGTATAGCGAGCTAGATGACGACAGACGACCGGTTTGTGGACAGAAAAAATGGTTTAAAAGACACTCTTACAGTGTCTACTACAGTGCTTCGATATATGCATTACTTATTTTGGAATCCGTTGAGCAAGATCGCTAAATATAACTATGCAATAACACAAGAGAACCTAACAAAGCTGATAATAGTCGTATAATGAGAAAACTAACCACGAGAAAATACAGAACACACCGCACACACATGTCTAGCCCTGCTCATTTGTCCTTCCTCAAGAACAGATTGACTCACTGATTGATATGACAATCACAAGTACTTTTTGATGATTAACTATGTGTGCTCTGATCTCTTTCTGTCACAAGAAAATCTCAACGACAGTTCATGAGCAAATCGCTGTCAACTTCTGCACAATGTAAAAATACTCTTCTCATAGCAACGAAGATGAAGAAGAAATAGATAACCACATATTTGTTGCAATAAATACATTTTACATTTAGAAGAAATATATTTTGTCTAAGGGAGAAACATGAAAATATATCAGTAGTAGAATGAATAAAGACAAGGAAGACTTTGCCTTCACATCTGAAAATCTTCCAACACATCACAGATATTAAAATAACAATTTTTCAACTTTATTGGTTATTGGTTACTAAACTGACATCATTGCACTCCGGGCAGACCCATAGGTGCTCAGTCTCCCCAACAGATGTCGAAGAATATGTATACTGATGGTTCCCGCGTCTCACTCTGCCTCTCAGGCATCCAGTTCGACTTGTACAACGGTAACTCCAAACTGTCCAAATCGCTTTATCGATTCAACATCGATTTTAGTGTCCTCGTTCAACATACAGTCGCGAAGAGACCGAAGAACATTCTCCTTATCCATCTTCAACTCTCCAACAATCGATGCTGTTGTTGCAAGCATGTCCGCTTTCTCATTACCGTAAACACCCGCATGCCCAGGACAGTATTTCCACGTTAGCTTCTAGAGGTTATAAACTTCTATAGACGACATCCACTCATACCGAAACCTGCCCTTCTGGATCTTGTGAAGCATTGACTGACAGTCAGATACAACAACGGCCCCAGTAAATGAAATCCCAGAGAGCCAATAAAGTCCCAGCAGTAACGGCCTCAACCTCCATCCTCATACTAGAAGTAGTTGTCCGTTCAACTTTAAAAATGTCCAAAACGAAGGATTTACTTCATTGCATCAGGATTCGTATATGGCTATGTCCCTCTCCGCAGAAATCGCACGTTACCTTACGAAAGTATTGCATAAAGCATGTACTCCGCAGGTCAGGCAGCAATCCTAAATATTCACCACTAAAAACTGCACTTAAAAAAAGAACGACGTAGTTCTGATTCTAACCCACTTTCTTCAGAACGCTAGACAAACGCTAAACCTATTAGCTACAAATACTCCTCTTCCCCTAATAGTTCAATGATATATTCTAACGACTCATGTAAACAGGAAGCAATGTAAAAAGATGATAGACAAAGACATAAAAATTGTCATCTTTACTCACATTTTAAATTTGAATTATTCCAACAAAATCACTAATCATAAGCTGCTTTCACAAAGAAGATAAGAGGACATAAATACCACAATAATAAACAGATTCTGGAATTTCATCGATCATGTTCTTAGAAGCGAGCCAGTACTGACACTAGGATTACATTAATATGGAACACTGAGGGAAGACAAATGAGATGTCGACCAAAGATAACTTGTGGAGAACAACAATTTAAACCGAAGTAAACATTACAAAATGGTCATGGGGTATTCAGTCCTCAAGGCAGAGACAGAATATGTCCACTCACTTTGATTGTACGCCTTTCTCACTACCTCATATCTATTCTTATGCAATGCTTTGAGTTTAGCTTTAAAATGTGTCATTAGGCATCCTTTTTGTCGCTCTGTTTCAATATGCGTCCACATACATTTTTTCGATGGGGATTAGGAAAGGGGGAAAGCAAAACTAGTATTAAAAAGTAAAAGAAATAGATACTACTTGCTAGTTTACCACGTATCTGGTTCAAACTCCGCGGCGGGCAAGTTTGGAAGCAAATTAGTTCCTTTGAATTTTTACGAACGACAAAAATAGACCTCACCGCTCAGAAAGCAATGACAAACTACTGAGCGTATAAGTGGTGCCTAGAAAATCGATGGCTCGTTTACTGTTGTTGATGGCTAAGTCATGTAAAGGATATGCCACGATTTTCATTTTTTTTTCTACAGTTTACAACGCGAAAATGGCTACGTCCACATTCAGAACAAAATTGGAGTTCCTGTCTGTACTTACGTTTACACAGGTAGATATATTCTCGAACAAAGAAGTCGACTAAAATATGCTTGTAAATCACATACAATTATTTTATCAAATAGTCATTTTTCAGTGCCCTCTTCTCCCTCTCTCCTGCCTTAACTTATGGATGCCCTTGTCTGTTCCTACAGTGTTCCTTGCACTGCATGTCTTGCTCGTCTTTCCATTCTCTTCTTGAGAGCGTGCCAATTCATTACCATCTTCTATTTTCTATATAAATGAATGAAAATCGTGGCAAATCCTTTACATGATGACGCCATCAACAACAGTAAACGACTCGTTGAGTTTCTAGGCACCACTTATACTTCAGTAGTTTGCCATTGCTTTCTGAATGGATTTTCTATATATGTACAAGTATTTATCAATAACTTGACATTATGTAATTTTGTTTACCTCCGCATGCATTTATATGGCAAAGTGTACATAATTAGCCATTATTATGACTGTGTGTCATCCCAAGATATATTGCTAGCCAGTCATAACTATAAGAACATTGTGTACCCTACTGCCCATGTGATGCCAGGGCCCGCAAGGGAAGCAAAGAATAGTACCACTGCGACTTACAAGGCATGTCGTAAGAGACGACTGATGTAGGACCTAGGAAGCTACCCTAGTAAATAAAAAGCATAGCAGAAATCGGATGTGCTGACCTACGTGTAGGCACATAACTGGCACAATGTAAATCACTCTTAGGCTTATACCACATACAAATCACAAAAAAGTGATAAACAAGTGGTCGCTGTGGAGCGTTTGAAGTAGAAGAAGAAGAAGAAGGGTACCCTATAACGAATTGCTGCTGATAGATCGGGTTGGAGAGGTTGTTCAAAACACAATGTAGTGTAACGATAACTTATTGTTTCTTCAGTTTCTGAACGAGGACAATACGATGTACAGAAACGTACTTTAGGTGGTCAGGTCGAATCATATTAGATCTGAAGAAAACTGTGGGGAGACTGCACTTGTACTCATCAAAATTGCCTGATCGATGATAAAAGACGAGCTATTTTTGTACTTCCAAGATATCATATGGAAAATAAACACAATAAAACAGAACAATTCAGAATAATTATAATAAATCCTACCCAACCGTAAAAACAGTAAAATTGTGGCATTTACGCACGTTCAGTAAGAAATGCTAACGATGTAATAGGATTGCACCTGTTTGCACAAAGGGGCCAATAACAATGGGAGCGATATCTAACTAAGTGCTACAAACACCTGGAATCGGTCAATTTACACGCACAGTTTTATACCTCATTAGGCATATTTTGTAACAAGAAAAAAGGAATGAGAAACAGAAAGATGGAACAAATTATGACAAATGGAACAAGTATTACAGTGAAGAAACAGGTGACGCTAATGAGAAATGACATGAAACGGTTAAAATAGTAAGACATTTGACAAAATATTACACGTAAGAACGGATAGATAGTTTTGAAAGTATGTTCTACTGTTGCGTGCCATATTTGATCTGCATTGGTATATACCATTAGTATGTCTCTATTTGTGCCACCCATTTGAACCATACACAATAGTTTATAATAATAATAATTCCTCTCGTACCGTTATACGTTACATAGGGCCTGCAAGTAATTTCTCTATACCGCTCTATCCTGGGCAACTCGCTCAATCTCCTCCATGGAACTGAGACCGATATTCCCTGCCTCTCTCAGCAAAGTTCGCTTCAGGGTCTCCTTAGGTCGACCTCTCTTTCTTGAACCTTTGCATCCCACTTCAATGCCTGCTTTGATATTCGTTGATCATTTCTCCTCAAGGTGTGCCCAACATATCTCCATCTTCTCTTTCTTATAACAGTTGTCACTAGTGGTTGACCAGACATGTCTCTGATTTCATCACAATAGTTTACGTCTGCTAAATAAAGTCAATACTCGAACTTAACTTACAATTAAAACATATATGTAATAGGGTAAGTTAGATCATCAAATCCCTGAGTGGTTTACTGGCCCAAATTTAGGTGTAAAGAACAGAACCACTGTTACCTGTCACGCATCTTGTAAGAGGCGACTAAGGAGGTTTGGATGAAATCGGATGCATGTGTCCTAAACGTGAAGTCTTATGCGTTTAGGGGCCTACCAAACCAATGTGCAACGTATATACGTTCTTGGCAAAGATCAAACATATCACAAAGAGTGATTAAAATTGGTCGTAAAGAACGAACGCAAAGAAGAAGAAGAAGAAGAGACATCAAATATTAAATTATTCTCTACTAATGAGATTTGGTAAATCTGGTCCTATTTGTTCCACAAATTTCATTCAGATGTCAATATTTTATTTTTTTGCTCCACTGTATTAGCTTATTTATTCCGTGCTGTTTTGGATCGACAGCCTTAATAACGATCGTGTTATCGACACCTAAACTCTGTTACTATATTTAGTAAATGCCCAATTACAATGTTTAGCAGCATTACCATATAGCCATGGCTTTGAAGTGGTTGAGTATACAGGAATTCACGCATACGTGTACTGAGGGACTCAATAAATAGTTAAGAAATTCCAGGCTAGCTGTATAAGACAGGAATGGCGTGTCATTGATTACATTTCGATTGACAGATTTAACCTTTATTTTTGTTCAGGATCGCGGAAGTACAAGGCAAGGAGCGTACAGATTATCATCATCATCAGGTGCCGTCTCCACATCGAAGGTTAGCTGCAATGAATCTTCAGCATCCTCTGTCTTTCGCCTTGGTGTTGCACACTGCCAGACTGTAACCTGTCCATTTCTTAAAGTTTCCTTTCCACTTATCTCTCGGTCTTCCTCTTGCTCTTCCCCCTCAACTTTCCCTCTAGTAAATGTTTTATCATGGTGTCATGTCTTTTAATGTGCCCAAAATACTTTACTTGTCTGAATTTTATTTCTCTTAATAATTGTTTCTTCATGCCTAGTTTTCCTAAAACTTGTTTATTTGTCTGTTTTTCTGTCCATTAAACTCTGCCTATTCTTCTATATATCCACATCTGAAATGCATGATGTACAGATCACCCAGCTGATATAGCAGTGATCGAGGAAGGATAGTCAATGATTAGTGCAGACATTACGCCATAAAAGAATTCAGATCGTATAGATGATTTTGTGAACATGTATTAATCTTCTTCAACTAAAAGCTGTAAAACAGAAAGGTTGATTTCATTGCACCGGATTTACCCCCCTTTTTTATCGATCCAGAAGTACCTGAGCTTTCAGCTCTTCGGCTCGGTGCCATGGACATCGTAACCCTTCGGTTCGGTGCCACGAACACCGCAAATCTGGGGAACCTGTGACTTTTCTGCCAGCCCCCGGAATTGAACCTGCACTCACAGAGGGCTAGTCACCCGTAGTCCAACGCGCTACGAACAAGCTGAGCAGGCGGGCCATTTACCCCATATGGCTCGGTACGCACTATCCAGAATGAAGAAGATGGGCATTTAAATGAGAACTGCCATAAACGAATATTTTGTTAGAAGCACGAAACATTAGATTAAACCACACAGAACGGATTTGACTAGTCGTTTTTCGTATGCTAAAGATATTGGGGAGGAGATTGAATCACTTTTAAACCTTTCCGGAACGTTGTGCTGATTATCCTAACTAATTCCTAAGTACTAATATATCCTTAATGTTCTCTCTCTCTCTCTCGCGATCCCGGCCTAGACTGATGAACCAATTTGTATCATAAATTTTACCGTGGCTTTGAGGGACTCCGTTCCCCCGTACAGCTTCTCGCGAAGCTCTGTGTTCTGGGGCCAGGTTTCTTTTCTTAGACCTGCTATCGATTGACAATCTTGCAGTATTGTGCTCTGCCGTCATGTCCGCCTTTTTGCAGAGGCACAGGTTAGTTGTGCCAATTCTAAATTCTTAATGTTCAATCTGACTGAAATCTCATTTATAAAATGCACATCTTAAATACTCGATAATAAAACATTATACACATGCCGTGATAAGCGAATGTTAAGGTAACAATTAGTACAAGAATACAAGAAATTACCAATAATTCATGAACATTAAACACACGCAAAACGGATCAAATTCATATTTAACACATTAGCAGAGATCGATAGCTGATCAAAACAAAGTGTTATATTCTTTCTCTAATCCTGTTTTTCTTCACAGTCAGAATGAGAAGAGATTTTTAGAACGGTTTCTTGTGTGCGTTTCTTCACTGTCTCTGTTATTTATGTGATTCACCTTTTTCGGGGTCGACCTCTGCCGTACATTCACTGCATCTGACCAGCATTGTAAGTTGATGAGCACTAGTTGTTAGTAGTCTGATTATGTGATCGATTCATTAAATTTGTTGTTTCTTGATAAAGTTTAGTATTGATGTTGCACCCACATTTTTCCTTATGTATTCATTTCTACTAGGTTCATGCTAGGTCGCGTCGTAGACCTAGGGTTAGTGATTTGGTCTATTAACCCGACGTTCCTGAAGTTCGAATCACGCTCGGACAGGTTTGCTTGCAAATTGTTTCCGTTGATTTTAACAAAAGGACGATGGCGGCTACGCCACAGTTCAGAAAGCAATGGCAAACTACTGAACGTATAGTGTAATGCATAGAAAATCAACGACTTGTTTACTGTAGTTGATGGCTACGTCCTTTGGGATATGCCACGATTTTCATTCATTTCTAAATCGGTCTTTACATGATGCTCCCAGCGCTCACCGTAAACACTTCATCTCTACAGTGACTAGTTTTCTTCTATCATTTGATGTCAGCGTCCATGTTTAACACTGATAGCATAATGTCGGGAGAGAGATCGTGTTCTACAGTGCTCTTTTAGTGCTCATGGTGAAATGCTCGCATTTCAAAATTGGTGTAATTTCTCCTTGGATTTAATTTGCTTTAATGCATCTATGCAGTGGCGGCTCGTCATTAAGGGTCAGAGGGGCCGGGTTCCACCAAAAATAATGTGTAACGTGTATTTATGTAATGGATTAAAATATAACCTATCCCAAAACCATGATTTTCCTGAAAATGTGTGTCTGGCCCCACCAACAAAAACGATCATGAGCCGCCACTGCATCTATGTTAGATTTCGTTAGTTATTCTATTTAACAAAAAGGAACAAAACTGGAAAAGTAATGATTTTCAGTTGCGAAAGCTACCTTCAAAAGTGTGCTTGTACGCTCTCCGAGTTTTTTATATCCAATTTGTGTGAAGTTCCAAGCTCACTATAAATTCTTTTATTGAAACGTCGAGGTAGTTCGCTATTTAGAATTTTTTAGTTGAGTAGAATTTGTTTCCTTTTTATTACATGTAATTTATTTTCTCTCCTGTACTGTTTAAATGTTTCTGAAGTTATTCATTCTTCTGTATTTATTTGTCAGAATTTAAACTATGTTTCCCTGCTCTCTCTGAATAAGAAATTTATTTTCCATTGTTTGATTGATAATTTATGCATTAAACCATTGTCACTTGCTTGACGTCTTGGTTACGTCTCTTTGTACCTGTTGGTATTGCAAGTTTAGTTTGATCTACAGATCGGCGTTACCGTCACATCGTATCAATTCTTCCATTCAGTGCTACGACCTCTTCTGTAGGATATCCCTCAGCATGGGACAACTAACGCCACCAGTTCTGTGTTGGTTTAATATTTTATGTTGGCTTCCAGCATAGCCTTTTTTGTGTGGTTACATCTCATTTGAGTTGGTATTCTTGTAGTCTAATCAAAGCTCCATATTCACGCTGTTTCCTTGAATTATGTACACACTTTCTCACTTAGCTTGGGCATTCAAATATCAGCCTGCTCCATTGCTCGTTCGCTTTCTACAGTAACTGTACAGTAACCATATCCGTATTCCTATCAGAACCGTTTGTTTACCTTTGCACCTGAGTGCCCTGTCAAAAAGAAAATTAAATTGTTGTCAGTCTTGACCCTTTTCGAGACATCAACCATTACTTTCAAGTCCAACTGGTATCACTCTTCCGGAGCATACTCATTCCGACATCGAGAACACATTTATAAATAAATGTATGTGACTCCAGTCAGACAATTGCTTTAGTTACTGTATAACCTCTATAGTCAGACTACTTATAAAAAAAGTTAATTACATTTCCTTTATAGGACTTTGCGAGTCAACCACCAGCTTTTTAACGCTGTTTGTGATTTTTCTAGGCATTATTACGTTCAGTAATTTCTGAACCACGCCATTGCTTTCTGAACGGGTGGTGCCATCGTCCTTCTGTAAAAATCCACGCGAAACAATTTGCAACCAAACTATCCGCAGCGTGATTCGAACTCAGAACGTCGGGGTTAATAGACCGAGTCACTATCCCCTAAGCCACAGACGCCACCCAGACTACTTATACTCACAGCAAAACCACCAATCTTTCTTCACAATAACCCTCTCCGACCAGTACAGAGAAAGCCTTGCATGGGCCGACTAACATACCCTTCTATGTAAATAACCACATCACACACAGACGATTTTCAAAAATCAACATCTGAACATTTTCCTCCATGATCACAAAATTTATAGCATTTACTAGCTTCAAACATCTTTTTTTTTTAACTGCAACAAAATATATAAAAAGTTTGCAAACATTTGTTCTACACAAACATAAATCACTCTTTGTCGTACTGAATTATCTGAGCCACACAGTTAGACAATACGATGACGTGACTGTCTCATTCAGAATGTATCTCTGGTAAAACGCAAATTACTCAGTCTAAGAATTGACGTAGATCACACAATACATGTACTGGAATCCGCTATAAACCTTCTTGTTTGTGCTTATTATTCTCCCCGGAGACAAATATCAACAAAGAGTTATTAGAGAATCAATACGATTAGCTTATCCATTAGCAAATAAAAATACCAGTCATGTGATAATTATCAAGATGGAGCATTGGTAAGTGTTTGCAAAGACTGCTTTCAATCATTGAATATTCATTAGGATAGTGTTTGTGATCGAATTAAGTAGCGATATCAGATTCTGTTATCAATCAGCCGAGCTCTAGCTGCACTGCATGCACAGCCTTACATTGACATCAGCGCTATCATATACTAAAACATATTAACGTTAACGACCAATCCGTCTAATCTATTGTGTTTTGGTAATTTCAGACTATGGATTCTAGTTGCTTCCCTTCTCATACTGTTATGTTATTACTTCTATATTTATCTTTCTACTCTTCTTTGATATTGATATTTCCTATTGTTATGTTTTTAAATAAAAAGATCACAAGCGCTGAAATACATTTACCATTGAAGTAAGGATGAACCAACGGCTAATACTAAAAAACCGTTGAACAAAACTTTAATAAAGAAACTGCGAGATTGTGAAAGAGAACAAAGAAATATATGTCTGTCTATGTTTATATATATGTCTGTCTATGTAGATATATATGTCTGTCTATGTATATATATATATTCTCTGCGCATTCCGTTTGACACATAAGACTTCCACAAGAGATTTCATGGTTGCCTTTCTGTTGCATCTTTTTCTTTTACCCAGAACATCATTCTTTCAACTTTCTTTCCAGAGTTCTTCTCCGTGTTTCCTTTAGAAAGCCGGGCCTTATTTCACATCTGCTGTCCATCAGATAGTTGTCCTGGCTACTATTGGCATATGTCATACAATCAGCATCAACCTCATCTTTTCCTTTTTTTACCCTTTAGCTGCTAATGACGTATATATATACGTTTTCCCCATTCACTTCTAAAGACGCATTAACACGTCTGTTATTATCTCTCCTATGTGGGCTAAAGACGTGTTAACACGTTATACATTGCTACTGTCACTGCTATAGGCGTACGTTCACGTTTGTGACCTAGAAACAAAGAGAAGCTATTTTTATCTCAGCCTTCAGAAAGTATTTAGCAGCGAAAGGGTTAAATGATGGTCTGCAATGATGCGCAGTTTGTTCGCTTTAAAAGCTCTTACTTTTCTATCATATTTGGCAAGACAATTTGCCGGATTCTTCTTTCTTCCGTGGATCTATCTTGCTTCTGTGCTGCCTAAAATTTAATTTTGTATTGTGTAACACGTGATCGGTACCATTAAACTTTCACTTCAGATGCAAAATCAGGATTCCAATCACTTCAGTTCATAGAAACTTCAAAGTGTACAGACCTACCTGTATAAACAGTTTAAGCAGCGTAAGTTCAACTTTCAGTGGGTAAAGTCTCAATGTGGAATACCAAGAAATGAGACAGCAGATCCTGGCCAAGGAAGATGTTCATGAGAGCACACGGGTGTACAAGTAATCTATCTCATACAAGGACAGCAGACAGCAGATACCCTGCCCAATGACGATGTTACATGAGAGCACACGGGTGTACAAGTAATCTATCTCATACAAAGACATGAGACAGCAGATACCCTGCCCAATGACGATGTTACATGAGAGCACACGGGTGTACAAGTAATCTATCTCATACAAGGACATGAGACAGCAGATATCCTACCCAAGGACGATGTTACATTAGAGCACACAGGTGTACAAGTAAACTATCACCAAAACAAAAACGATGATTAAATCAATCAGAAAGTCACGAATATTAAGAAAAGACTGCGCCTCAACAAAAAAATCAATACCGCAGACACATGTATATAAAATTCAAGACTGGCAATTCAGCCATTTGTAAATGCGGTAAGGCACACCAGACTACAGAGAATATACCTCAAGAATGTCCTGAATTTATTATATTGATGCAAATTCACTGGCTCAGTGAAATAACACTATAGTACGTTTCAAAAAGGTCGGTCAACGATTGACCACAAATATCTCCATATTCCTTGTATTGATGAACATAATTTGTTTGCATGTAGTGTTGTATTTCTGATGTCCCAAAGATTTTATAAAATTCAATGTTGAAGGTAGTGTACTTTTCTTTCAACGGATAATTCATTTGATTTTTTCTAACGTAGTAATTATTTGATGCTGGAATAACATAGTTTACCGTAAATTAAGGAATTCACATATTTTCGGCATAGGAGTATATACAATTAGAATGGTGGAGGGCCAAATAACGGCTATTATATAAAACATATAAAGTGTTTATTCACTCATTCTGAGTCTGATGAGTCTAACATATTGATGAGTATTCTCAGCTGCACGAACGACAGTTCATCTTTTTTCCCAATAGTCATTTTTCTCCGTTGATATGCTCTTCACATTTACATCAATAACCTCTGTCTATCTTCGACAGGGCGGCATATGTTAGTTCTTTCATATTGCATAAAGTGGACCATACAGGACAATTACTTCCAGTATGAGGATGGAGGTTGAGGCTGTTACTGCTGCCCTCCATTGGCTCTCTGGGACTCCATTTACTGGGGCCGTTGTTGTCTAACTCTCAGTCGATTCTTCTAAGGGTCAAAAGGGCAGGTTTCGGTAAAAGTGTATGTCATCTATAGAAGTTTCTAACCTCCAGGGATTATGTGGATCTACTGTCTGTCATGCGGGTTTTGGGAAATGAGAGAAAACGGACCGGCGTTTCATCAAAATCATCGATTGTTGGGGAGTTGAAGACGGATTAAGGAGATGTTCTCGGTCTCTGTCACTGCCTGTTGGATGAAGATACTAAAATAGATGTTGAATCGATCCAGCAATCTAGAGTTACCCGTTGTACAAGTAGAGCCGTATGCCTGAGTGGCAGAGTGAGGACTGTGTTTAATCAGCGACCCACGGAAACCATCAGTATGCATTATATTCGATATCTGTTGGGGAGACTGAGCAGCTATGGGTCTGCCTGGAGTGCAACGACGTCAGTTTAGTAACCAATAACCAATATTGCATATTTTGAAAGTTTTATTTTCATCTGCTACTTGTTCTTTAACTTTGGTCCAAACGAATTCAGTTGAGTTTAATTGTGAATGATAAGGTGGCAATATCACACACATATGACCTTGTTGTTGAATCAATGTGCCTTTTTTGGAATACCCTGGTCTTTTGTAATTTTTTAACAATGGAAAGTAATTAAGGCTTCATAAACATCTCGTTAAATAGAATGTTCTCCTTTCAGAGCCAAATTTTTATAGCATCTTTTGTACTCCAAGATGTCTGAATTTTGTCTCCTTCTGCCACAGTGTTGTCTTAGGATGCGTTGTCCATTATCCTTTCCATTGTATTACAAATCTGGAATAACTCAAGTATTGTGACACACCTATGCCCTGAAATATACAATCAGTAAACGGCAACCGAACACACGAACATTTTTACCAACTAAAAATTGAGAAAATCGGCCAAACCCTCGCCGAAAATAAAGCCAACAAAAAGCCAGGAGGAAAAACAGTGCTATTTCATACTCGCAGAGCAAGAAAAGCTCCAAATCATGGTCATCACTATCCTCACCACTGAAACCAGCACCATACACTTCGTCAGTAGATACGTTCTTTACCACATTAGGGGAGGGAGTAAAATTATTGCAACATTTATTTGATAAACTTCTTCTTCTTCTGCGTTCTCACTAGATTGGGATTTCGGATTCTCTAATAAAGGCAGCCGTTTGCCTCAGATTATCAGCCACGCTATACAGTTTGTCTTGGACGCTGGTGTAAGTGGGCCACCTCTTTCTTCTCAGGTCTGCATACTGGGGGCAGTTCTGTAGGATATGTTCTGTTGTCATACTTGCTAAGCCAATTTGATAAACGCAGTTATTTTCTTATTTTCACTATCTCCTCAAGAAGCTGCAGTTGGGTTTTATTTCTAGCTCTTGTTTTGACTGATGATACAAGAAAGAACACCCTCTCAATAATAGCATTACTAGCTGGAGTTATTAAGCAAGTCAGAGCAAAGGTGGCAAGCTATTTAAATGACTCGTGTTTAAGAACACCAATCCAAAACGTTTTACTGTCGGTTAAAAATCTATCTTTCTTACTCCTTCTTTCCAATCAACAATAATTATTTTTCTGTATTGTTCTTCTATTGCTTTGATGTTTTCTCCCGTAATGTGCATTAATGGTAGTTATGCAAATAAAGGCTACGTTTAAGATTATCATAGGGCTCAGTTTGGATAAGCATTAGGGCCCTTCTCCACTTGAAATTTATTCGGTCCTATTGATGGAGTCTTCTGTCTGTGTTTTTCAGATTTTTCATGAGCCGCGAGGCCACTAGCTTTAGGCAAGATGGTACAGTGTTATAACTTACATCAACTGTTTTGGTATCCATCAGAAGATCTTTTGACTTATACAAAAGTCTTGCTCCAATTGTTATTGTATTTATGACTACTGGCATATGATTGTTTAAATTTTGTTGTCGCCATAGTTAAAGATTCCTTGCGAAATTCCACACGAAAAAACAGATAACAGAACTGTAGTGCATAGCTCGGAGGCGGGAAAAAGAACAAATTAAGGAATGTAACTTTCCATAATCTTTCATAACCTTTAGTACTAAGCATATTTTTAACAACACCAACCAAAATCAATAAAAACTATATTTAAGTACATTTACCTAATTTGTTCTTAAAAATTATATCGAAATAGGGGAAGACTGCAGTAAAACTTGGTAAATAGTGAAACACGTACAAACAAAGTACTATAGTTTTACAAAAACAGAAACAGTGACGATAAACAGCAACGTTTCGACCAACAAGGCCTTTATCAAGCAAACGAACAAACAAGAGTGACAAATTAAAATGAAACACAAATGGACGACCAAATACAAACGTATCTAGGAAAAGCTGGAATAAAAACGAATAACGAAATAAATGTAACACAAAAACACACAAAAAACTAGAAATAGAACGGAAAAGAAAAGATGGCGATGTCCAGGTCACAGCCATCCGATCATGTTCCTCTGATGATCGTAGTCGATTTGAATCGGTTGATTTCTTTGTATGGTACCTTGCGACCACGCGGCTCAACGTATTACATTCTTATGCTTCTTAGTACTTTCTCTTCCTATGCTTTGTACTCTATATGGGTATATGTTGCATGTATTCAAGTTATATATTTACTAGATGTTTCATTGTTTCTTTTCCGTTCTATTTCTAGTTTTTATGTGTGTTTTTGTGTTACATTTATTTCGTTATTCGTTTTTATTCCAGCTTTTCCTTAGATACGTTTGTATTTGGTCGTCCATTTGTGTTTCATTTTAATTTGTCACTCTTGTTTGTTCGTTTGCTTGATAAAGGCCTTGTTGGTCGAAACGTTGCTGTTTATCGTCACTGTTTCTGTTTTTGTAAAACTATAGTACTTTGTTTGTACGTGTTTCACTATTAAAAATTATACTCATTTTTAGAAAAAAAAGTTTTCAAATGAAAAAAAGGCCTAAATTAGCCAAAAAGGCCAAACTCTTTTTTTTAGGCCAACCACTTCCAAAAAGGCCACCATTCTCTAATCTGGCATTTTAAATGCCAAATTGGCAACCCTGGACCGGAATGATCAATGTACAGTTTTCAAAAGTGCGATGCAGCGTTGCAAATCAGGAAAATTCGTTCAAAGTGGTGCAAATTAAATATCACACAAATATGAAGGGGTAATACTTCCCATTACATGGTTTACCTAGGAGATGGTCACTTGTGTATACTTTACTTAAAGAAAATTATAATTGTTATTGAGTAAAAAAATATCTACCTCAGGACATAACGATCATTAGATCATATGCAAAGTTACAACAATTACTGACAACAAACGATAGAAGAAAACTAGTCACAACAGAGATGAAGTGTCTACGCAGAATGCTGGGTGTAACAAGAAGAGACCGGTTGAGAAATGAAAACATCAGGAAAAAGTGGGTACAACATCAGTACTAGACTTCATCAAGAAACAACAAAATAAATGGTTCAGCCACGTAAGCAGATTACCATCAGACAGTGCACCTCAAAGAGCAATGCTGCTCCGATACAATGGGTACAAAGCAAAAGGCCGGCCACGCAAAAGATGGAACTTAGAGATAACAGAGGCGACGAAAGAGACTATTTACAAAGCGCATACTAGGGCCCGTTTTAGAAATCTCTTCCTGACCTGACGCTGTGAGGCAAACAGGTTTCGAGAAAAGAAAGAAAGACAACAATTACGGTCACACGATTGCAGAAATATTAATATTAAACAGCGGAAAAACATTGTAAAACGCACTATAGTAACAAAACTACATCTGATTCTAGAGCTCTGTGTGAGCTACAAAAGACAGTGAAATTTATACAAAGACAACATTGAATACATATACAATATTTCAAGCGAACGAAAAGAAGAAGTGAAGGACTCCATATCAGAATAGCAAAACACAGAGCTGGTAACCTGGACAACATAATTTTTATGTTTTTGTTGTAATGAAACAAACACTGCAAGATCGCTTTGAAACCATTATCTCTGAATAGAATTCATGCTCTTGAATTCTGTGTCGGATTTCCGGATGCCGTGGTTTCGAATTCACCGTGAAAAACGCAGCAAAAAAATAATGTGAATAATTGATATCCAGAGGCTGTGTTATTTTGAAGTGGTTAGAATCTTCAATACTTCATGGGAAGTCCGTTTCGAGTACATATGATGGAATATTATTTTGTTTTAAATATAGTTTATATATGTGTTATTTTGTGGGACGTTTGAAACTGAACATCTTTTTCTGATTTTCTTCTTACCTCAGTGAGGTCGAGTGGGGGATGGAAGAAGCGCTGGGGGATTTTCTTCGCGTCCTTGTCTAATTCCCTTTAATATGGTATTACATTTCTTTAAATTTGTTGTTCATGTCGTCTCTCCATCTTTTGCGTGATTGTTTTTTTGTTCTGTATTCATTCATATATTTTTCAATGTAGCACTCTCTCTCTCTCTCTCTCTCTCTCTCTCTCTCTGTAGTATGCCATACAGGCATTCTTGTCAGGTGACAAAACCATTTAAGCTGTTCTTCTTTTATAACTTGAATGACAGGTTTCATTCGTATCTCTTAGCACTCCTGCAACTTTTCTAAGACATATCTCCGTTTTTATGTTTTTCCGCTCATTAGCTGCAATGATCAGAATACTAAGAGCATGCATATTCCCAGTGACAAGGTATGGGTGTGAAGCATGGATATTTAATAAAGCAGTGGAAAATATATATGTGCTTTTGAATATAAGTGTTACAGAAGAGTCCTTCGTATATCTTTGACAGAGAAGAGAACACATAGATCTATCCAAAAAGAACTCAAAATCAAAGAAAACTGGCAGATGCCACAAATAAGAAAGAGAAAATTGAGATATTTTGGACATATAAAAAGACATGAAGGACTGGAGAAAACCATCATGGAAGGAGGCATACCGGCAATGAGAAGAGAGGAAACCAAGGAGAAGATGAGATTCAGGATGTAATTGATGGTTTGAACATGACGGCTGCAGAGGCAGGACATCTGGCCTATGAGAGACAGAAATTCCAGAGGACTGTTGGGGTGGCAAAGTTCTGCTCAGAACAAGCTATTTGATGATGATGAACTGCAGTGAGCGTCCATGTTTGACATGAGTAATGCTGGCCAAAATTAGTTTTTGTAAGATTTGCTTTACCATTTAAATGTTTTTTTTAAGAACGACAACGGACAGTACAATATGGCATCATGGCGTCTCATGAGTTGGTAAGATAATGGCGAAAACGACATTATGTTATCTAACCGACTTCCGTTCTCAATTGTTCAACATTGTTTACTTCTGCTAAAGTCTTTCCTGTAGATTTGGGAATGCGTAAAGAAAATAGAGATTTGAAAACAGTGGTATCCTTCACCTTCATACGTTACCAATAAGGTATATTCAAAAATATAGCGTTAGTTTCGTATTTGTCTTTGAGCAACAGTACACAATGGAAAATTTGATCAACATCACATATATACTTTCCAATTGTTTTCCTGATGTCTAATTGAGACTGCGTCGATCTGATCGCTATTACGGTAGTAAATATATTCCACGACTACTGTGTAATTGTGGTTCAGGAGAAGTGATGAAATCAGAGAAATGTATGGTCAACCACTAGTGACAACTGTTATAGGAAAGAGAAGATGGAGATATGTTGGACGCATCTTGAAGAGAAATGATCCCAAAAATCAAAGCAGGCATTGAAGTGGAATGCAAAGGGTTCAAGAAGAGAGGACGACCTAGGGAGACCCTGAAACGAACTTTGCTGAGAGAGGCAAGAAATATCGGTATCAGTTCCATGGAGGAGATTGAGCGAGTTGCCCGGCATGGAGAAATTCCTTGCAGGCCCTATGTAACGTATAACGGAACGAGAGGAATTATTATGTTTACTGTGTAAATTGAACTCAAACCACACGCCAAAGAAGCAAGTTCACTAACAGCAACGTATGCGTCTCTCGGCCTTCACAGAAGGGAACAATATTCTGTTTTAAAATTCCTGATAGAGGAATTCGGGAAAAAAACCTGACATAAGCATAGAAATATTTGTATGCATTCTTTTTGTACTAGCTTTACTACCCTGCTGTCGCCCCTGTACTAGCTTTACTACCCTGCTGTCGCCCCTGTGGTGCATGGACCAGTAAGGTAAGCAAAGAATAGTACAGCTGCAACCTACAAGGCATGTCGTAAGAGGCGACTGGTGTAAGACCTAGGAAACTACCTAGTAAATAAAAAGAATGGCTGAAATCAGATGTGCTGGTCTATGTGTAGGAGCATAACTGACACAACGTACAATCGCTTTTAGGCTCAGATCACATAAAATCACACAGAGGATTTAACAAGTGGTCGATATGGAGCGGTCGAATAAGAAAACTACCCTGGGGTGTATGGGATTTAAGAGTGGAATTTTTTTTAAAATCATAACGGCACTGACATCGTCCTAGTTTCGTTTAGGTACCGCCCGAATGGTTACCGGGGCCCAAATTTGGGGTGTAAAGAATAGAACCACTGTTACCTGCCACGCATGTCGTAAGAGCCGACTAAGGAGGTTTGGCTGAAATCGGATGCACGTGTCCGCTAGGAAATGCTAACCCGAAACAAATGCTTGCGGAAAACGGATGCACCAGGCCGTAAGGCGCATAACATGGTGTAACGACCAATCACAATGAGGAATGGGATAACGGATTCTGCGGGTCGCCAATCTGCCTCGGAGATTTAGCCAGGCAGTAAGAATATCAGACCTACCATCACGAGGGTGGCCAAAACTTACTGCAGGAAGAGGTCGGCGCAAACGGGGAAGCAGAAATCATAGGAATTATATCCTACAGAACTGCCCCCAGTATGCAGACTTCAGAATAAAGAGGTGGCCCACTTACACCAGCGTCCAAGACAAACTGTATGGCATGGCTGATAATCTGAGACAAACGGCTGCCTTTATTAGAGAATTCTAAATCCTAATCTAGTGAGAACGCAGAAGAAGAGGAAGAAATTTGGGTACAAGAAAAAAACTATGAAGTAAAAGTGGATGGCGTGATACTGACCACAACACCAACTATGTGTCATATGTGAGAGAAAAATACCAGCCTAAAACTGTATTCCTATTATACCTCATGTATGAAACAGGTCTCTTTACTTTACTTATAACTTATATTTTCTGTTACATTTTATAGAATATTTTTTTAAGAAGTCTATGTTTACATGATAAAAAGTGGAAAATAATTTTGTGTCTTCTATTTGAGCAGCGAAATTTTTATCCGATTTTTAGTGATGTTCTCCATTCACAATTAGTGCAGCTACGCGTTTCTTTTTATCATTACACATGATCATTGACCTAGTATAATGGCTGGCTGAGGACGTCGTGAAATGTATACATTTATAATAGTCTTATCTAATCCCTTACTCAGGAAAGAATGTACGCAGAGAGCTGAAAATGGTCGTTTTGATCGTATAGATTTGTTGCAGGAATAAATTGTCCAATTTTCATGATTCCCGAGTTTGGGGTTTTCAAATTTTTCCTGTGACACTTTGGGGGTCTGTGGCGTAGCGGTTAGGTGCTTGTCTCTCGTGCAAAGGTACCAGGTTCGCTCCCTCGTGGAGCCATCTGGATATTTTTCAGAGATCCCTGATCTCAGTGTAGGTGAGATCGGGTTCCTAGTCCTATCGGAGACGGACGATAAAACGTAGGTCCTGTGTTTATTTTGAGCACGTAAAAGAACCCTTGGCAGCTCAAAATCCAGAAGAGCAGGCTGGAAAGCCAATGCCTTGGCAAAATTCATTATAAAAGATAAAATTCATACAACAATATCTTCACTATCTTCAAAATTACATCGGGGACACTCGCCGGTGCTACGGAGTTCGTGCAGTGCAGCTGAGATCTTCCTGTGTAAGAAAGAAATCGGAGCACACATGATTACTCACCGATGTGCAATGATGATGGTCTTTTCAATCAATCAATCAATCAATCAATCATGTGACACACAAACAGACAATCAGTTTTATAATTCAGATAATGCAAGAGTAATATTTGACGGACTCTGACCCATCACATTTGCATACCATCCTACAGTACAACTAAGCAGAAGATGCAGCTCGATCTTCAATTCTCTCTCTCTCTCTCTTTCTCTCGATCCCCGCCTAGACCGATGAACCAAATCTCTTCATAAATTCGATCTTCCAATCTGATTCTACTTTTTCTTCTTCTTCTTCCAACGCTCCATATCAACCACTTGTTAACAACTCTGTGTGATTTGTATGTGATCTAAACCTAAGAATGATTGTAGTGTGCCAGTTATGCGCCTACAAGTAGGCCAACACATCCGATTTCTGCGATGTTTTTTATTTACTAGTGTAGCTTCCCTAAGTCCTACATCATACGCCTCTTACAACATGCCTTGTAGGTTGCAGTGGTACTATTCTTTACATTCCTTGCGGGTCCCGGCACCAACCGGGCGCCAATCTGATTGAAATGGAACGTTTTATACATAACATATATACAACACATTTGGCAGCAAACGCTATGTTGGCAGACAAAGAAGAATTGTAAACCAACAAAGAACCGGTGTCGTTAGTCGCCACACGTGAGTGGACATACTGAGGGAGAGATCGGAGCACTTATGGACTAATTTGTTCGACGTGCAGTGATGGTGATCCGACGACTAAACTAAACTATTTTGGCAGTAAACAAATAATGTACAAGTTCTCTATCGTTGTCACTTTTACCTACTGGAACGAAAGCTAGAACATTTAGTTGCGACATGATTGCATGAAAACGTCGATTCTAACTAGTTTTCCAGTGGTATCCTATGTTCAAAAATACACAATAATTGATGGAGACACCTAGAAGTATTGCAACACGAAATGCAAATAAAGCATGGCGTGTGGGCAACGGATTACTTCGCATATTACAATAGTTAAAATGTCTAGATATTTTCGATGCTTTAAACGACAATGTTTGAGTGTGCTGAGCATTTTGTAAAACATGAAGTATCACTCTAAAGAGGAACACTTCACATTTAAATGCAACCGAAATGTCAGTGACAGTGTACAACTGCTATCTGCAAAGTTGATGAAGTAATTTGAATTCAAGTTTAACAGTAGAAAATGTAGCAATATTACATACGTACAAGTAAACACATAAGTAAAATAATGGGAAATATCTCATTTTAGTTTCATGCAGTACACTGGTCATATACTACGAAATGAGGACATCAGAAGCAGAGTGGGCATAACTTCATGCACCGAATACATTGAAAGACAACAAATGTAGTGGTTCGGCCATTTAATGATAATGGATTACAACCAACTACCAATAACAGCAAATAATAAAAAGATATCAGGTACTATAGCCAAAGGAAGACCAAGAAAAAGATGGATAATATCAAGACCACACTAAATAAACACGGATATAACACAACAATGGAAACTCTACTGGCACTGAAACGCAAATTAAATCTCCCACCCTACGCTTAACGACAAGAGTGGACAACCAATTCCATCATTCACCTGGGGAAAGACAATAGACATTAGGGAATATTGAGTCGGATCCGTAATTTCTGTACTGTTTCTTCTTCTTCGCTCTTCGCCCATAGGGAAGCATAGGTCTGCAACTAATCCCTTCCAAACTCTCCTATCCAGGGATATCTTTTTCCAGATCTCTCCACTTTCTCATCATTTTCTTACATTCCATCTCCAACGTCCCGTTTCCGGGTGTTAATGGATCTTCCCTTACCTCTATTACTCTGTGGGCTCCATCTGAGGGCATGTCTGGTGATGCTGTTGGGTGGTCTCCTCAGTGTGTGTCCTATCCATCGCCACCTTCTGCCCCGTGTCTCTTGTTACACTTGCCGTTGTCCCGATCTATCCCACAGTTCAACAATGTCTGTACTAATTGAGTGATATGTTAGGTTATACGACCGACCTCATAGCACATCAGTCATTTATATGCGTGCTCTGTACTACGCCGCAACAGTCATCCAAAGTCAATTTTCTCACCGTACCCATGAGAAGTTTATTAGTATACATTCTCTCTCTACCACGAAGACGACACTGTCTGGCATGTCCAAACTTAACTCCTAATTCTCGGAATCGTTTCAGTGTACATGAGAGCGTACCGCATTTATGACATCGGCTCTGTCCATAGTTTTGCCTCATTAAATCATGGAATTGTTTCACTGTGAGCATTGTGAGCAATACGGATGATATGATCCTTCCTATCTTCCCTTCGTTCGCTTGAACTATTGTCTATATATTCAATATTGTCTCTTGTATCTTCTTCTTTGCGTTCGTTCTTTACGACCAATTTTAATCAATCTTTGTGATATGTTTGATCTTTGCCAAGAACGTGTATACGTTGCACATTGGTTTGGTAGACCCCTAAAAGCATAGACATCTACACGTTTAGGACACATGCATCCGATTTCAGCCTAACCTCCTTAGCCGCCTCTTACGACATGCTTGGCAGATAACAGTGGTTCTATTCTTTACACCCCAAATTTAGGCCTCGGTAACCACTCGGGAGGTCTGTTGTATAAAATTCACTGTCTTTTGTAGATCACACAAAAGTCCGTGTAGTTTTTCCAGTCGAGTGCTGTTTCGTTAGGCCAGTGAGTTTGCCTCGGTATATCATATTCGGGACAGTCTTGAAGTATGTGCTCTGCAGTCTCTGATGTGCCTGTCCACGTGTACACATCGCTGAATTGCCAATCTTGAATTTTGTATACATGTGGCTGCGGAGTCGATTGTGTCCTGTTCTAAGGCGCAGAATGACAACGTGTTCCAATCTGCTCGGAAGAAATGATCAATACCACACCTTTAGTTTCCAGTGTTTCACTGATAAACAGCTGCAGCTAAACCAACCTGAGAGTGACTTGCGTTAGGATAATGCGCCTTGGGATAAAGCCCAAACCACTGGTATAGGAAACATTTCTTCTTTTATCTAGTCCCATTTTGTCGAAACATGTCAAGAAAATAAGAGATTTCTAGAACGGGATGTTGTGTGCGCTTCATATAAAGTGTTTTTCACGGTCTCGTTATTCTGTGATCTATCCTTTTACGTAGTCGACCTTCAGCTATGCACTGTATCTGAGTAACATTGTCCGTTGATGTGTATTGCCAGGTCTGATATGTTGCCGAACAATTTAATTTGTTCTTTCTTAATTAAGTTCAACGCTTATGCTGTATCCGCTTTTTCTTGATGTCCTCATTTTTAATCGATCTGTTATTGATACTTCCTTTTTCGAACGTTCCATATCAATCACTTGTTAACCACTCTGTGTGCTTCGTATGTGATCCGAGCCTAAGAGCGATTGTACGTTGTGCCAATTATGCACCTACAAGTAGGCAAGCACATTCGATTTCTGTGACGCTTTTTATTTACTAGGTATCTTCCTAGGCCCCTACATCAGTTCGCTTTTTTGTTTTCTTTTTTCGATCCAGAAGCACTTGAGCTTTCAGCTCTTCGGCTCGGTGCCATGGACATCTTAGTCCTTCGGTTCGGTGCCACGAACATCGTAAATCTGGAGAACCTTAAGCTTTTCTGCCAGCCCACGAAATTGAACCACACTCACTTGGGGCTTGTCACCCGTCGACCAACGCGCTACGAAGTCGCTGGTCAGGCGGGCTAGTTGCCTCTTACAATATGCCTTGTAGGCCGCTGTGGTACTATTCTTTGTTTCCCTTTCGGCATCCAGCACCACACGGGCGCTGTGATTCTTCCATCACCCTGCACAGTCACTTCATAACTGCACTTTGATTCTTCCAGCACCCTGCACAGTCACTTCATAACTGCACTTTGATTCTTCCATCACCATGCACAGTCACTTCATAACTGCGCTTTGATTCTTCCAGCACCCTTCACAGCCACTTCATCACTGCGCTTTGATTCTTCCAGCACCCTGCACAGTCACTTCATAACTGCACTTTGATTCTTCCAGCACCCTGCACAGTCACTTCATAACTACTTGATTCTTCAGCACTTCTTACAGCCACTTCATCACTGCGCTTGTTCTTCCAGCACCTGCACAGTCACTTCATAACTGCACTTTGATTCTTCCAGCACCCTGCACAGTCACTTCATAACTACATTTTGATTCTTCCAGCACCCTGCACAGCCACTTCATAACTGCACTTTGATTCTTCCAGCACCCTGCACAGTCACTTCATAACTGTCGTGACTAGTTATATCCTTATTTATACATCTATATCTATGACAAAATATTTGATTCAAGTGTCATTCGACAGCACCTATTTTTTTCGATCCAGAAGCACTTGAGCTTTCAGCTCTTCAGCTCGGTGACATGGACATCGTAATTCTTCGGTTCGGTGCCACGAACATCGTAAATCTGGAGAACCTTAGGCTTTTCTGGCAGCCCGCGGAATTGAACCCGCACACACAGAGAGATAGTCACCCGTAGTCCAACGCGCTACGAACACGCTGGGCAGACGGGCATCGACAGCACCTATGGTCTCGTTATAGATCGTTACCTATAAACTAAATTATTCAATCTGAGTAAAATCTTACTGGTTATGAATACATTGCTTCCGTTGTTGTCATGTCATATCTAAATCATTATAGTTTTTACATCAAGATATTCCAAACTATTATTGTTATACACAGTTACACCACATATCTTTGCATAACTGGCTCGGATTGTTAGATGTTATTACTATTGTTATACATAGCTACATCACATTCAGTGTATTCATTAGTCACTTTTTTACACCAACAGACTGTGACCAATTTATTTCTGGTTTGTTAAATTTATTTTCCTCATAACAAATAACTGGCGACACGTGTAATGCGTGATGATTAGCGGTAAAATAGAAATGATGTTTCAAGATGCTTGACGGTAAAATAGAAATGATGTTTCAAGATGCTTGACGGTAAAATAGAAATGATGTTTCAAGATGCTTGACGGTAAATAGAAATGATGTTTCAAAGATGCCTCACGGTAAAATAGAAATGATGTTTCAAGATGCTTGACGGTAAAATAGAAATGACGTTTCAAGATGCTTGACGGTAAACTAGTAATAACGTTTCAATATGCTTGACGGTAAAATATAAATGACGTTTCAAGATGGTTGACGGTAAACTAGTAATAACGTTTCAATATGCTTGACGGTAAAATATAAATGACGTTTCAAGATGGTTGACAGTAAACTAGACAAAACGATTTAAGATACTTGACAGTAAAATTTAAGCAAATGTGCACAATTGTTTGCAGTAACACGTACAAAAATTATCAATATTATTGACAGTATAATAAAAATTCCTCTACATATTGTTGACAATAAAATATAAACATATTTTTTGAATAAATCACTGACAGCAAAATGCAAATAACCTAAATAATTTTGAGATTAAAATGTAAAGAAAATATTTACACATTACAAGCACATCAATACTCACTGCAGCGACAGGCAGAACCAATGATATGTTCATTAGCGATCTCCATTTGTATCCAGCTATGCTCGATCGATTCTTTTTGCCTCTTTCTGAATTTTTTGTCCGTTATGTGCTATTATAACTTAATAATTGTACAATTCTCGGAGTTTCCTTGAAATTCTAACAGTTATTGATTATCTTATGTAAACTTGAACAATCCCAGGAATATGAATGATTTTTTATCTATCTCTCGAATTTGTAAATTGAAATACCGCATACAAAACTAGTTCAAAATGCACAGCCAGGATTTTTTTTTTTGTGGCACGCAACGGAAATCGGCTTGACACAGTTCCTGTTCTCATTAATATCTAGACCAAGAATGCAACAGTGCAAATGTATGTTATGGGTGAATGAATTACGCTTCTATCTTAAAAGTAAGCTGTCAGGTTATATATGAGGTTCAAGGACAAGTTGCGGTCACCTTCCCGTGAAAATATGAACTTCTTTTAAAGCACAGATATCTGGTGTATACAAATACATTTACTGTTACATTTATATGGAACGTACGATCTAACCTTTTCAACGATGTGGGTTGTAACACACTAGGTATTAACATAACACACTCAATTGGAGAACAAGTTTCAAACAGCAAGTGTTGATGTTGACACTACTTCAACTTCTAACATGTAACACGGATACACTGAGTTAAGAAACCTCATAATATGTGTATGCATACATCTATATGTATAATTATAACCAACAGCACAGTTCAGAAGGATAAAAGGGCAGCGGGTCGAGCATAACCTGCTGAGGACGATGTCGAGTGCCGCTATATAAGTACTTGAGAAGAACGTGCAAGTGAAACAGGACGTCATAAATACGCCTGGAGACTGTGTCCTCTTGGGGAACTAAAGAATGTTGGATTGTACTGTGAAACCTTGCATATGACGTAACCGTACATCTAAGCGTCTATCTGTATCGTCTTTGTGTCCCCTTTAACACAAACTGTTTCTACAAAATATTTCCATTGTCACCGTTATGCCACCAATTTAAACGAATTGTTTCCCACGTCAGGCGATCATCTTTCAACTATCTTTCCACCGCTCTTCTCCATATTTCTTGTGGACGTCCAGGTTCGATTTTAACATCCCCTATTCATTGGAGAGCCATCTCAACATTGATAGAAAATGTGAATTTGGGCACCAGAAGGTCAGCCGTTTGGATAAAGACATAACTGATTTTATTTTCTGTCGAGAATGGTTCTTGGTTTCAGTAAATGTTCTATTTTCATACATGTTTTGTTTTAAGTAGTTGAATTGCCTTGATTGATTTTATTGATAGAAAACCCAACATATATCTCATTTTCACAACGTTGATATGGTTATAGTAACCCAATACTGGTGGCGTCTGTGGCTTAGGGGATAGTGACTCGGTCTATTAACCCCGACGTTCTGAGTTCGAATCACGCTGCGGACAGTTTGGTTGCAAACTGTTTCGCGTGGATTTTTACAAAAGACGATGGCACCACCCGTTCAGAAAGCAATGGCAAACTACTGAACGTAATAATGCCTAGAAAAATCACAAACAGCGTTAAAAAAGCTGGGGTTGATTCGCAAAGTCCTGTAAAGGATATGCAATTAATTTTAACCCAATACTAGTCGTATTCCTTCGCTTTGAATACGAATTTAACCGTGAACTTTGTGACATGGAGTGCCCAGAGGATGCCCTGCCCATAATCAATCACTTACAGCATCAATGACTTATACATAACAATAAGAAGTCCTTGCTCCAATTTGACAACTGTTGCTGATTTCCAATCGAGCTGGTGTTTTATAACATGTCCAGGGAATTGAGATACGCAAATTTTATGAGTTATATTTCCAAGTTGAGCATGATCAATGTGTTTACTATAATCATCATGTTGAAAGCACCACAAAGAGATGTAGCAAGGTTTTTTCCGTCGTCATCTTGAACGGTTATAAGTTGTAATTTCTCCACACCTCTTCTATTCTGTGCAACTCGTGCAATCTCTTCTATGGAATTAATTCATACTGGGGTCTCTATAGAGTAGAGGTTAGGTTCTCTCTCTCGTTCCGAAGGTAACGGTTTGCTCCTCGAGAAGCCATCGGGATATTTTTCCAAAGATTCATGATCTCAGTGTAGGTGAAATCGAGTTCCAAGTCCTATCGGGGACGGACGATACAACATAGGTCCCGTGTTCAATTTGAGCAAGTAAAAGAACCCTTGGCAGTTCAAAATCGTAAAAAGCAGGCTGGAAAGCCGCTGCCCGTGCAAAATTTATTAGAAAAACTAATAAACATAAAATTTCTACGAAATATCGTCACCACCTCCAAATTAAATCGGGGATCCTCGCCGGTGCTACGGAGTTCGTGCACTGCAGTTGAAATCTTCCTGTGTAAGAAAGAGATAGCAGCACACATGGTTACTCACAGAAGTGCAATGATGATGATTATATCAATCAATGAAGTCATACCAAAAATGAAGTCCGATATTTCAAATGAGGTCTTGCAACTTTCAAATTAAAATATTGTATAATGTAAAATATTTACTAAACTGTCAAGAGTTTTATAGACGGGAATATTAAACAAGAAAAGCAATGAATGACACCTGTCAGGGACAACAACCCTGGTAAAGTATGATTTAGACTACATTCAGCGTTTCCCAAAGTGGGCGTACCCACCCCTCCCCATTGGCGCTGAAACGTTCTAGAAGACGATAGTGGGTTCAGTAGAATTGGGAGGGTGGGGGTGTTCAGGCTATTAGGGTCGGGGGTTCCTTAAAGGAGAAATTAATAATAAAAAATGTAATAATAAAATTTTTATAAATTATTTTCTTGATTTTGCGATTGAATAATCATTTACATTCATCGTATGCCCGTCTTACACGATCCATTTTTTCATCAATTTTCTATTTCATGCATATAATGATTTGAAAATTGGCAATGTACTACAGAAATATATATAACTTTTCTACATCAAAGAGAAAATAGAGCATGTATATATGTGGGAGGGGGGGCGTTGGCAAACTGTTATAATGTGGAGGAGGGGGGGGGGCGTTACAAAGTTTATGTTGTGCAAATTGGGCGATGGGCAGAAAAAATTTGGGAATCTATGAACTACATGATTAACAAATCATAACTGACTCCAGAAAATGTAAAAGAATCTAATTTCCATTTTGAGATATCAGCAAAAAAGAAAAAAACAATAACAACCCGTTGTATAGATGACGTCAATCAGTCAGTTTCTTAGTTTCCTGTGTACCCATAATTTTCGTAAAACGTGCAGTATTGGTTACTGTTCGGTATTCAGAAAAGCAAGGTCGATCTAAGGTGGCTAAGCTTGATAACGTCTAGATGTTTGAAACGATAACCTTTCTACGATTTGTTGTTTAATTGTATATAGTATGTCTATCGTTTAAACAGTGAATTTCTTCCTTTTTGGTGTATCCATTGCTTGATAACAAAAGAGAGACTTCATGAAAGGAGATGAGTAGTTTTTTTTTCCTGACAACTGAGAAGTGTGTGTATAATGATTGCAGTAACAAGGTGAGATGACCATGCAAAATATACGTGTAGTTACATCAGTTTTCTAGAAAATGTATATGTGCTTTTGAATATAAGTGTTACAGAAGAATCCTCTGTATATCATGGACAGGGAAGAGAACAAATAGATCTATCCAGAAAGAACTCAAAATCAAAGAAAACTGGCTGATGCTACAAATAAGAAAGAGAAAATGTACATATTTTGGACATATAAAAAGAGATGAAGACCTGGAGAAGACCATCATGGAAGGAGGCATAACGGCAAAGAGGAGAAGAGGAAGACCACGGAGAAGATGGATTCAGGATGTAACTGATGGTTTGAACATGACGGCTGTAGAGGCAGGACATCTTGCATATGAGAGAGAGAAATTCCGATGGACTGTTGGGGTGGCAAAGTTCTGCTCCGGACAAGCTATTTGATGACTGGTATTTATGTTTTAAGAATGTGATTGTTCAATGAGAACCAAGTCGTTGTGACCTTCTCATAAGTGATAGTTGCTTCGTTGTGAACACATCAAGAAGCATTACGAGCTAGTTCCTTTTGTAACAATGGCGATTACAGTCCGGAATGAGTCCAGTGTTACCACATCAGACAGCTCGACGCGATGGATATTTACGCGGTTGTGAGAGACACAACAGTAGATGAAACCATGTGGATAACAAGCTAACCACTGGAACCATCAGGAAGCATACCATCAACATCTGCAGGGTGGGGCGGGTGGGGGGGGCACCTAAGGTTCCGCTCCGAAAATTACGACATCAGTTCGGTAACAAATAGTCAATAACTTACTTTTTGCAATTTTGTGATTTGTCGAATAAGCAGAATCTCAAGAAAGAATTGTTCATTAAAGTCTATCCGACTTTAAGTTTGCAGTTAAGCGATCTGTCGAATAATTCGAGACAGGATTGTTCATTAAAATATAACTTTAACTTTGCAGTTAAACGAACTGTGGCAGTTCTAACATAATTGTTGCATTATTAAAATATCTAATGACAGCGGAAACAGATGGCTCAAAGTACTTAACATCTTCCTGTTTTTTAAACTGAGCAGTAACTAGAGCACCATGAAATACTCGTACTTAACGGAGTTTCAATGTACTGGTATTTCAAGAGGTCGTTTAACAAACCTTCAGCTTTTGACCTACCAGCAATGTGGCTTGTATCGAATACAAAACAAGAGATAACAAAATACATCATCACGCATGGTGTTGCGCTTTATGTCTTTGCATTGTCAGTTGTACGCACAGTAATTCGCACATTGACAAACATCCGTGTGTTGCCGGGGACCACAAGGAAGCAAAGAATAGTACCACTGCGACCTACAAAGCATGTCGTTAGAGGCAGCTGAGGTAGGTGACTAGGAAGCTACCCTCTCTCTCTCTCTCTCTTTGCCTTTTTACCCCGAGTTGGGGCATAGGCCCTCAACCAACTCATGTCAAGTCTTCCTATCTCTAGCTATCTCCTGCAGCTCCCTCCAGCTCTTCTTTATATTGTTGATCTCCGCCTCCAAATCTCGTCTCCATGTATTTCTCGGCCCCCCTTCTTTCGCTGTTCCTGCAGGTTCCAGGCAAGGAAGCTACCCTAGTAAATATAAAGTAGCGCAGAAATCGGATGTGCTGGGCTTTCTGTAGGCGCACAACTGGCACAACGTACAATCGCTCTTAGGCTCAGATCACATACAGGTCACACAGAGTGATTGACAAGTGGTCGATATGGAAAGTTTGAAGAAGAAGAATAAGAAGACATTAACAAAGAAAGTCTGTGTATGAACTATGATCAAATGAATACAGAAGAATGCTAAAGAACTCAATAGCAATGGATACAACATTTTTAAAGGTGTAATAACAAATGAAAAAGTGGTTTCGTTCAGTAGAGACAGTAAGAAACATTTTATTGCAGCATACTATCAATTTGTTATTCTTCTGTGGACCGTCTGACCGAATGGATTAGAGCACGCACTCTCATTCGGGAGACCCGGGCTCAACTCCCGGTAATGCCAAGGAGATTTTTTCTGTCGGGAATACAGAAAAATCATAACCCGAACAGTTTCGTTGCGACTGCACTAGACGTGCGGCAGCCATTAAATTCATCAGGTTCATTCCCCCATTTCCCACCCCTCCTTCCTGTCCTACGTCGCTCTAAAAAGCTGTATTACAGACAGTAACGAGTTGAGGTTGTTTTTTAAATAACAAATGTAACAGTTTTTTAGTTCAGTAGTGACAATAATGAATTTTTTTATTGCCACAAAGTACTAATATGTTATCCTTAAAAAGCATTAATGCCCGTCTGCCCAGCGTGTTCGTAGCGCGTTGGACTACGGTGACTATCCCTCTGTGTGTGCGGGTTCAATTCTGCGAGATGGCAGAAAAGGCCACAGATTCCCCAGATTTACGGTGTTCGTGGCACCGAACCGAAGGGTTACAATGTCCATGACACCGAGCCGAAGAGCTGAAAAGCTCAAGTGCTTCTGGATCGGAAAAAAAAAAAAAAAGATAATTAATCTAGGACATATATTATTTAAAACGGATTCTCAAGATTTTTTTTTTTCAAAACAGAACACTTTGTTAACCAACAATATGTAATACTACACATTGTGTCTCCTGGTGTGTAACTTTCCATATACCTAGGAGCATACTAGAACATTAGAAGAAATCTGATGGCAGATAAATGTATTTGTTGAAACTCTTGTATAAGTTAATTAATTTCCAGAAACAGGTTCGTCTAATGTAGAAATCATGTTAATGAATAGGATCAACAAACAATGTACAGGTATTAAGAGCTAAAAACAAATAGACAAACACAGGATTTGAACCACTTACCCTCATTTCTTACGACACCCATCGCCTAGCCTAGCAATACGAGCGTCCTTACGAACACAACCAGCGAGCCATTCTAATTCATTAGCTAGCCTTGAAAGCACAGTTGTTAGTGCAGTAACGTCGTATGCGCGTGATCCCAGGATGAAATTCTACATCGTAAGTGAGGTTTTGACTCTGACCGCACGACTCTCATGTCCCAGCCTTATTTGGGTACCAGATAAACATAAGCAGTCAGTGGGATGTTGATCATATCGTCCATTTGTCCGCGCTTCATATATAGTATTTTTCACTGACGAAAAATTACCTGTTGTACAAGTCGAACTGGGTGCCTGAGAGGCAGAGTGAGAGGTGTGTTTAATCAGCAGACCACGGAAACCATCAGTATGCATACTCTTCGATATCTGTTGGGGAGACTGAGCACCTATGGGTCTGCCCGGAGTGCAGCGACGTCAGTTTAGTAACCAATAACCAATAACCAATTTTTCACTGAAGAGTTATTTCTGAAGTCCATCTTTTGCAAGAATCGCCTTTTGCTTTGTTACCACTGTATTGGAGTAACATTGCTCTTTGAGGCGCGCTGTCTATTGGTAATCTGCTTATGTGGCCGAATCATTTATTTTGCTATTTCTTGATGAAAATCAGCACTGTTGTTGTACCTACTGATGTCTTCATTTTTAATTTTTCTTTTTAAATATAAAACGAAAATCATCTAGTTTATCCGGCATGAGTCATCTCTGACCATAACCAAGCAAATCTGATAACATCCAGTCAGTCCCCTATAATCAACCAAATCTGATATCATCCAGTCAGTCCCCTATAACCAACCAAATCTGATATCATCCAGTCAGTCCCCTATAACCAACCAAATCTGATACCATCCAGGCAGTCCTCTATAACCAACCAAATCTGATACCATCCAATCAGTCCCCTATAACCAACCAAATCTGATACCATCCAGGCAGTCCTCTATAACCAACCAAATCTGATATCATCCAATCAGTCCCCTATAACCAACCAAATCTGATACCATCCAATCAGTCCCCTATAACCAACCAAATCTGATACCATCCAGGCAGTCCTCTATAACCAACCAAATCTGATATCATCCAATCAGTCCCCTATAACCAACCAAATCTGATACCATCCAATCAGTCCTCTATAACCAACCAAATCTGATACCATCCAATCAGTCCCCTATAACCAACCAAATCTGATACCATCCAGTCAGTTTCCTATAACCAACCAAATCTGATACCATCCAGTCAGTCCCCTATAACCAACCAAATCTGATACCATCCAATCAGTCCTCTATAACCAATCAAATCTGATACCATCCAGTCAGTCCCGTATAACCAATCAAATCTGATATCATCCAGTCAGTCCCCTATAACCAACCAAATCTGATACCATCCAGTCAGTCCTCTATAACCAATCAAATCTGATATAATAGCCGTCCATCGCAAGCGATGATGACAACAATCTCAGACGTGTACTGTTGCACCTCTCTGGTGTGTCGGAGGTGACTGTAGAGTCCAATCCTAGAACAGAATCCCCGACCACAGGTGGGGCATACATGATCAAGGTTAGACATGTGCGTGTTGTGTGCTCTGTCTTTTCGCGCTGCTCGTTTTCCTGTGACTCAACAATACGATGATTCTCAGCTATTCGGGTTCCTCTTTTGTTGTTACAGCGCCACATTTGGCGATCTTGCGCAAGGATTCCCAGCACGTATTGTCTATATCGAAGCATTTCAGAGACACTTTAAGAGTGTCTTTAAAGCGTTTTTCTGTCCACCTGCTAAACGTCTGCCCCCTTCAAGCTCGCCATACATCAACTGTTTTGGGATGCGTTTATCAGGCATTCGAGCAACGTGACCGACCCATCTCAGTTGGGCCTTCTGCAACAGGGTGTTGACGCTTGGGATCTTTGCTCTTGTGAGGACTTCGCTGTCTGGAATTTTGTCCTGCCAGTTTATTTTTAGTATTCTGCGTAGACAGCTTGTGTGGAAATGGTTTAATTTTCTTGCGTGTCTGCTATACACTGTCCATGTCTCGCTTGCGTACAGCAGCGTTGTTAGCACTATGGCCTGGTAAACTTTCAGCTTTGTGACTATGCTTATCCCTTCCGTTCCCACACAGTGACACGTAACCTTCCGAACGCAGCACTGGCTTTGGATATCCTATTGTGGACCTCAGAATCTATGTTTGCCGATCTGGATAGGAGGCTGCCAAGATAAGCAAAGTTGTCCGTTGACTGGAGACGCTGGTGTTTAATGTTGATGATTGGATCGTAATACTGTTCTCTAGGGGCGGCTGGAACATGACCTCTGTTTTTTTTGGTGTTAATGGTGAGGCCAAACCTATCACAGTCAAATCTGATACCATCCAGTCAGTCCACTATAACCAATCAAATCTGATACCATGCTATAGTATAATTCCAGATGTGGTACTTTGGAAGTGAGTTTCTTCTGTTTGTAAAATCTTAGTTACTCGTGTGTACAAATGTGTGTCCTATTGTATAATATGCATACACTTTAGCCAAATTTGAATGTGTCTGTAAACAAGCTCTCAGAACACAAACAACTTATTTTCCAGCGGATACTAACCTACTGTGGCGTATCAGGATATGAGAGAGTAGACAGGCTGGATAAGGAGGGAACAAAACTGATACAACACAAACACCCAGTGTCATTACTGGAAATCAAGACACATATCAAACGAAAATAGAAAGAGTTGGGGACGCAACAAACCCACAGCAAACACCCACAAGATCCCATAAGCAGACTAAACATAAAACAGCACACAACAATCTCTGGCCTAAGAACAAGTCCCTGCAGGCTCAACCATCACATGCACAGAACAAAGCCAGTTCAGACTGCACAGTGTGCATGCCAGACAGAAACACAGACTGCACATCCTGCAGTCATGTCCATCATACATACACCAACAAAACGAAACATAGCCTCATGAAAGAAGCTTACAGAACAAGCTATGGGAACTCTCGAGGAACTCCAACTGACATGCAGCTTCACAGAGGCAACCCATCGCGTGGTTTAAACGAGCAAGCGAAACCGAACGCAAAGAAAAAGAAGAAGAAGAATGTGCCTACTCTGCATGCCGTAGAGGTCTAACGGGTCGCAACGTACTCACGTTCTTGGAGCAATCCATATTGAACACAATAATATTTAACTTGTTTGATAAGATGGAATGTTAACAAACAACATATGCATGTTTGCTGAAGGTAGGCTTTGAAATACATCAAACAGTTTTGAGAAACATTTTAATCTTGTTTACTGAAACATTTATTTTTATTTTTGCATCTCCTTTAGACTAAACTTCTTATTACACTCTCCTGTGTGATGTGTGTTTTTATGATATCAATCAATGAGCAAGATGTGCTTTTATTTTATATTCATCATCATCAAAAAGCTTGTCCTTAGCAGAACTTTACCACCCCAACAGTTCTCTGGAATTTCTCTCTCTCATAGGCTAGATGTCCAGTTTCTGCAGCTGTCATGTTAAAACCACCAGATACATCATGAATCTATCTTCTCCGCAGTCTTCTTCTATATGCCGGCATGCCTCCTTCCATGATGGTCTTCTCCAGCCCATCATGTATTTTAAATATATATTTTAGATATATTTTATATTAACACTGCGTATATTTTTCTTTTCGACCCAACACATTCTAATTATTTGGCGGACTGCTTGTTGCAATGTATAATATTGAAAGCGCTTCACTTCATGAAGTACAGTACATAAATATTCAGTTTTCATACAATGAAGTATCTGGAAAACAGAGTGTTAGTCTTAAATAGAGTGTTAGTAGAAAATAGAGTGTTAACTTATGTTTATGTAGTATATTGAAATACAGTGTACATACTGCAAGACTGCCAGCTGTTAGCAGCCCTGAGAAAAGAAACTTGGCCCGTTAACACAGAGCTTCGCGAGAAACTGTACGGAGGGACGGAGTCTCTAAAAGCAACAGTAAAATTCATGATAAGATATGGTTCATCAGTCTAGGCGGGGATCGCCAGAGAGAGAGAGAGAGAGAGAGAGAGAGAGAAATACAATGTTAGTTTGTATATTTCTTTAACCAACGATGCGCAAGGAGTAAAGTGATCAACATCATTTCATCCACATTTACTTTCCAGAGTTATCTTCACTAAACAAATGAGACTGATAACAGTTGCTGTAAAAATACCACTAAACTGGAGAATTTGATCCTTAAGCCACACAACAACGATGCAAATGAGCTTTCTACAACCTTGTCACGTCTCTCACAAACTGGTTATGAATATTATAAATTATTCTGACACAGCTAGTAAAATTATCAAGTTAAATTTGTTCTCTCCAAGTCTTTCAAAGAAATTAGTATTTTTTACATCAATGTTGAGTATAATATGAAAAACCTTTCATTGATTGGTTATTGGTTATTGGTTACTAAACTGACGTCATTGCACTCCGGGCAGACCCATAGGTGCTCAGTCTCCCCAACAGATATCGAAGAGTATGCATACTGATGGTTCCTTTCTTGATTTCCTTGAGCCCGCAGGGAAATCAAGAAAGGAAAGCCTATAGATACATAGGAAGGAGAGATGTAGACTGAAATTAACTATAAACGGAAGAATTGGAAAGAAACGCAAGAGATAGCTAAATATAAGAAGACGTCATGGGTTGGTTGAGGGCATATGCCCCAGTGACACAAAGAAATAAGAGAGAGTGAGATAAAGAGATATTCACAATACTTCCACATGAACAATTTAATAAAGAATGTATTGACATGTCCGTTTAAAGTTCACGTAACAGTTGTCCGTGGTGTCTGTGACTTAGGGGATAGTGACTCGGTCTATTAACCCCGACGTTTTGAGTTCGAATCACGCTGTGGACAGTTTGGTTGCAAATTGTTTCACATGAATTTTTACAAAAGGATGATGACACCACCGTTCAGACATCAATGCAAACTACTGAACTTAATAAAGCCTAGATAAATCACAAACAGATTTAAACAGTTGGGGTTGATTCGCAAAATCCTGTAAAAGGATATGCAATTTAACTTTAACAGTTGTCCATCTAACTGTAAACTAAGAAGCGGAACATTCTAATGCAGAGTTAATATCAATTAGAATTGCAAGCTTTAGAACTAACAAAGAATCTTATACTTTTTTTTACCAGACTAACGTATATTGTCATAATAATCTCGTATTTCCGTAGTTCTGTAGACAAAACAAAGTCAGATTTAAGAGAGAGAGAGAGAGAGAGAGAGAGAGAGGGGAGGCGAGAGAGAGAGCACGCCAGAAAGAGAGAAAATAAATACAGAAGAATATACATGAGAACAGTTCTACTTCATTTAATGATAGCTCCAAATTTCAAACGCTTTACACATCCAATAATTAAGTCAATAACAATTTGAAAAGAACCACGTGGATTATCTAGATAGACCATAGCAAGCAGTAAAGCAAATTTCTCGAATGTAATGGTGTAAAACAGGGAGCATAGGAGGTTTGTAACAAAATGTATGGGAAATTAAAGATGTAGCAATTGACTTTTTCATGCTGTCAATCAGACTTTCCAACATGAGTTGTTCACATATGATCAATAAAGTCGTTGCAATCAGATCAATTTTGATCTCTTAAAATATGCTTTCAGTTTAATGTGATCTTAAGATGGCAGCATTTATAGTTATGGAGTCCCGAAACGATCAAACACTTGGGAACTTCAATCATCATCAACAGTTCTTGTTGTTGCCAGAGAAGTATAGGATTGAGACTGTCATAGATTGACATCTGTTGATGAATGTCTGCTGTTTAAATGTGATATTCTTGATATCAGAGCAAAGCAAATACATTTTGCTCTTCATATATCACTGGAAGTAATGTACATATGGCGTCTCGGTGGTGGAGAGTTAAAGTGCTCGTTTCATACTCGAGAGACACTCGGTTCGTTCCCTGCAGGAAGCGAACATGAATATTTTTTTTAAAATTATTATTTATTTTAATGTATGAAGACTTTATATGAATATATGAAGACATTTCTAATCTCAATGTAGGTGAGATCAAGTTCCTAGTCCAGTTGAAGACGGGCGGTATAACGTAGGTTTTGTGTTTACGTTAAGAACGTAAAAGAACCCTTGATAGTTAATATCAGGTCAGCGTGGAGTTACCCGTTGTACAAGTACATCTAGATACCTGAAGGGCAGAGTAGAGTGTGTTTAATCAGCGAACCACGGGAACCATCAGTATACATATTCTTCGATATCTGTTAGGAAGACCGAGCACCTATGGGTCTTCCCGGAGTGCAATGATGTCAGTTTAGTAACCAATAACAATGTCACTGAAATCAAAGATAGATATCACATTTCAGAAAGAAAACACCTGCAAAGAGTAGTAAAATTGTTCTCTCCAAGTCTTTCAAAGAAATTAGTATTTTTTACATCAATGTTGAGTATAATATGAAAAACCTTTCATTGATTGGTTATTGGTTATTGGTTACTAAACTGACGTCATTGCACTCCGGGCAGACCCATAGGTGCTCAGTCCCCCCAACAGATATCGAAGAGTATGCATACTGATGGTTCCTGTGGCTCGCTGATTAAACACACCTCTCACTCTGCCTCTCAGGCATCCAGTTCGACTTGAACAACGGGTAACTCCAAACTGCTTAAATCGCTTGATCGATTCAACATCGATATTAGTGTCCTCATCCAACAGAGAGTCTCGAAGAGACCGAAGAATATCCCCTTATCCATCTTCAACTCCCCAACAATCGATGCTGTTGATGCAAAGCCTGTCCGCTCTCTCATTACCGTAAACACCCGCATGACCAGGACAGTATATCCACATAAGCCGCTGGAGGTTAGAAACTTCTATAGACGACATCCACTCATACCGAAACCTGCCCTTCTGGATCTTGTGAAGCATCGACTGAGAGTCAGATACAACAACTGCCCCAGTAAATGAAGTCCCAGAAATCCAATGGAGGGCAGCAGTAACGCCTCAACCTCCATCCTCATACTAGAAGTAGAACTTCAAACTCTCCTGAAGACACTAGAAGTTAAAACAAAATGAATAGATAAAACAGTCAAACACTCCCATCCTGTCAGTCTTGTTCTCAATAATGTACCGTTTCTGCATCGAAGGTTGGATGTAATGGATCTCCAACAAATTATGTCCTTTACCCTGATGGTACATTCTGTCAAATTTATGTCTGTCCATCATAACTGATGTTTCCCTCACAATTGTATCTCTGTTTCCTCTTGTTCTCCTGCCTTTTACTTTCCCTTCCAAAGACGGATTTTAACACAGTGTCATGCAGTGTTGCCAATTTAGCACTTTTAGTGCTAGATCTAGCACTATTTTTGTGATCTAGCACTACAAATTTAGATCTAGCAACTAGCACCAAATCTAGCACTGAAAAAAATTAGTTAGCACTTTTAGCACTTCTTTTAGTTTGGTATATGAATCAGAAAATCTCGACACAAAAAAGACGAACAAGCACAAAAAATGTATTACAACGAGATCCGAGTAATGAATTTCTCAGTGTGAGAACAACTCTCTGAGAGGTCCGCACGCGTTTGACTTAGAGTATAGCTGTAGCCAATATGGGTTATAAAACCTCATTCTACTGTATTCTCCGAAAGGAGTTAATTCTTATTTTCATGTTTGTTGGCCTACACGCTCTGATATAACCAATAAAAGGTTCGCCTTAGGTTGAAAGGGCGTGCCTCGGCTTAAAGAGGCTTTAATCCCCTACTAAACAAACAAACAATATGGGTTATTCTTCGATTCTCCAAAAGGAGTTAATTCTTATTTTTCATGTTTGTTGGCCTACACGCTCTGATATAACGAATAAAAGGTTCGCCTTAGGTTGAAAGTGGCGTGCCTCGGCTTAAAGAGGCTTTAATCCCTACTAAACAAACAAACAAACAATAGAGTATTATTCTTGGATTCTCCGAAAGGAGTTAATTCTTATTTTTCATGTTTTTGGCCTACACGCTCTGATATAACCAATAAAAGGTTCGCCTTAGGTTGAAAAGGCGTGCCTCGGCTTAAAAAGTCTTTAATCCCCTACTAAACAAACAAAACCAAGCAAATGGTGTACCTTGTTCAATCTTGTTGACTTGCCACCAGCTTCTGTATTTGCTCTCAGTTCATCAGTGACTGTTCTTAAGTGCTATAATCATTTCCAAACCAACGGAGGACTGTTCAAATCATAAAGAGAATTCCTCATTCAGCAATTAGTAAAGCAAAACCAACGCATTCGCAAAAATTTCGAAAGGAATGGTTAAAAGATCCTGCTTTTGCAAAGTGGCTACTTGAAGTACAAACTGATTCATCTAAAGCTCATTGCAAGTATTGTAGACATGACATTTTAGCTAAGTATTTTCTTTTAGCAAGACATTGTGAAACAAAGAAACATAAACTTGCTAGTCCATGTCAAAGTGCTTTTCTTACAAGTTTCGTTGCGAAGAAAGATGATAAGATATCTACACTTGATGCCAATTTAGCAATGTTTATTTGCTGTCATTCATCATTCAATTCTTGTGATCACTTGGTAAACTTGTGCAAAAATACCATATCGGACAGTGAAATGGTAAATAAAGTTAGGATACATCGTACAAAGTGTGCAAATATTGTAAAGAATATCATTGCTCCTTACTTCAAGAAAGATTTGACTACTGATCTTGGGCAAGGAAAATTCTGTTTATTATTGGATGTATCAACTGACATCACTGTAAACAAGTTATTGGGTATTGTTGTAATTTATTACAGTGAAACTCACAAGAAAGTAATTCATACATATCTTAATATGGTGTTACTAGACAAATGTAATGCAGATGCCATTGTAAATGCAGTCAAGAATGAATTAGATGAAAAGAAATTAAACATGAAAAATCTTCTGGCTATTGGCACTGACAACGCCAGTGTCATGGTAGGGACAAATAACGGTGTTTTCAAGAAGTTGAAGGAAGGAATTCCTGGATTAATCTTATTTAAATGTGTATGCCACTCCATACAATTATCAGTGTCCCAGGCTTGTGCTGCATCATTGCCAATAAACTTAGAGTTTTTAGTAAGTGAGACTTATAAATGGTTTTCTAAGAGTTCACTGAGACAAATTTCTTACAGTCAACTTTACCAGAGCATTAATGATAAGGAACCACTGAAGATCTTAAATTCTTGTGCAACCAGGTGGTTAGCAATTGAACCAGCAATCAGCAGAATTTTAAGCCAATGGAATGAATTGCAGACTCATTTTCAATTAGCAAGTTCGAATAAAAAATGTTACATCGCCACTTTACTGTATGAAATGTATTGTGACCCTCAGAATGAGTTATTTATATTATTTTTTGCATCCAATTCTAAAACATGTTCAAGAAGTGAACAAACTTTTTGAATCAAATACTGCTAATAAAACAAAATTGTTTTCTGATCTATCTCTTCTTATTACATCTATTGCTAACATGTTAGTACTGCCAACAAGCAACATTGATCCTCTTGATCCTAACACTAACATTGAAGAATTTCTGGATCCAAATCCACAGCTGGGTTCTAGATTTGAGAAAAGACTTGGGAATTGATAATTAGCCAACAAATTCAATCTTCTCAAGTAACTCACATCCGCAAAAGGGCACAAAACTTTTTGATTAGCCTGTACAAAGAGTTGCATAATCGTCTGCAAGAAAACATTGATATTTTGAAGAATATAAGCTTATTCTCAGTGCAAAATACATTGACACATTTTAAGAAAAATATTATTCCCCTTCTGGAATTATTTCACTTAAATGAAGAAATGAAATCATCAATTGAGATTCAGTACAACATCATACATTTAGTTACATGGACTGATATTGCAACCACTGAGACATCTTGGTCTGAAGTTTTCAATTATACAGTTCTTCGGGAGGTAACCCCTTCAAAGACGTTGCAACTTTTGCCCTAAATTTATTAATTTTACCAAATTCTAATGCTGAAGTGGAACGGTTATTCAGCAGCATGAATGTCGTGAAAAATAAAATGAAAGACAAAATGCAGCTGCCCATGCTTTCAGCAATTCTTGCAGTAAAATATGGATTAAAGAGGCATAATAAATGCTGCAAAAACTTTAAATTACCTAAAGATGTCACCGCCAAAATTGGAACAATGGACTAATATGACCCAACAAAAACTTCAGAAGATGTGCAGTCTGACTTCTCAAATTACGATGAAATACTATTCGAGCTGTAATTAATACAACACAATTAGTAAGTAAACTGTTTTTGACATTTTTCTAGCATTAAAAAATATTTCTAGCACTTTCTAGCACTTTTTCCCCCTAAAATCTAGCATTAAAAACCGATTTACATTTGGCAACCCTGCGAGTCATATGACCCCAAAAAAAACTTCAGATGATGTGCATTCCGATTGCTCAAACGGCGCCAGAAGATGTGCAGTCTGACTTTTTTCAAATTACAATGATATACTATTGATCTGTAATTAATACAGCACAATTGGTACTTAAAATATTTTTGGCACTTTTCTAGCATTAAAAAATATTTCTAGCACTTCTAGCACTTTTAAACTAAAATCTAGCACTAAAAGCCGATTTACATTTGGCAACCCTGGTGTCATGTCTCTTAATTTGACCAAAATATCTCATTTGTCTAATTTTTACCACATTGAGCAGTTCTCTATTTCCTTCTAGTTGTTGAAGTATTTGTTGATTAGTTTGTTTCTTTGTGTAAACGGCACTCACCTTATTTGTCTGTATATCTCCAGTTTACAAGCTTCATTCTTCTCTCCATCTATTTGTTCATTGTTCACGTCAACCATATGAGATATCTTAGAGACTTATTGATGTCTATTTCAAACAATGTATACACGTCTATACTGAAGAATCTTTTGAAATGTAAACATGTCACCAGTGGCGGCTCGTCATTAAGGGCCAGTGGGGCCGGGCCCCACCAAATATAATGTGCAACGTGTATTTATTAGTTAATAAATTAAAATATAACCTAACTCAAAACCATTTTTTTTTCTCGAAAATGTAAGTCTGGCCCCACCAACAAAAAGGATCACAAGCCGCCACTGCATGTCACCATGAACACATAAAGAGCAATGCTCAACATAATCGTTCCTCCAATATTATGCTATCAGTGCCAAACCTGGACGCTGACATTAAATGATAGAAGAAAACTAGTCATGGCAGAGATGAAGTGTCTGCGCAGAATTCTGGGGGTAACAAGAAGAGTCCGGTTGTGAAATGAAGACATCAGGAAAAAAGTAGGTACAACATCAGAACTAGACTTCATCAAGAAACAACAAATTAAATGCTTCGGTCACATAAGAAGATTACCAACAGACAGTGCACATCAAAGAGCAATGTTGCTCCGATACAATGTATAAAAAGACGGGCCACGCAAATAGTGGACCTCGGAAATAACAGAGGCGACGAAAGACACTATTTATGAAGCGCACACAAGTGCTCGTTCCAGAAATATCTTCTTATCCTGGCGCCGTGAGTCAAAACAAGATTAGGAAAAAGAGGAAGACTATTAATGAGGAAGAAAAGAAAAGAAGAATCTCCATATAAAGCCACCACCAACGAAATATTTGAAAATTGAAATGTATTTTATTTGATAATCATAAAAGTGATGCAGAATAAAACAAATAACAAACTCGTTTGAGAATTCTATCCTAATCAAATTTAGTGCCATCGTAGAATCAACAAACTAGAAGCTCATTGCACTTTCTACGACCACTTGTACATGCTTATTCAATGTATATGACTGATAATAATATGTTTATTAATTTGATGATAACAAATATTGTTTACATGGAAACTTCTGAGGAGGGGGTGGTTTAGTATTCCACACAAGATCGCTAACTAAATCATAACATCAGAGCAATAACTATATCAAATTAATACGAATAATGAAATTGATAATAAAAGTGAAACATTATCTTCTGATCTGTTCTCTGTGTATGATGAAAACATAGGAAATCAATAAGGGATGGATGGAATAGCAATAGATCAATATAATATATATAACTTGAGATGTGTTGTCGACACTGTCGATATCGAAAAGTAAAATAGATCTCAAATAACTAGGTAAAGTTCTTGCTCCATCAAATAAAAGCAGCCTGTGTTTCAGGGAACATGTTGAGCATGTCATTGCCAAGGCACGTAAAAGTCTGGCGATAATGAGAGTCATGGCGGCAGCTAATATCGAGCAACTGCTGCTTGTCATCTTTTATCAGGAGCTGGTTCTTTCAATCATTGAATATGCAATGGCCATCCTTAATGTTAGTAAGTAGCATCCTCACTACGGAATTCGTGCTTTGTGCAATACGCTCAGCAGGTGGCGTGTCATTTCTGCTGAGAGGGACTGAGCCATATGGGGTAAAACCCGGTGCAATGAAGTCAATCCTTCGGCTTAAAAACCCTTTAAACTCACTGTTAAGTAAGTAATTACTTTATGATATACTAGAGTTACTGCTCAGTTTTGCGTGGGATTTACGTGTTGAATTTGTGTCTGTCTACCAAGCCTTTATTAAACAAAGATAACAAAGTAAACAAAATGAAGATTATGGTCATAAACACAAGACATAACAGACAAACTCCAACAATCTGATTTGTCTGTGATGTCTGGTGTATAGGATCATAGTCTACATTCTGTTTCCTTTGTTTGATAAAGACTTGTTGGTCAAAACGTAGCTGTATCTTGTTCTTGTACTTTGTACAATTACTTTACTTCATTGTTACGTATTTCATCTCATAAACAATATCATGTCTCGGAAACTGAAATATGTTGGTCACATCAATCGTCACAATGGTTTATAGACAGTATACATTGATGACGTGGTTCCTAACGTTGAAAGACGAGGCAGCGGATGGACAAGAAGGCGGTGGCAACATGACATAGAAGCAACATTAAACACGATGACGGAGGAGACAGGAGAACTGGCTATATATTGAAAGTATTTCAGACAGACAGAAATATGTACAACGTTCTCAAGAGATATGTTAACGAAGAGATATCCTAACTTGATTATCAATATATTTTTCGCCTAAGAACACGTCACTGTAGGCTCAACCACCACATGCACAGAATAAAGTCTGCTCAGGCTGCACAGTGTCCATGCCAGACAGAAACACAGACTCCAGAGCACATCCTGCAGTCATGTCCATCATACATACACCAACGAAATGAAACATGGCCTCATGAACAAAGTTTACAGACCAAGCTATGAGGAACTTTTGAAGAACTCCAACTGACATGCAGCTTCATAGAAGCAACCCATCTCATGACTTAGACGAGCATACGAAACCGAACGCAAAGAAAGAAGAAGATTATCAATATTACAAGTTGTAATAGCACACATTACTTGTAAACTAATTTTAGTGCATACTGTTGTAGTCTTTATACTAGACAAGATAAATAAGTTAGTTGTTGCCTTTTATCAAACGGTAAACTAAGAGATGAACAATGAACACACAGATCGAAAAATCTATGAGGGCCACAGAAATGTGGTTTTATAGAAGAATGATGAGAATCCCATGGACTGCTAAAATGACCAATGTTGAGTTGTTGACTGAGATCAAGACACAGAGAAATCTTATCATCAATATAAGAAAGAGGAAGTTCTCATTTTTCGGGCATGTGATGAGGAGAGGAGGTTTAGAACACATTGTGACAACCGGTCAAATCGAGAGTAGACGAGACAGAGCAAGACAGAGAGACAATTTTGGATAGCCTGACTTCATGGCACGGTAGAGCGTCAACATCTGAGTTGATAGCAAACACCAACGACAGAGATTTGTGGAGATCCATATCGCCTACGCCAGCCGGCACGGCACCTGATGATGATGATGAAACTAAGAGATAAATAATACTTTTGTTAATGTTCGAATAATATAGTTAACTATCATATCCTTTTTTCTAGAGATACCTGATCTCAATGTAGACAATGTTCGAGTTCTTAGTCCTATCGGAGACGGAGGATAAAACTAGCACCACGTTAAATGTTGAGCAGGGTTTCCTGAAATCCAACCACACACTGTGTGCAAATCGAGAACGTTGTGGGCTCAAACTGAAGTGTAGACGTAGAGTTTCCACGGCACTTGGTCACCAGCGTTAAGTGTTATTAACTTCGTTATCGGCAAAATAAATCAACAAAATGTTGTTAGTTTTTGCAAAAGGGATTAGATTAGTGATTACAAATAGATACTCATTTAAAGTGTTTCCTTATTTTAACTTATGTATCATTTTAATAACTGTTTCTCTAGAGTATAAGCCATTTGAAAATCATGTTATATTTAATAACTAGAATACTGTACATGTGAAAGTTGAACATTCTTTGCTTTTACTGATGATAACAAATGGTAAGCAAGACTCACGCAAAAATCTGTTAAAAGCTCAATACCAGGCGTCATGACAAACGCCTGAATTGACAGCAGGCGATCGCAGAAGAAGAAGAAGAACAAGTAAATATAATAAAGAAATTTGTAAACACGTACGTATTTAATTTTCCCAAGCACACACGCACACAAAAGAGTTTGTCTGATATGTTACTTATGGAGAAATATAAACTTAACAATTTTGCTTGAAAAAAACCAGCCATGCTTAACTTAGCGCAAAAAGACACAGCTGAATTTAAATCTTCTTCTTCTTCTTTTGTCGTCACACTGCTACTGAGTTGTTGCCCAGTGTCGTGGTTTTCTGTTTTTGTCTTGCGCTGTTCTGGTGGCTTGTGTGATTGTTATCTTTGCTCTTTCACAGGATTCTGCTACGCCATCTAACCATCTTTTCCGTGGTCTTCCTCTTGCCTTCTTTCCCGATGTTCTGTTGTAGAAGACTCTGTATACTTTGGAGTTTGGATGCATTCTTATTAAGTGGCCAAACCACTTAATTCTTTGCTTATCTATGTAATTCAAGCACGGTTTTGTGCCAACTTTCTTTCTTATGCTGATCTTGGTGATTCTGTCTTTTCTTGTGTTGTTAGTAACTTTTCGCAGGCAACGCATTTCACATGTAGTTATTTTTTGTGACTGCGCCTTAATGAATTTAAATAACATTATGTAAAAACTGTATGCACTGATCCGCACCACAGACTTCAATGAATCTCCTGTAACAATATTTCATTTACAGTCCTTTCCTCATATATGAGATGCTTCACAAAGTTTCAATTCACAAATTCAATTTAGTTACAGTAGATTAAAATCGTTCCAGACTTTAGCTAAACGAATTCACTTCAAAGGCCACCAATTTATATGCCAAACTTCCATGGGTGAACTTATGAACAAGTCAATCAATTGTGACTAAACAGTGCTTTCCCATAGGATATAATGCTGTGAAATGAAAATGAAAATCGTGGCATATCCTTTACAGTACTTGGCAGTAAATGATTAGTCGATTTTCTGGGCACCAGTTATACGTTCATAATGCTGTAGAGATGTAAAATCTTGAAATCTCGATATACTGAACTTACTTCAGCTTTGTAAACTATTTCTCTTCATCGCTAAACACCAAGACAACAAATCATGAAGATGCACTGCAACCGACTTCTATGTGAACATCTCATCAATCAATCAATCAATCAAACTCAGGGAGTCAGATAACTTGTTGCAGCCTTGTCGACCGGGGTCTGCCTGCTCTAGGAAGCAATCCCATTATCTTTCAAGTACGATATTTACACTTTTCCTACTTGACTACTACAGAATCCAGTTGTAACGTAACTACTTCTAGCAAATAAACTCTTTATTAGACTAAAATTGTAGCAATAATCTAACATTGGTTGATTGATTTTTTTCAGTAGTTTTCAATATTGATCTTCCTTTTCTATCTCATTTTCTGAACTACTTATGAATCATTGTTAGAAAACATTGATTCTGTTTTATTAATGAGTTATTGTTCTGTGCAATACACTTGACATGTGGTCTGCCATTTCTGTGGATGGGAAAGCAAGCCATATGGAAAAACAACAGGTGTAATGAAGTTTATAATTCGCCTTTAACAACTTTTTGGTGAGTTTACAGCTACCATATGGTTATATCATCGCGTGTGATATAGACCATAGTTCACGGAAACAGTAACTCGTTAGTGGTTCTCGTATTCAATGATATTATAACAACATGTTTATTTATCTGCGTATGTGTTATTGTATTCTCATTATCTCAGTATAGGATCAGAGTTGGGGGTGGGTGGTGTCTCTGCGCCGTAGAGGTTAGATGCTCATCTCTCGTTGCAAAGGTATTCGATGCGCTATCTGGTGGAGGCATGGGATATTTTTCCAGAGATCCATGATTTCAGTGTTGTTGCAGGGCGAAACTGGCATCGATTGGGTAGAAAATAGTCAACTAGAAGATTTGGATTTTGTAGATGATACTGGTTTAAAGTAGAAACAACCAAGATATGCAAATAAAAACAGACAACTTGTCATCTATAGCATCAAAAGTTGAACTGCAGATAAGCTATGAAAAACAAATATAATGAAGACACCTATGGCAAGTAATGCAGATATCACACTGGAATCTAAAATGATAAAAATAACGGAGCAGTTCACCCATTTAGGTAGCAATTTTGATTGCACAGGAAATGTTAAAAAGAAATTATGATACGAATTGGCAAAGCAACATCAGCTTTAAAAAGTCTAAATAAAATATGGAACTGCAAGTTATATAGTATTAAAACTAAATTACGAATTTTCAATTCAAATGTTGTATCAATCCTAACATATGCTAGCGAGAGTTGAAAAATTACTAAAGATATAGAAAGCAAGTTGTATGCATTTGAAAATAGATGTCTGCGAAAAATAATGAATATAAAATGGAACGAATTCAGAAGAAGTGATGAAATCAGAGACATGTCTGGTCAACCACTAGTAACAAATGTTATAGGTAAGAGAAGATGGAGATATGTTGGACACATCTTGAGGAGAAATGATCAACGAATATCAAAGCAGGCATTGAAGTGGGATGCAAAGGGTTCAAGAAAGAGAGGACGACTTAGGGAGACCCTGAAATGAACTTTGCTGAGAGAGGCAAGAAATGTCGGTCTCAGTTCCATGAAGGAGATTGAGCGAATTGCCCAGGATAGAGCGGTATGGAGAAATTACTGGCAGGTCCTATGTAACGTATAACGGTAAGAGAGGAATTATTATTTATGATCTCAGTGTAGGTGAGCGCGAGTTTCTAGTCCTATCGGAGACAGGCAATAAAACGTAGGTTTCCGTGTTCAAGTTGAGTACGTAAACGAACATGTGGCAGTTCAAACCCGAGAAGAGCCGGCTGTAATGCCGGTGCCCTTGCAAAATTCATTAGAAACATAAAAATAAAATAAAAATAAAATTCGTGAAATGCCGCTGAGATCTTCCTGAGTAAGAAAGAGATCGGAGCAGACATGATTACTCACCGAAGGGTAATGATGATGATGATCATATCTATCAATCAGTATGTGATCAGAGAGTTTACATTTCAGACAACTTTGTTGACTACCCTAACTTCACTTACTAAAACCAACATATGGAAGCATACTCTAACTTCACTTACTAAAACCAACATATGGAAGCATACTCTAACTTCACTTACTAAAACCAACATATGGAAGCATACTCTAACTTCACTTACTAAAACCAACATATGGAAGCATACTCTAACTTCACTTACTAAAACCAACATATGAAAGCATACCCTAACTTCACTTACTAAAACCAACATATGGAAGCATACCTATCTTTACTTACTAAAACCAACATATGGAAGCACACCCTATCTTCACTTACTAAAACCAACATATGGAAGCACACCTTAACTTCACATACTAAAACCAACATATGGAAACACCTAACTTCACATACTAAAACCAACATATGGAAGCACACCTTAACTTCACATACTAAAACCAACATATGGAAGCACACCTTAACTTCACATACTAAAACCAACATATAGAAACATGATGATATTAACAAAACTGACAAAGAAATAAAATGTGATGAAACGAGGATATCCCAGAACGTTACAGAAAGCTAGTGATTCAGATTACAGCCTACGACAGATGATAAACAAAAACCTGTGATTATGTGATTATGTATCGAACTTGAAACAGTTCTGGTTTAATGCAGTATACTTCTAAAACTCTCCACTAGCTAGAATACAAATATGGAAGAACGTATTATAACTACACAGTACAAAAATATGGAAGCACACCTACACTTACTAAAACCAAATATGAACACCTTTCTTCACTTACTAAAACAACATATGGAAGACAACTAACTACATACTAAACCAACATAACACTACTTCACATACAACCAACATATGAAGGACGTATCAACTTCACTTACTAAACCATATGAAGCACACTTAATCATACTAAACCAAATATGAAACATGATGATATTAAACAAACTGACAAGAGAAATAAAATATGATGTAAACCGTAGGATATCCAGAACGTTACAGAAGCTAGTGATCAGATTAGACCTCAGCGAGCAGATGATAACAAAACCTGTGATTATGATTATATATCAGAAACAGTGTCCTGTTTTTAATGGTATATTGTTAAAACTCATAGCATATAGAATATAGAATGAAACGTAAATTAGTCAAATACATGCAGTGTGACGATTATATTAGCAAATACAACATCGTTTTGTTTGTCTTACTATACTGTAGAATGTAATAATTTTTCTTCCTATTCACCTATGCTCCTCGTGGAGCATATGTCCTAAACAATTATTCACTTTCCCTGGTCTCCTGCTGTTTGCTTTTTATTTTTGTATTATGACTTCCAATAATAACCCAACATTCTTCAGTTTCCAAGGAAGAGTTGGTCTACAGGTCTGTTTATGGTGTTTCTCTTCATTTCCTTTACGGGTTTCAATTCTGTGTCGTCAAGTAACGAAAGACTGTGACTTCTGCAAGGTATGCCCGATCCACCGCCAATTTCTTCTCTTCGTCTGGGTCTTCACGTGATCCTTTTCTATCCTTATCCACAGATATGTGTTTGTCACTCCGTCACACCATCTCAGTCTTAGAATTCGTCGAAGATATTTATTGATAAAAGTCTTAATATTATTTGTATTGATTGATTGAATAATTGATTTATTGATTGATAGGACCATCATCACAGCAGGACGATTAATAACCCCATATGTACTCTGATTTATTTCTAACAGAAATATCTTACCGACAGTGAACGAACTTCGTAGCACATGTCCATGAAATAAATTTGAAAGCATTTGAAACTGTGCGTACAGTGTAGAACTTTTTATGTTAATTATCTTAAGAAATGTTGTCTAGACAGTGACTTTTCAGCCAACTCGTATCAATTTTCAACTATCTAGGGATTGTTTGTGTATTTAACTTGAACAAGGGACTACAGTTTTATCGCCCGTCTCCGATGGAACTAAGAACTTGATCTCACCTACATTGAAAATAAGGGTTACTGGAAAAATATCGTTATCATTCCACATTGGGAGCGAACCGATTATCTTTCGAGCTAGAAGCGAGAACCTTGCATCCATGTCATAGAGACCCCAAATTGTATTAAACTTGGTGGTACTCTACATCTTTTTAAGCCATTCAACAAGTCGTATATCACATTTTTGAGCTAAATATCCTGAGCTTTGTTTTAGTGGAAATGACAGTAGATTTCCCGAAGGAGTGCAGGATAGCAATGGCTTGTTGGGCTTCCTTAATCCTGACATTAATGTCCTCATCTGTACCACCTGATTTGCTAGAGTATAGCACTGACATTGGTTAAAACAGATTGTGTATTGTAATATGGAAAGCATTACTTAAGTAACAATTTGACGATAGTTGGCTAGTAAATAAGATAGTGCAATAAAAATTGGAGCATTTCGGTCATGTAAAATAGTTATGAAGGATTGGAGAAGATAACGATGGAACGATGTTTAACAGACATTAGAAATAGAAGCGCCCAAGTGGTTACCGGGACCCAAATTTGGGGTGTTAAGAATAGAACCACTGTTACCTGCCACGAATGTCGTAAGAGGCGACTAAGGAGGTTTGGCTGAAATCGGATGCACATGTCCTAAATGTGTAGAAATATATGCGTTTAGGGCCTACCAAACCAATGTGCAACGTATACAATTCTTGGCAAAGATCAAACATATCACAAAGAGTGATTAAAATTGGTCGTAAAGAACGAACGCGAAGAAGAAGAAGAAGAAGAAGAAATAGAAGAAGCAAAGTGGAATGTAGATGCAAGATGTGATAGAAGAACAGCAAAAACATGATTCAAAAGTGGTACAATTTGTATTTGATAAAGATATTTTTGTATTAAAACTGTTATAGAAACGACGTTCCCTTTGTAAAAGACATTATACTTTATTGAACTACTGATTTCGAAATGGCACCAAGTGGTTGCGCTAGTTAACGACTGAGACAAGTTTTGCTCATTTCATCTTGCTTCTGTGCCTTTGATTACTACTTTTCCTAGATTTGGACGCAAGATATATGGTGGGTTATTTTTTAATGGAAATGGGATGTGTAATTAATTGACGTAGAAGTAAAATGGTGACCGCTCTAAATTTCGGTTGTTACCGACATGCTGATTTCGCCATGTTTTGTACACGGCAGTCTAGGGTAGGTCAAACCCCCAAGCCTGGAATGACAGTCTGCCTATGGGAGGAGAAAAAAAAACCTCAACCGTTGAAGTCGGAAGATGCTTACCTAATCGACACGGGAATATAGAACAGGCATCTATGAGCTATAACCGATGCTTTACAACAAACACTACTCCGATATGGTGTCCATCTTACAGAACGAATCCGGTTAGATGCAACACAGGGCTCCCAATCCCGAAAGAAAAGCAAACTGTGGGGACAAGTGAAGATCTCAAGCACAACGTCTTGTTCATGACAAATACCGGAGTAGTAGCAGAGGAGAAGATGTATGCAGAAGAAGAAGAATAAACTGCATGAATAAGTGAATTAATTAATGTGATACTGAAATATTAATGCAGTCTTGTTATTACGTTGAATATAACAACTAAATACGTGTTCTAACATAACTATAAAATTCATCACACTGTTATGGCCATAAACGATAGCAAATAAAAAGCTTTTAAAACGAGCAAACTGTGCATCGTTGGAGACCATCATTAATAGATGAAGATAAAGGTGTATTATGCATATATATCTTGTGCCAAAATGGGTATTGGCTAGGACAGTTCTCTGATGGACAGCGTGTGGGATATGAATTGTTGAAAGAATGCTGAAAGATTGTGATATGGCGTGGGGAAACAATTAATATAAAAACGACAGAACAGCAACGATAGATATATTTTCTGGAAGTCTTATGTTGTCACACGGGACACGAAGAGAGCTATAAGACCAATATTACTATAACGATGCGAAAACTAGAACAAAGCAAAAACACGATGAAACATTATTACGGAACTTTGAAAACTGTGTCTTGAGATGAATCTTTACACCCAACAATATTGAAAATAGTGAAAATAGAGAATGAGAAACAAAAGGTATATTTTTCATCTTTATAAATCACTATTAACTGCCGCCCGAGTGGTTACCGGGGCCCAAATTTGGGGTGTAAAGAATAAAACCACTGTTACCTGCCACGCATGTCGTAAGAGGCGATTAAAAAGGTTTGGATGAAATCGGATGCACATGTCCTAAACGTGTAGAAGTCTATGCGTGTAGAAGCCTACCAAAAACCAATGTGCAACTTATGCACGTTCTTGGCAAAGACCAAACATATCACACAGAGTGATTAAAATTGGTCGTAAAGAACGAACGCAAAGAAGAAGAAGAAGAATATGTTGGCTAGAGCATATTGAACAAATGACAGAAAACAGAAAACATAAAGTTGCATATAGAAGAAAAGAAATGAAGGGAGTCGAGATCACGAGGAAGACCAAGACAACGATGTAGAGATAACATTGAAACAGACTTATCAATACTAGAAGTCAACAATTGGAAAGAGGAGACTAAGAACAGAAATGAACGGAGGCGGGGGATATCTGCAGCAATGAACCTTAAAGATTCGGAAAGCTGAAGAAGAAAAAGAAGAAAAGGAAAATAAGTATACCTTTCTGTTAATTTTGATTGATAATTTGTAATCTGGTTCCGGTTCTACGCAGAAGCATCAAATCGTGCCTATAATATTGAATGACAACAACAGAATTATGTATTTAGGATTGGCATACTCATTAGCTTGTTAATAACATACTGCATGTGCCAGGATATTTATATTGTGTCAGAAGTAAACATTGGTCACAGAATGTTGACAATAATATTGAAACTTCTATATTGATTTCTGATGACGTCATCGATAGTTGTATATCAGTATCAGTATAATGATATTGCTATTTAAAACGTCGTGGACGTCTGTGGCCTAGTGGTAGTTAGCTCGATCACAATCCAAGAGTACCTGGTTTAAACTGCACGGCGGGCACATTGAAGGCAAATTTGTTCCCTGGATTTTACGAGTGGTAAAATAACATATTCCCGATCAGAAAGCAATGGCAAACTACTCAACGTATAAGTGGTGAATATAAAATCAACAACGCATTTACTATGATTTATGGCGAAGTCCTGTAAAGAATATGCCACGATTTTCATTTCATTGTAAGCGTCATCGACAGTTATATATCAGTATCAGCAGTGGCGACTCGTGCTAATTTTTGTTGGTGGGGCCAGACACATTTTTTTAGGAAAATCATAGTATAGGGTTAGGTTATATTTTAATGTATACAATAATAAATACACGTTACACATTATTTTTGGTGGGGCCTGGTCCCACTAGCCCTTAATGACGAGCCGCCACTGAGTATCAGTACATTGATGTTGCTATTTAGAACGTCATCGACAGTTATACATCATTATTAATATACTGATGCTGCTAAGCAGCATAATAGTTACAACTAACTGAATGTTAACTTTGACAAGTGAATGTAACTGTGATACTTAGTCTTAATTATTGACCACACCTCTAAAGTCAGCGAAGGAAGGCCTGTATGACGGGGTACACTGAATGAAAGTATGTCTTCACGCAAAAATCAGTCAGAAGAGCCATATCATGTACCCTGACTAAGCCTGAATTTATAGCGGCTGAATGCAAAAAAAAAGATGATATTGACCATGTATGCTCTGACAAAAACAACAAAGCATAGAGTTCCGCCATTTCATGCTTTTAAAAATATCTTCTCAAGGTTGGACCAAATTAGACTGGGACAAACGGTCTGAATTTACAACACAAGCAAGATATCAATAAATGTGTAAAGTCCAGTCAAAATAAAGGCAGTAAAATATCTTTAAAGGGATGCGTCAATGATGTTTATTATAACATTTAGAGATATATCAAAATTATGAAGTAAAGAAGTGGGTTTTTTTCAAAGCAAACAAAAAACAGGACAAAGTGACATTTCTACTAAACAGTCTTTTTCAAGTATTAATGAATTAATAAATCCTCTCGTACCGTTATTGGTTATTGGTTACTAAACTGACGTCATTGCACTCCGGGCAGACCCATAGGTGCTCAGTCTCATCCAACAGATATCGAAGAATATGCATACTGATGGTTCCTGTGACTCGCTGATTAAACACACCTCTCGCTCTGCCTCCCAGGCATCTAGTTCGACTTGAACAACGGGTAACTCCAAACTGCCTAAATCGCTTGATCGATTCAACATCGATTTTAGTGTCCTCATCCAACAGAGAGTCGCGAAGAGACCGAAGAATATCCCCTTATCCATCTTCAACTCCCCAACAATCGATGCTGTTGATGCAAGCCTGGCCGCTCTCTCATTACCGTAAACACCCGCATGCCCAGGACAGTATATCCACGTAAGCCGCTGGAGGTTAGAAACTTCTATAGACGACATCCACTGATATCGAAACCTGCCCTTCTGGATCTTGTGAAGCATCGACTGAGAGTCAGATACAACAACTGTCCCAGTAAATAGTCCCAGAGATCCAATGGGGGACAGCAGTAACGGTCTCAACCTCCATCCTCATACTAGAAGTAGTTGTCCTGTATGTCCCACTTCGCTCTGCAATAACCCTAACATGCACATTAGCCAAGAAACCCCAGCCGGACTTCTCACCACGTTGAACCAACCCATCGGTATATACAACAACATCATCATTTCTTGCATTATCTTCTATCAGCTGCTTAACTGCGAGATCAGCCTTCATGTTGCCCCAATCTCTACATCCTCTTCCAAGAGTAATGATAACGTTGAGATAGTTGATCATGCTACCATCTGTTGGGATCCATTCTTCCCCTTTTGGTAGTGTTGCAACCGTAGTCACCTGGCCAATTGTTCTCTCAGTCTGGGCCATCTACGACATGCCACGCTTGATTCTAGTGCCCTTAACATCATTAGTGTTCTTGTGTAGTGCATGTCTCTTTTCCGCAGTAACCCGCACATATGCCTTGGTTTGGGCGATTGCATGACAGGAGCGTAGTGACAGAAGGCCAAGCATATATCTCATCTTCACAATGGGGTTATCTTTAGTGCAGCCCAGGACTATACGCATACCTTCATTTTGAAACCGTTCGAGTCGTTCACATTGTGATCTTGATATCGTAAGAAATCCGAGTCCGTAATCTACCACTGATATAACCAGTCGATCGAACAAAAGGGCACGTAGTCTCTGTTCAAGTTGTGTGGCCACTATAACTTTGAGAGCCGCAAGACCACGCTTGTAACGTTGTATCGTCTGTTCAATATGTTCTTGTACCGTTATACGTTACATAGGGCCTGCAATAAATTTCTCCATACCGCTCTATTCTGGGCAACACTAGCTATGGCACTTAGGCATCAAATCGATAATGTATTTCTTTCTTTATCTAATTCTGAATTGTCTCACAGCGTCAGATTAAGAAACGATTTCTATAGTCCGTTCAACAACTCATGCCCACAGTCCAATGCGAATTGTAGCAAAACCATCTATTCAACAGTAGTGAAACTTTGCACCCAACCTTAGAATTATACCGACGCAAATGTCTGACGGAAGAAATTGCTATAGGAAACCTGGATTTTGTAATATAACGGTTTCCTTTGATGTTGGCTGCATATTTGGCTAGTCTGAAAAGATATTTTAGTTTTTACAGTAAACGCACCAATATGACATTTGATGACAAGTCTCATGCAAAGATGTATCATCTCAGCTCATACATGGTGGCCACTGTTGATACTTGCAATAGAGTCATGAAATAAACAGGAAATGTAGACAGTTGTATTATTGTTTTTAAATAACTTACATTACAGTTCAAGATAGCTGCCAGGTAATAATGCCATCCCCCTTTCACGTCTAGGCTTGGGACTGGCAATGGTGGAGTTACATTGAGACGTTCTGTTCAAATCGCTACTTCTTCGGTAAAATTTGCGTGTGTAAACATATGTTGTAGTGGGGTATCACTACAATAAAATTAAGACCAAAATTATGGACCTCACAAAGTCGACAACATCGTAATAAATGGCCAAACACTGGAGAAAGTTAAACATTTTACATATTTGGGTAGTAAAGTGTCAAACAACGGAGACAAGATGAAAGAAATAAACTCTCGTATTGCTATAGCAGCTAGTGCCTTCACTAAGTTAACAAATATCTAGCAATCACAAGACCTGAGTATATGTACAAAAGTTAAATTGTTTAGGTCATGTGTGATTCGAGAGCCGAGGTGGCGTAGTTGTTAGTGAACTCGCTTCTCAAGGCTGGTGGTCTGGGTTCAGCTCCCACAATGCGCGTGGAATTTTTCCCGACCACGACGGCTCTCAGGTCGACCCAGCCTTAACTGGGTACCAGACATGCTCTGGGAAAGTAAAGGCGGCCGGCGTGATGCCGACCACATCACCCATCGTGTGGCAACGGTCAATGAAAAATGCAGGCCTAACACTGTATTGACCTATATACCACGAGGTATGAAAGGGTTCCTTTACTTTTTACGTGTGATTCATGTAACTGACCTACGGTTGTGAAAGTGGAAATCAACAAAGAAAATTGATAAGAAACTGGACACCTTTGAGAATAAATGTCTCCGAAAATTATTAAGAGTAATATGGAGTGATTTTGTTTCTAACAACACAGTGAGAGATAGAACACAGCAACAACCCATATCAAATATTATAAAGAAACTAAGGTGGAAATATTTAGGTCATGTTCTTAGATCAGACGAAAAGAGACTAAATCAACAGGTCCTTATGTGGTCACCAGTTGGGAAAAGAAAACGTGGAAGACTTAAGACCACTTCGAAGAACAATCCTACAAGAAGGTAAACTACTGGGATGTAAAACCATACGAGATCTCCAACTGCTATAGTCTGTCCATTAATTCGTGAGCACGTTTGAAATTGATTTTCTCGAAAACTACCTGTTGGATCTCAGTGATTTTTGCAAGCAGCCTTAGAATATCCATGACGCTAGAGAATTATTTTTTTCCAAGAAAATTTGATGTAGTTTGAAATATTTCTTCTTCAGGCTATATTAAAATCAACCTCACCGGATTGTACACAATAGTAACAGATAGCCAGAGTACAGTAAGAACTACAGAAGGAATGACCGACTGGTTCTCCATTACATCAGGTGTTAGACAAGGTTGTGTCCTTTCACCACTACTCTTTATCGCATATATGGATAAAATAACTCAAGAGTCGAATTCAGATAATGATGAAATAAATGAACTGCTTTTTGCAGATGATCAGTGCCTGATACATCAAAATGAACAAGATCTACAACATCATATTGACACTTTGAACAATAATTGTGTGAAACATGACATGAAAATCAACAACACTAAAACAGAAATAATGAATATGGGAAGAAAACATAATAATCTAGACATCCATGTCAATGCACTAAAATAAACCAAGTGAAAGAATTCAAATACTTAGGAAGCATATTCACAGAAGACGGAAAACTAGATAGAGAGATAGAGGCTAGAGTACAAAAGCAAATGCTGTAACCTACCAGCTAGCCCCATTGTTAAGGCACCCAAAAATTTCACAGGCAGCTAAGAAACAAATGATCAACAGCATTTTTATACCTACTTTGTGTTACCAGAGCCAAACATGGACATTGAGCAAACAGTCACAAAATATAACTACATGTGAAATGCGTTGCCTGAGAAAAGTTACCAACAACACAAGAAAAGACAGAATCACCAACATCAGCATAAGAAAGAAAGTTGGCACAAAACCGTGCTTGAATTATATAGATAAACAAAGAATGAAGTGGTTTGGCCACTTAATAAGAATGCATCCAAACTCCACAGTATACAGAGTCTTCTACAACAGAACATCGGAAAGAAGGCAAGAGGAAGACCACGGAAAAGATGGTTAGATGGCGTGGCAGCATCCTGTGAAAGAGCAAAGATAACAATCACACAAGCCACCAGAACAGCGCAAGACAAAACAGAAAACCACGACACTGGGCAACAACCCGGTAGCAGTGTGACGACAAAGAAGAAGAAGAAGTAACAGATCTACGGTACACAGACGCGTTGTTCTAAAAATACATTATGGTAACATAGAAATATCGTGAGTATACAACAATTTCACGAAATCCGTGCACCTAACCCAGTCGACTTTGAAAGCGGAAAGCATATGACGTTATAATTGGGATACCGTTGTATAGTCATAGGTGTATCTCGCTATTTGTATGAAGCTATTGTATCATATTTGTTGGCTTATCAAAACTGACATTGATATCACATTCATAATGAGTCTGAAGTGCACATTTATAACAATGCAGAAGGTTACAGTTTTACTATACCAACACTTCCGTAGGGAATCTAAGAGAGGTCATCTATATTGCGATATTCATAACCCTGAGAAACGAGCGCAACTGGCGCTTGGTCTGAATAGAGAATCCTTTTCCGATGAATTAAACAGGACACAAAGTGCACTAATGTTAAGCAAGGAAAGAAAAGAACAATTGACGACTTTGACATAGATGTCATAAGACGGGAGCTCTTGAAAATGTTCGCGACAAATCAACTTGTTACTCTCAGGAAACTGAAATTAAAACTGCAATCAGATTGCAGCATAGACATTTCTAAAAGTACTCTATGGAAAATTGTAAGAGCCGCCGGCTTCACCTTCAGAAAAACTATAGGCGGCAGGAATATTATTTGTGAAAAGCCACATTTAATTGCTGCCCGTAGTAAATACCTGAGGCAGATCCGTGAGCGCGGAGGCAAGGCTATGATATTGTATATTTGGACGAATCCTGGGTCAATGCTCACCACACCAATGCTAAAGAATGGCAATCAGTAGACGGTGAACAGAAAAGAAAAATACCAAGCAGCAAAGGCCAGCGTATTATACTAACACATGCAGGAAGTAGTGAAGAAGGTCTTGTCCATGACGCTGGACTTATTTTCCAATCAAAAAGTACCGACGGTAGGGACTACCACACAGAAATGAATGGACATATTTTCAGGCACTGGATGGAGAAAGATCTACTTTCAATTCTAAACAGACCATCATGCTTGGTAATGGATAATGCATCCTATCACAACGCAGTATCAGCGGAAGACAAAGTACCAACTGCATCAAATACAAAAGATCAAATTAGGACTTGGCTTTGCTAAGGAAAATGTCAGCTTCGATGACACATATTTGAAACCCGAGTTGTTGCACCTGGTGAGGATGACAAATAAGACAAAGGTGTTTCATATTGACAAAATCATTGCTGAATACGGCCACACGTCTTTGCGACTACCTCCATATCATGCTCAATCCGATAGAGCTTGTCTGGGCTAAAGTAAAGGGCAAGTTGCCGAACAGAACAGGACGTTTAAAATGTGTGATGTTGAAGTTCTGACACGTGAGTCCTTCTCAATGATAGACATGCAGTTCTGGAAGAAGTGTGTTGAACATGTGCTCCGAGAGGAAGACGAGTACTGGCACCGAGATGGATTACAATTTGTCCAGCCAGTAACAATTATCAACCTCATGGAATCGTCAGATTCGGGATGATACAAATCATATTTTGATTACAGACTGAGAAATAGCAACGTATACATTTCCATATCCAAATGCGTCTACCATCATACAATTTGTGGTGAAGTTAAGACACCCTGGGGTCTAATGGTGACCGAAGGGAGGACTAACTGTTGCATATTGTATCCAAGTTCACGATTGCACATAAAGGGCAACACACTTAATTACTTGACCTATCAAGTTAATATGGAGATACACCTATGAATAGAATTGACATGGACAAATTCTAGGGATTACTGTAAAATCTAAAATTTGAGCCCCCGTATTTGCAATTGTCATAAAAGATCAAAGGAATTCGCCGATGTGCAAAATCCGTAGCATCTATGGACTACTGGTTAGCTTTATTTTAGCGTCATGGATATTCTAAGGCTGCATGCAAAAATCACTGAGATCTAACAGGTAGTTTTCGAGAAAATCAATTTCAAACGTGCTCACGAATTAATGGACAGACTATAGTAACGAACCGCATTACATGGAGATCTAAAACCTCTGCCCTATGTACCACCTTTGGCACAGAAAGGAACAAACTAACTAAACTTACTCGCCAGTGGTTACAGGGCCCAAATTTGGGGTGTAAAGAATAGAATCACTGTTGCCTGTCATGCATGTCGTAAGAGGCCACTAAGGAGGTTTGGCTGCAATCGGATGCACATGTCCTAAACGTATAGACGTCTATGCGTTTAGGGGCCTACCAAACCAATGTGCAACGTATACACGTTCTTGGCAAAGATCAAACATATCACAAAGAGTGATTAAAATTGATCGTAAAGAACGAACGCAAAGAAGAATACTAAACTAATTAACAACAATAAAATAGCTCTCTTCTCTGGTTCTTGTATACTGTAGTACAGATGACCCATATGTGCCTCTTTGTGGAAATGCGCGTATAACATTAATGATACTTTTTACATTGTAACTTCAAACTCATTAGAAATATTATATCAGTGTCTGTTTTGAGAAGTCAACAATATGACCCAATAGCTTCACACTAATTTTGGTATTCGCCTTTAACTAAAAGTCCGTCTCGCACTAATGACGTCATTTGTTTACCATGTTCAAGTCCGAGTCTATTTGGTGCACTGGACATGCAAAAATTGTTCAAAAAACCATGAAATTTGTCCTTAATGCTGCTATTTTTGTCATCAATGTATTAAATGGCTGTAAACATGAGCTTTCTCCAACCATGTCATTGGATGCGTTAAATATATAGCACAAAGAAGGAGATTTCTAGATGGTATGATTGTTTGAATGACAAAAAAATATTGTGCAGCGTCAGGAACATGTGTAGTTCACATGCAAGTTTTCAAGTTATTTAATCAAATGGTTACAAAGATACACATTTTATCTGTGGGCATGACAAGTTGAACGGACTATAGAACGGGCTTTTGTGTGCATTTAATACATAGTGTCTTTCACTGTCTTTGTTATTTCTGTGATCGACCTTTCTGCGGGGTTGACCTGCTTTGTATTCACTGTATCTAGCTACTACTGCCATTTGAGACGCACTGTTTGTTAGTAATCTGCGTATGTGGAGATACCACTTAATTTGATATTTCTGGATAAAGTTCAGTACTGATGGTGTACCCACTTTTTTTTCTTGATGTCTTTATTCCTAAACTGGTCTTTTCTTGATACCCCCAGTATTTTGCGTAGACACTTCATCTCTGTAGTGGCTAGTTTTCTTTATCGTTTGATGTCAACGTCCACGTTTACACTAATCAAATGTCCGGAGAAATATTGTGTTCTACAATGACCTTTGTGTGTTCACTGTGGTATATTTATAAGTGAATATTTTTTTTCACTAACTATGCCATAAAGAGACCCTGAACCGAACTTTGCTGAGAGAGGCAAGAAATATCGGTCTCAGTTTTATGGAGGAGATTGAGCGAGTTGCCCAGGATAGAGCGGTATGGAGAAATTACGTGCAGGCCCTATGTAACGTATAACGGTACGATAGGAATTATTATTATTATGCAATAAAAAACAGACATATCATTACAGAAAGTGCGCACCAAGATCAACAACGTAGCCAACAAATGTTCGTGCAATTTCTGGTAAGAGAGATGGATCCCTACGGGAAAACCCGGTGCAATAAAGTCAATCCTTTTCTTATACCCTTAAGGCTATGGTAATTGTCAAGCAATTGCAAAGTAGCAATATCAAAATAGACAAATCGGAAGTAAGACAAGTTTCAATAACTTTATATCGAGGATAAATCATTCCGGATATCTGTTTCGGAAAATCAATTTTAATTGAAAGATATTAGCTAACAAAAAAAACTTTTGGAAACAAAAATGTATTTCTCGAAATAAAAAATATATTGAACTGTGGGAAAGAAAATCTCTCTCTCTCTCTTCTCTCTCTCTCTCTCTCTCTCGCTCTCGCGATCACGCCCAGACCGATGTACCAGATCTCCCCATAAATTCTATTCATCTGGAAATCTGATTCATGCAGCCTTAGCTTTGGTGTGTTTTACGTCACATCTTCAGCACCATTTAGAACTCTGGGTCTTATCCTTCGGCGATATGCCCGGTTTCAGCCAGCGTTTACTCGGTTCGCTCTCCGTTCTGTAGCCGTCTAGTGTTTTTACGGTGTGGGGTAGCTAGCCCCACCAAAACCTCCTTAGTCGCCTCTTACGACATGCGTGGCAGGTAACAGTGGTTCTATTCTTTACACCCCAATTTGGGCCCCGGTAACCACTCGGGCGAGATTATATCTATCAGTGCCCATCACGTCTTAGAGTACATAAGACAGAGACATAACTGTTTTACTTAATTCACACTTACCACTATGGCGTCCGGAACGTCATGAGCAGTTAGAGGTTTTGGAGCCTCTGTTTGTTGTATGAATGGAATTGTGTTAGGTGTGGGGTTGTCGTCCCGCCATCCACTCTCAATCACCTTTTAAAACCTGAGAGAGGAGACAGTGGTTCTGTAGAGAACATTATGTTAATGTCATAACATAAAACAAAAGAAAAGTAGTGATCGACAAAATGTAACATAAGGTACAAACCAATTAGTTATTGAACTGACGTCACAGCACTCCGTGCAGACCCATAGGTGCTCAGTCTTCCCTAAACGTTTTCGAAGGGTATGCATACTGATGGTTCCTGTGATTCGCTGTTCTCTCTGCTCTTCAAGAAGCACTACTTCTACAACATGTAATTACAAACTCCCTAAATCGCTCTATTTATTCAGCATCTATTTTAGTATCCTCATCCAACATGTAATTACAAACTCCCTAAATCGCTCTATTTATTCAGTGTCTATTTTAGTGTCCTCATCCAACAGTAGGTTGTAAAGAGATCGAAGAACCTCCATCTTATCCATCCTTAACTCTCCAACAATCGATGCCTTCGATGCAAGCATGTCCGATCTCTCGCTTTCGCGAACATCTGAATGACCAGGACCGTAGATCCACGTGAGTCTCTGGAGGCTGAAAACCTCTATAGACGACACCTACTCAACATCCACAAAACAATAACAACTAATTCTTTGCCTTCAATGAGTCAGCGGGGCTCGGACTCAAACTTTTAGCATAATTTCAAGTAGTTGAGCCTGCATTGATTTGTAAGTTGTTCTGTTGTAAACGTAGATTCTCCGTAAAAAGTTAATTCTTAATTGTCATGTTTGTTGGCCTACATGTTCTTATACAACCAAAACAAGGTTCCACCTTATGTTGAAAGTGGCGTAACTTATCTTAAAGAGGGTTTAATCTCCTACATAACAAATAAACAAACAAACAAAGTTGTTGTGTCGTGTTAACTTTGCTCATAAGTAATATTATCTTCTGCCTTTCTATCTACGGTAAGTACAGACTTTCATTTTTATTTCCACCGTCCTTCTTCGGGTTTTTTTTAAAAGTTCGGTCTTTCTTTTTCTTCATCTGCAGTCAATCGGAGAACCGTCTTTGCCACAGAACCCTGTGCCATTCTACAAACATGTCCAAATCATCTTCATTATCTTCCAGTGCGAGTGATGCACACATAACTTTCTTCTTCAGCTTCTCATTTCTGTTCTTTTCTGGTCGAAAAAAATCGCATGATTTTTCGTGGACATTTTTTTTAAAAAGTCTCTCTTCTATGTGTCTTAACTGATATACTTTTCTAGCTTTAACTTCTATTGTCCATTGTCTATTCCCAGGTTGAAGATGTAGTTGGCTGTCCACTCTTGCCGTGGGGATGGGAGCTTTAATTTGTGTTCTATGGCCAGATGAGTCGCCCTTGCTGTGAGATTTACTTCTATATAGCAATATTCTAATAAAATTACTTCCGTATATTCATAGTTTGGTTTGGGAACTAATTACCTTTAATCTTCATATGTTTTTTAACAAAACAAATGATAGGTTTGATTTGCTTATTCTTGTCTTTTTCTGACTCTCCTTCTGTTGAAATCTTTCTTACAAATTGCTTACCTTCTTCTGTTGCTTAATTGTTTAAATACATTGAATGTTCTTATTTCTCATTGGTTCTCATTACTTTAGTTTTACTGATGTTAATCTTTGTTTATACAAACTGTTTACGATAGTCTATTTGTCTTTTCATACACATCAATATAAACCAAAATAAATCAACTTTCCCGTTGTCTTATCAGACCTTAGGGTAGGAAGTGCCTGTCACTTCATATTTTTAAGTCTTAGTGTGCAGGAAGTAGGATGACCAATTCCTATCCTCGTATGTGGAACGATATAGCGACTGAGTAAAATACAAATGGCATCAGCATAGTACAGATCTTTTAGGACAGAGTCAAGTGTCCATCTAATGCATGAATGCGTCTCTGTGGCTAAGTGGTTATGCCCTTTGCCTTGTGAGTCGAAGGTCGTGGGTTCGAGTCCAGACCGCGCCATTCTGTTCACGAGTACAGTTTTTTCCAGAGACCCTAGGATTGTTGCTGAAGCTACGGAGTTCGTGCTTTGTGCAATACTCTCGGCACGTGGCGTGCCATTTCTGCGGAGAGGAACCGAGCCGTATGGGGTAAACCCCGGTGCAATGAAGTCAATCCTTCGGCTTTAAAATCTGTTTTTAATGCCTGCATTTCTTGCCTTTGTTACTTTGCTCTCATCAGGCAGTTAAATGTCACACTGAATAAAAACGTTCTTCTTCTTCCAACGCTCCATATCGACCACTTGTTATCCACTCTGTGTGATCTGTATATGATCCAAGCCTAAGAGCGATTGTACACTGTGCCAGTTATGCGCTTACAAGTAGGCCAGCACATCTAATTTCTGCGATGATTTTTATTTACTATGGTAGCTTCCCTAGTCCCCTACAACAGTCGCCTCTTGCGAAATTCCTTGTAGGTTGCAATGGTGCTATTCTTTGCTTCCCTTGCGGGCCCCGGCACCAAACGTGCAAATAAAAACATTGATAGTTTATGTCCTTGTCAGGCCTCTGTGTAGACATAACATACTGCTGTGTGATTGTTGCAAATTATCCTGCAAAGAACTTATGTCTGTAATGTTGTGATCACAGCCATTATTTTCTGTTGCATGTAATAATGGCGTGAGATCCAACTTATAAATTCCCTATATATTCTGTCACATCACTTTTACAAAATCAACAGACGATATAAAATGTACTTTTCCATTCATTGCTTCTTTCATGTATTTGGTGTACCGTGAAAATGTGATCGATATGTGATTTCCATTTCATGAAAACCGTGTCTTTTTATCTTATTTCACTGGCATATGTTGGAGTTAGTGACGGCTCGTTATTAAGGGCCAATGTTGAAGTCAGTGACGGCTCGTCATTAAGGGCCTATGTTGGAGTCAGTGACGGCTCGTCATTAAGGGCATATGTTGGAGTTAGTGACGGCTCTTTATTAAGGGCCAATGTTGAAGTCAGTGACGGCTCGTCATTAAGGGCCTATGTTGGAGTCAGTGACGGCTCGTCATTAAGGGCCTATGTTGGAGTCAGTGACGGCTCGTCATTAAGGGCCAATGTTGGAGTCCTTCTCTTAAGAATGTTGCTGCTACAGATTTTACTTGTTACTGATAGAAGGATTGTTCCTCTCAGTTTTCAGAAATTCCCAGATTACCTTTGTTTTGTAGCTTGATAATATACAGGGTGTTCAACTTAAAAGCAGCCCGTGAATGGAGCTAATCTGGCATATATGTATGAAAATGAGAAGGTTCAGTTATGACGTAGTATAGGTCAAGGTTGTGTGACGGTGTGTAATTGTAGTGCGGGAAGGGGCGATGAACAAATGTGACGTAGGACGAGTTAGTCAGAACCGGTTTAAATAGTAAATAAACACAACCCAATGTGTACCTGGCAAGTTTCGAATTGTCAATGGGGCTGCAATTATCTTGAACACCCTGTATTATTTTCTATATCCTACTGGAACTTCGTTCATTCAGATATCTAAAACATTCTTGCAGGAAAAGTTTAGATGTTTTTCCCCTCTACTTGCAGTATCTCAAGACACATACTGTCACTTTCAACTGTTTTATTTACATTTTTAGTCGTTACAGTCTCTTTCCTTTCATACTTTTGAGATTGACTTCTTCTTCTTCATCCACCTCTCCATATCGATCACTTGTTAACCACTCTGTGTATTTTGAATGTGATCTGCGCCTAAGAGTGATTGTACGTTGTGTTTGTAATGCGCCTACAAGTAGGCAATCACATCCGATTTCTGCGATGCTTTTATTTACTAGGTAGCTTCCTAGGTCCAACATCAATCGCCTCTTACGTCTTGTAGATCGTAGTGATACTATTCTTTGCGCCCCTTACAAGCCCCGGTACCACACGGTCGTGAGATAGACTGAAGGTTTATATCTAAATTCTTCTCTCCTTTTGCTATATTTGTAAGCTTTGCTGGGTTTCTTCTTCTTCGTTCCATTCGTTCTTTACCACCAATTTTAATCACTCTTTGTTATATGTTTGATCTTTGCCAAGAACGTGTATACGTTGCACATTGGTTTGGTAGGCCCCTAAACTCATAGTCTTCTACACATTTAGGCCACGTGCATCAAATTTCATCCAAACCAAACCTTCTTAGTCACCTCTTACGATATGCGTGACAGATAACAGTGGTTTTATTTTTACACCCACATTTGGTCTTGGGTAACCACTCGGGCGTTGGTGGGTTTAAAAAATGGATCAGATTTTGAAAATGTTCTAGTTATTGTTCCGCAATTTCTATATATCTTCAGCAATCTCTAATCAATACTCTATATTTTATTAGTTTATAACAACCAATAAAAGAATGGACATAATATGTTTTTCTATTGATTATGCTGCTATCACGCTTTTTAAATAATTGCCTGCTCTTCTTTTTTTTCAATTTCTAGCTTTACCCATTTATTTCGTTTTTCGTTTTTAGTCAAATATTTATATTTTAAGACAGCGAGTTATAGTCTGATTGTATCTGTGTTGTCTTGTGTATAAGAACAGTTTTAATCTCGTCGTTTCTTTTGTTGTCTTTCCTTGATAAAGGCGTTTTAGTCGAAAAAGGTGCTGTATTTTGCTTTTGTACTTTGTAAAACTATATTACTTCGTTATAACGTATTTCTCTATGCTATATAGTTGTATTAAAGTCTTTCCTTATATGCCCTATAGATAGCAAAATAATCATACAGAAAATTATGAACTGCATATTTATTCCAACTCTCTGCTATCAGTGCCAAGCATAGTTACTGACTAAAACACAAGAAATAAAGATTACAATATGTGAAAAGAGATGTCTACGAAAAGCTGTCAAAGTTACAAGGAGAGATAAAGTGAGAAACGAGAATATCAGAAGTATCGTTGGTACAATACCATGCATACAGTACATAGAGAAGCAAAGAATCAAGTGGTTCGGCCATCTAATGAGAATGGAACCACATTTACTACCATCACGTGCCTACAATAATCAACACTCAGGGCGCAGAGCACGAGGCAGGCCAAGAACACGATGGATAGATAACATCTCAGCGTCCCTGTGAAAGAATGGACTGGCAACGTCAAGCCTATACACCTGGCACAAGATATAAAACTAAATCTCCCCACGAGCTTCACGCACGACTAACTCTATTATCTAATAGTAACAGACAATAGTTAGTCTGTGAGAATACACCGCCTCAGCCTATGACGTATTATGGCAATATGGCCGCCTGTGCTGAGGCCATTATACAGTCGGTCGTGCTTCACGACAAATGTGGTTAAGATAAGATAAGATAAGAATCCTACATCTGCGAATAGACGTTAGCAAACAAACAGATTAATTATACAACAAGTTAGCAGAGATATTAAAATGCTAACGAACAATAACTATCAATATTATGAATGTGACGGGGATATAATCAATAGATAAACATATGTGCGTACAGTTCTTTGTTATCTGTTTGTTGTTTATGTTACTTGCGTGTAAGACAACAGCAATAACATGGCTGACCAGAATTTTAACATAGCCTGGGAGGCACAAGAGGCTCCAGATGACTGGCAGAGAGCTATTATAGTCCCAATATGGAAGAACAAATGAGACAAAAGAGAGTGTGAAACATACAGGGTATCTCTCTTTTGAGCCATATAGGAAAATGTTTGCAAAAATATTGGAGCGAAGAGCAAGACATATATTAGAGCCCCAGTTAAGCAATAGCCAGTTTGGGTTTAGGAGGGGTAAGAGCTGCACAGACGCAATATTTACACTAAGACAGATCTGCGAACAAACAATTGAATACAATCAAAGTAAACAGCTTTTATTTATAGACCAAGAAAAGGCATTTGATAGAGTAAACAGGTGCAAACTATGGAAGATCCTTGAAGAATATGACGTCCAGGGACAACTATTAGGTAATATCATGGCCTTATATCAAGATAGCCAGAGTACAGTAAGAACAACAGAAGGAATGACCGACTGGTTCTCCATTACATCAGGTGTTAGACAAGGTTGTGTTCTCTCACCACTACTCTTTATTGCATATATGGATAAAATAACTCAAGAGTCAAATTCAGATAATGATGAAGTAAATGAACTGCTTTTTACAGATGATCAGTGCCTGATACATCAAAATTAACAAGATCTACAACATCATATTGACACCTTGAACAAAAATTGTGTAAAACATGACATGAAAATCAACAACACTAAAACAGAAATAATGAATATGGGAAGAAAACATAATAATCTAGACATCCATGTCAATGGCACTAAAATAAACCAAGTGAAAGAATTCAAATACTTAGAAGCATATTCACAGAAGACGGAAAACTGGATAGAGAGATAGAGGCTAGAGTACAAAAAGCAAATGCTGTAACCTACCAGCTAGCCCCATTGTTAAGGCACCCAAAATTTCACAGGCAGCTAAGCAACAGATGATCAACAGCATTTTTATACCTACTTAGTGTTACCAGAGCCAAACATGGACATTGAGCAAAGCGCAGTCACAAAAATAACTACATGTGAAATGCGTTGCCTGCGAAAAGTTACCAACAACACAAGAAAAGACAGAATCACCAACATCAGCATAAGAAAGAAAGTTGGCACAAAACCGTGCTTGAATTACATAGATAACAAAGAATGAAATGGTTTGGCCACTTAATAAGAATGCATCCAAACTCCACAGTATACAGAGTCTTCGACAACAGAACATCGGGAAAGAAGGCAAGAGGAAGACCACGGAAAAGATGGTTAGATGGCGTAGCAGAATCCTGTGAAAGAGCAAAGATAACAATCACACAAGTCACCAGAACAGCGCAAGAGAAAAACAGAAAACCACGACACTGGGCAAAACCCGGTAGCAGTGTGACGACAAAAGAAGAAGAAGAAGAAAGAAGAAGAGAAAAACATAATGTCAATTCGTATGGGATCTTCATTGCTACTGTCCTTTATGTAACTTCACTCTCAACCAGGTCACTAAGACGTTAGGTCTCTCGTCAATTATCCACCTTTTCACAGTTATTGTCAATGTGTCCTTATTGTGCTGTTGCTCATATCGTCCTACTCGTTCTCTGCCTCGTCATCAGGAACTATGCCCTTATTGTTGTTCTCTCTAAATCAATGTTAAGTTTAATTGACCTAAATGCTATAGTATATTTGAGACATTATTTCATTTAGAAAATTTTATCAGGCCATGTTCTTCAATGTTCAGTCCTCTAGCATATATGTATATATATATCAAAGAAATATCGGTCTCAGTTCCATGGTAGATTGAGCAAGTTGCACAGGATAGAGCGTATGGAGAAATTATTGAGCTCTATGTAACTGAAACAGTACAGAGGAATTATTATTATTTTTATTTTATATATATATATTCTGTTTTCTTTCAAGTAGAATATATACCAGGACATTTCTTACAATCATTAAACAAATATTACACTAAATGTTGAAAAATAGAAACAATAGTAACGTATAGATACCAAAATTTACAAGTCAGAAAACACTGCAACTGGAGATTAAAGTAAAAATAAGTGATGCTAGGTTGCACTCACCGTCGGAAAAAAACCACGCAACACAACCAGATAACACATAATTTTCGGCAAAGAAAAATAAAAGAGGATGTCAGAAAGATCGAAACGTCGTGAGAAGAACTAAATTCGATGGTCCCAAATACAGTTATTTACCGATGTTTTACCGTAGCCTCCGATAACATATGGCTGCGGGCTCATGTAAAATTCTTGGAAATAACAGTGTTGTTGTATAAAAACTAATTCATTTAAAAAATAACACAAGATGTTAAATTAAGCTTATATTATGTTACAAATTTAGTTGAACACTTAGTAATATCAGTATTATTAACCTTTTCATCAAGAAATAAAAATGAACTCCTAGAATTGTGTAAAATTATAAAACAGCTTATAGTGTTTTATCAAACACATACAAAAATAGGTCCACATTAAACAAGAATTTTCGATTTCCGCCTGAGCTAGTCGGCTAAATGTTGCTGGAAGTCACGGTTTTACTTGAGACCACGGGAAAAGTTGACTACGTCCAGTTGAAAACTTAGCAATGATAAGTAACTTATTTAATCCAGTTGCTGCTCATGCTCATTTTTGTTGGTGGGGCCAGACATACATTTTCGGAAAAATCATGGTTTTAGGTTAGGTTTTATTTTTATTTATAAAATAATAAATATACGTTACACATTATTTTTGGTGGGCCATCCTACTGGCCCTTAATGACGAGCCGCCACTGATTTAATCCCATTTAGTTTACATGTAGAAACACAATATTTTATAACAATTACATGTGCAAGAAAAATATATTCGAAGTGAAGCTAGTAAGAGAAGTATAATGTTACAAATGGGAATAACGCATGAATAAATTCACATACAACAATCTAATCAAATTGATGCAATCTATCTAAAGCATTTTATATCCTTTATCTTAATTTACACACAATCTCACAACAACTAGGTGGGATTACACACGGGGAAAAAAACCAAAGAACATGAGATTAAATGCTAATTCCAGAGACCGGATCATATTGTAACGAGCAATATTGAAAAAGGTGGACACATTTATATATCTGGGAAGTGTTTTCAACATTCACGGTAACGCAGTTGAAGATGTTAGGATTCGAATACAAAAGGCAAGATTAACATTTTCCACTCTGAAGAACATATGGAGTTCAAGAATGGTCAGGATTAAAACTAAGATAATGATAATTAACTCAAATTTCAAGGCTGTCCTGTATGGACGGAGATCTGGAGAACAACGAAGGGGAGAATCAAAAAGTTACATTCATCAATAGATGCATGCGCAAGACATTCCATCTACGCTGGTATGACCAAATCACAAGAACATAACTGTGCGATAGAGCAGGACAACGACAGGTGGAACAAGAGATCTTCTTCTTCTTCTTCTTTGCGTTCGTTCTTTACGACCAATTTGAATCACTCTTTGTGATATGTTTGATCATTGCCAAGGACGTGTATACGTTGCACATTGGTTTGGTAGGCCCCTAAACACATAGACTTCTGCACGTTTAGGACATGTGCATCCGATTTCAGCCAAGAACAAGAGATAAGGGGCAGAAGGTGGCGATGGAGCACCTACGGCCTCCTGACAGCATCACAAATCAGGGCCCTACTATGGAACCCCCAGTGTAATAGAGGTAAGGAAAGACCAGGAACATTGGGGCGAGAGTTGGAAGCGGAATGCAAGAAATTGGGGAGATAATGAAGATATCTGGGGAAAATGGCATTGGATTGGAGAGCTTGAAAAACTTGTTTACTGACCTATGCCTCCCTAGGGTTATTGGATTGGAGAGCTTGAAAAACTTGTTTACTGACCTATGCCTCCCTAGGGTTAAAGAGTGAAGAATATTGATGGACAGAAATATGTTGTACGGACATATTCCTCCCTAGGGGCGAAGGGTGAAGAATATTAATGGACAGAAATATGTTGTACGGACATATTCCTCCCTAGGGGCGAAGGGTGGAGAATATTAATGGACAGAAATATGTTGTACGGACATATTCCTCCCTAGGGGCGAAGGGTGAAGAATATTAATGGACAGAAATATGTTGTACGGACATATTCCTCCCTAGGGGCGAAGGGTGGAGAATATTAATGGACAGAAATATGTTGTACGGACATATGCCTCCCTAGGGGCGAAGGGTGGAGAATATTAATGGACAGAAATATGTTGTACGGACATATGCCTCCCTAGGGGCGAAGGGTGAAGAATATTAATGGACAGAAATATGTTGTACGGACATATTCCTCCCTAGGGGCGAAGGGTGGAGAATATTAATGGACAGAAATATGTTGTACGGACATATGCCTCCCTAGGGGCGAAGGGTGGAGAATATTAATGGACAGAAATATGTTGTACGGACATATGCCTCCCTAGGGGCGAAGGGTGAAGAATATTAATGGACAGAAATATGTTGTACGGACATATGCCTCCCTAGGGGCGAAGGGTGAAGAATATTAATGGACAGAAATATGTTGTACGGACATATGCCTCCCTAGGGGCGAAGGGTGGAGAATATTAATGGACAGAAATATGTTGTACGGACATATGCCTCCCTAGGGGCGAAGGGTGGAGAATATTGATGGACAGAAATATGTTGTACGGACATATTCCTCCCTAGGGGCGAAGGGTGAAGAATATTGATGAACAGAAATATGTTGTGCGAACCTATGCCTCCATAGGGGCGAAGGGTGAAGAATGTTGATGAACAGAAAAAGTTTTAGATCAATTACGACCAAGTTTTGATGTGTAGATAGCACTTGATCAGATGATGCAGATATTCTGTTAAAACAAACAATAATTAAATGCAACTATGGGAGATGGTTGCATTGATAGTGGTAGAACGTAAAACAGAATGCATGGTTTAAAAAATCTAATAAAAATGTATAACTGCCTTCTTTAAGAAGGAACTTGTCAAATATCATTTTCTTCAGATTTTAATTTCAAGACGATTTTCTGTATAGTTTTAATTCTAACAAGTAATTGCTTCCGGGGACAGGTAATTACTTCCGGTCAACATGTTTGTTCTTTTGCAAGTACTTTTGATAACTAACCTTATAGCTAACATACATAAATGTATGCAGACACACTTAAATAAATACACGTACACGCGCATATGCGCACACACGCACATATATATATATATATATATATATATATCAACTTCTCGTGGGTACGGTGAGCAAATGGATTTTATGATGGCTGCTGCAGCGGAGGACAGAGCACGAATGAGAATGCCCAATTTGCCATGATGTCGATCGCATAACATAACATAATATATATATATGTGGGGTGTGTGTGTGTGCGCGTGAGTCCGTACATGTGTGTGAAATATTACTTTTAGACAGCATTACAATTTTTTTATGCCTTCGTCTTTTTCAGATTGTCCAAGAATACATTTAAATGTACTTTCTCTGCCCCCTCCCCACCCAACTCGTTTTCAAATTATCAAACAACATATTCGATTCCCTTTTAATTATAAAAATTAGAATCCACTACTTTTAATATGACAAAGGTTTTGACCGTCTGCAATTAAATTATAAAAAGTATTGTATCATTGTAATAAAATTGTTAAAATTACATTACAATGAATTTAACATGCAAAATGTTCCATTTCCCTAACATTAAAACTGTCAAAAACGATCTCCTTCATCATTTCAATTATTAAAAACGAACACTCCCTGCAGTTAAATTGTTTAAAACGAAAACCCCATGCAGTTAAATAGTTTAAACGAAAACCCCATGCAGTTAAATAGTTTAAACGAAAACCCATGCAGTTAAATAGTTTAAAACGAAAACCCCATGCAGTTAAATTGTTTAAAAACAAACACCGACTGTATCTAAATTATAACAAAAACGAACACCCACTGTATTTAAATTGTTCTTCTTCTTTGCGTTCGTTCTTTACGACCAATTTTAATCACTCTTTGTGATATGTTTGATCTTTGCCAAGAACGTGTATACGTTGCACATTGGTTTGGTAGGCCCCTAAACGCATAGATTTCTACATGTTTAGGACATGTGCATCCGATTTCAGTCAAACCTCCTTAGTCGCCTCTTACGACATGCATGACAGGTAACAGGTATTCTTTACACCCCAAATTTGGGCCCCGGTATCCACTCGGGCGATTTAAATTATAAAAAACGAACACCGACTGTATTAAATTATTAAAAAACGAACACCTACTGTATTTAACTTCTCAAGTATTAGCTATCACTGCATTTTTAATGTCGTGCTTTACTTCCCATTGCATTAAATATATATATATATAATTACATTACAGTGCTTTTAAATTGTCAAAAATTAACTCCCACTGCATTTAAAGTATCCCAAATTACAAGGGATTACAATACAACATGCCATAAGCTAATTCACACTCCTCCAAAGTTGCCAACAAAAACTTTCCATGGCATTTAAATTCTGTCCTAGCCGAAACAATGTCTGGCAATCTCAAAGCTTTGTAATCTTTCTCCCCAATTTTCCTCCTTCTACCATTCTTCTTGTTCGATTGCAAAAACATAATTTTGCCGTTTGAGAAGTTTTTAATTATTTGCTACTTTCTTGTATGCGAAGATGTAGATTATGATTCTGGATATTTAATTTTAATTTCTCCGTATTACCAATATATCATAAATTCAGTAAGACACATGCTACTAATCCATCATACATTCCGTAGGACCCATTCTCTCTCTCTCTCTCTCGAGATCACCGCCCAGACCGATGTACCAGATCTCCCCATAAATTCTATTCATGTGGAAATCTGATTCATGCAGCCTTAGGAAAAAGTAAGTACAACATCAGTGCTGAACTTTATCAAAAAGCAACAAACTAAATGGGTTGGCCTCACAAGAAGATTACCAACAGACAGTGCACCTCAAAGAGCAATGTTATTCCGATACAGTGGATACAAAGTCAAAAGTCATCCATGCATAAGATGGACCTCAGAGATAACAGAGACGACGAAAGATACTGTTTATGAAGCGCACACAAAATCTCGTTCTAGAAATTGTTTCTTATCCTGACGCTGTGAGACAAAACATGATTTGAGAAAAGAAATAAAGAAGAAGATATATTTGTGCCTTTTTGGACAATATTTCTTCACATTATCGGACGTTTGGTTAGAGTCAACTACCAAAATCTATATGACTTTGTTTTAAAAACTGCAGCAAGAAGCTAACACAATGTTGTTTTTTTCGTGTTTTTAACGATCCAGAAACACTTGAGCTTTCAGCTCTTCGGCTCGGTGCCATGCACATCGTAACCCTTTGGTTTGGTGCCACGAACAACGTATATCTGGTGAACCTGTGGCTTTTCTGTCAGCCCGCGGAATTGAACCCGCACTCACAGAGGGCTAGTCACCCGTAGTCCAACGCGCTACGAACACGCTGAGCAGGCGAGCTAACATAATGTTAAGAAACCAAGATTCTCCTTATCAAAATGGTTAAGCTGATTGTCTTGTGTTGTGAAGGTCGTGTCCAGACCCCATCATTCGATCATTAAGATTGCTTCCAAAGCTATAGTGTTCGTATTTTGTGAAATAATATTCTTAGAGGGTAGGCAATTTCTGAAGAGAGAGGCCAAGCCATATGGAGAAACCCAGTTCAGTAGAACTGATGTAAATGTTAGAAATAAACTGCAGCCGTATATTCAATTCCGAACGGAACGGAATAACCTAGTAAGAGAGAAAGATATAGAGAAGGAGAGTGAGAGAGAGAAGATGGAGTATATATTCATAAAATGAATATATCGTTTTTTTGCGTGTTTTATTAATATCTTTTTTTTATACAGCCATCTTTGATCTTTGACCATTATGAACATTATATTATATCAACGAAAATACAAAGAGTTGGGGAAGCAACAAACCCATAGCAAACACCAACAAGATCTCGTCAGCAAACTAAACAGAAAACAAAACACAACAATCTTTCCCCTAAGAACAGGTCACTGCAGGCTCAACCATCACATACACAGAATAAAGCCTGCTCAGAGTGCACAGTGTGCATGTCAGACAGAAACACAGATTCCAGAGCACATCATGCAGTCATGTCCATCATATATACTCCAACGAAACGAACATGGCCCCATGAACAAAGCATACAGAGCAAGCTATGGGGAACTCTCGAGGAACTCCAACTGACATGCAGCTTCATAGAGGCAACCCATCTCATGGTTTAGATCAGCATACGAAATCGAAAGCAAAGATGAAGAAGAAGAAGAAAATATTATATCATATGTTACCGTGTACTTACTTTATATATTTTCTGATATTTTACTCCGAGTAATGTAATACAAATAAGAAAGAGAAAATTGAGATATTTTGGACATATAAAAAGATATGAAGGGCTGGAGAAGACCATCATGGAACTAGACATATCGGCAAAGAGAAGAAGAGGAAGACCACGGAGAAAATGGATTCAGGATGTAACTGATGGTCTGAACATGACGGCTGCAGAGGCAGGACATCTGGCCTATGAGAGAGAGAAGTTCCGGAGGACTGTTGGGGTGGCAAAGTTCTGCTCAGAACAAGCTATTTGATGACGAATGTGATACTCATAATTGTATATTATGTAAAAGACTAATTTGAAAACAATAAGGAAATGACCAATGAAAAATGAAGGTGAAAAGGAGAACTATGATATGTGAGTTTGAAAACTGGAAGATATGGACAAAAATCAAGTTTGCATACTCTTAGAACATATAATCAATGAATCACAAAGCAGGAATTGAAGTGGGAGACAAAGGGTTCAAGAAAGAAATTGCGTCTATGAACCCTGAGACGAACTTTACTGAGAGAGGCAATAAATATCGGATTCATTCAGATAGAGGAGATTAACTTAAGCGAGTTGCCCAGGCTAGATCGATGTGGAAAAGTTACGTGCAGGTCATATGTAATGTTTGATGTTACGAAAGGAATATAATACAAATAAATAGTATATATATATATATATATATATATATATATATATATATATATATATATACAATAAGGCAGCGGGTAACGACAACATTACTGCAGAAATGCACAAAGCGGCTGATGATACAACTATTAGCCAGGTGCAAGAACTATTTAATAAAGTATGGGAAGAAGAAACTGTCCCAGATCAATGAAAAAGGGAATAATTGTTAAGATCCCCAAAAAGGTGATCTCAAAGATTGCAACAACTGGAAAGGGATCACCCTATTATCAGTAATGACCAAGACTTTCTGCAAAATTATTCTTAATAGAATCAAAGGAGCAGCGGACACAACCCTGAGAGAAGAACAAGCTGGTTTTAGATCTGGGAGAAGCTGCTTAGACCAAATAATTACCCTACGACTAATTTTGGAGGAACATATTGAGAAGCAACAACCACTCATACTAAATTTCATAGATTTTAAAAAGCCTTTGATAGTCTCACAGAATCTCTCTGTGGAATATTCTGAGATGCTATGGAATACCAGACAAAATAATAAACATTATTAAAAGCCTCTATGATGGTTCACAGTGTGCAGTTCGCACTGATGGTGGACACGGCGACTGGTTTATGGTTGAAACCGGAGTAAAGCAAGGCTGTATTCTATTTCCGCTATTGTTTGGAGTGGCCATTGACTGGGTGATGCGAAAATGTTGCAGGGGCGAAACTGGCATTGAGTGGGTAGAAAACAGTCAACTAGAAGATTTGGATTTTGTAGATGATATTGCCTTGTTAAGTAGAAACAACCAAGATATGCAAAGAAAAACAGACAACTTGTCATCTATAGCATTAAAAGTTGGACTGCAGATAAGCTATGAAAAAACAAATATAATGAAGACACCTATAGCAAGTAATGCAGATATCACACTGGAATCTAAAATGATAAAAATAACAGAGCAGTTCACCTATTTAGGTAGCAATTTTGATTGCACAGGAAATGTTAAAAAGAAATTATGATACAAATTGGCAAAGCAACATCAGCTTTTAAAAGTCTAAATCAAATATGGAACTGCAAGTTATATAGTATTAAAACTAAATTACGAATTTTCAATTCAAATGTTGTATCATTCCTAACATATGTCAGCGAGAGTTGGAAAATGACTAAAGATATAGAAAGCAAGTTGAATGCATTTGAAAATAGATGTCTGCGAAAAATAATGAATATAAAATGGAACGAATTCAGAAGAAGTGATGAAATCAGAGACATGTCTGGTCAACCACTAGTGACAACTGTTATAAGAAAGAGAAGATGGTGATATGTTGGGCACACCTTGAGGAGAAATGATCAACGAATATCAAAGCAGGCATTGAAGTGGGATGCAAAGGGTTCAAGAAAGAGAGGACGACCTAGGGGGACCCTGAAACGAACTTTACTAAGAGAGGCAAGAAATATCGGTCTCAGTTCCATGGAAGAGATTGAGCGAGTTGCCCAGAACTGATCAGTATTGAGAAATTGCTTGCAGGCCCTATGTAACGTATAACGGTAAGAGAGGAATTATTATATTATATATATAGATAGATAGATATCAGGTTTATTGACACGTACCACAAAGGTGACAGCAGACATTTAGAAACTCGATTTCCTACAACTTTCAAAGTGGATGTCACACGGGATTTGGTTGGAACAGATTGAAGCAGTTACATGCTAGATTTAAGAGGAGGAATGTAGCCTGTGACCTACATCTAAGACTATCAATAGCGTAGTTATGTGACAAGAGCTTTTGCATCTCAATTGAAACCAAATTAGTTTGCTTCACAACTCGAAAACGATACAATCGACCTCTCTTGAAAGAGATACTAAATGTTGTGATGGGAATAGTTTGCGAGTAAACCTCTAAATGCTAGTATCATAAAGCTGCATTTGCTGTAGAGTTAGTGTTACCCTTTTATTTTTTAATCAGTGGCGGCTCGTGATCATTTTTGTTGGTGGGGCCAGATACACATTTTCGGAAAAATCATGTTTTGGGGTTATGTTTTAATTTATAAAATAATAAATACACGTTACACATTATTTTTGGTGGGGCACGGCCCCAGTGGCCCTTAATGACGAGCCGCCACTGCTTTTAATATAAAAAAAACTTTAAAATTTGCAATTTTTCATCAGTAAATATGTCACCCGTAGCTATTATATTTTTTTTTATTCCAATGTTATCAAGCTGATAAATTGGAAGATTGTATGAAAATTGAGCTTGTCACAAATATTGTCTGTAGATGTCAAAATGAGTTGCTAATGGAATGAATCTCTTCATCAATTGTATCTCAGTGAAGTGTTAGGATTGGAAGGAGGGAGGGAATTTAAGAATCTTCTACGAGCCTTGTTTACTGCGGTTTCTACGGTGATATTAATTTCTCTAAAGTTGTTCTTGATGCCGTGGCTCAATCTTGTGCATGATCTTCCTCTTTCTCTGTATTCCTTCTATTTATTTTGATGTGGCTCTCTATGGTAGACGATACCAGAACATTCTTCTCTGATGATCAAACCATTGTATGTATTGTTCTGTTATGAATCGAATGATAGTTTCATTTGTAGTTTTTTTTTCTTCAATTTTTTTCATTTTTAATGGTATTTTTTATTGTTACTCCTGCAGTTCTTCAAAGACATCTCATATCCGTTGTTCCGCTCATTAACTATCGTGAGCACTCGCGTTTGACAGTGATAGCACAATGTTGGCGAAAAAATAGTTTTTATAAGATTTGCTATAGTATTCATATCTTTCTCTTTATATGTCATGAGTTGTATTAGTTGTCCCAGTATATTTTTGACTTTGTGCACCCACAGCATGATGAGTTTATTCTTCCATTTTTCCGTATGAAGTGAAAACTGCCTCTATGTTTTTTAACTAACTTGTTTTTGTGATGAATGTGTTTTGAAAATGTTTCTATCTGCCTGTATATCACCATTGTCTCTACATTTTCAGTACTTATTTTCATATTATATTCATCACCTCTGACATTAACTCGACTCAGCTGTTTCTGAAGAGATTTCTCGTTTTCTGCTATCAGTACTTGACTATATTAAAATAGTAATTCTAAAACAGTATCCTCTTCTTCGCTTCATACTTCTCTGCTTATTTTGTGTGAATATTTGCTATAAAAAAGTAGTGTGTAGAACACCCATCCTTGCCGTACACCTAAATTCACTTTAAATCCTCTTGATGTGCCTGCCTTTGTTCTTATGTAATTTTTACTTGAAGTGTATAAACTTTTGCAAACTTTGATGAGATGTTTACTAATTCCGTAATTTCTTAACTAATCACATAGCATATTCCAATCCACTTTATCAAAAGCTGTTTCCTGTGTTAATATAAATATAGCATATGTGCAACTACTGCTTAGTCTGTTTACTGAAAAGAGCAATGTTCAACACAATCTTTCTCCCCATATTATGTTACCAGTGCCAAACCTGGTCACTGACAACAAATGATACAAGAAAACTAGTCACAACTGAGATGAAGTGTCTATGCAGAATGCTGGGTGTAACAAGTAGAGAGTGGTTGAGAAATGAAAACATCATGAAAAGTGGGTACAACATCAGTACTAGACTTCATCAAGAAACAACAAATTAAATGGTTTGGCCACGTGAGCAGATTAACAACAGACAGTGCACCTCAAAGAGCAATGCTGCTTCGAGCAAAAGGCCGGCCACGCAAAAGATAGACCTTAGAGATAACAGAGGTGACGAAAGACACTATCTACGAAGCGCATACAAGGGCCCGTTTTAGAAATATCTTCTTGACCTGACGCTGTGAGGTAAACACTGACACTGTGTGGGGCAAGCACTGACGCTGTGAGGCAAACACTGACGCTGTGAGGTAAACACTGACACTGTGGGGCAAACACTGACGCTGTGAGGCAAACACTGACGCTGTGAGGCAAACACTGACGCTGTGAGGCAAACATGACGCTGAGGCAACACTGACGCTGTGCGAGGCAAACACTGACGCTGTGGGGCAAACACTGACACTGTGGGGCAAACACTGACGCTGTGAGGCAAACACTGACACTGTGAGGCAAACACTGACACTGTGAGGTAAACATTGACACTGTAGAGGCAAACACTGACTGCGGAAACACTGACGCTGTGGGGCAAACACTGACACTGTGAGGCAAACACTGACGCTGTGAGGCAAACAGGATTGGAGAAAAGAAGAAGAAGACTGTTTAGTCTTCTTCTTATTTCTTCGAACGCTCCATATCAACCACTTGTTAACCACTCTGGGAGATTTGTATGTGATCTGAGCCTAAGAACGATTGTACGTTGTGCTATTTATGCGCCTACAAGTAGGCCAGCACATCCGATTTCTGCGATGCCTTTAATTTACTAGGATAGCTTCCCTATGTCCTACATCAATCGCCTCTTACGACATGCCTTGTAGGTCGCATTGGTACAATTCTTTGCTTCCATTGCGGGCCCCGGCACTACACTGCCGAGTGTTTAATCTAAAACCTATCTGAGCTTCTGAGAATTGTTCCAGTATTTACCGTAATCTTCTTTCTCGCAAAAGGGGGAAGACTGCAGTAAAACTTAGTAAAGTAGAGAAACACGTAAGAACAAAGTACTTTAGTTTTACAAAATAAAAAAAACAGTGACGATAAACAGCAACGTTTCGACCAAAAGGTCTTTATCAAGCAAACGATACAACAGTTGTGACGAATTTCAAAGAACACTACATATAGACAACTACATACGGAGACATTCAAACGTATTAATCTTCTTTCTGTAATTTTGCATACATTTTCCCTGTGTAGCAGAGTAGTTGTATTCCTCTATAGTGAGTACATTCTTTCTTGTTTCCCTTATTTTTCCATATTGGTATTATCAGTGGCGGCTCGTCATTAAGGGCAACTGGGGTCGGCCCCACTAAAAGAATGTGTAACGTGCATTTATTTTATAAATTAAAACATAACAACTCAAAACCATGATTTTTCCGAAAATTGTTGTCTGGCCTCACCAAAAAAAATAATCACGAGCCGCCACTGGATATTATCATTATTATTAGTGATGTTTAACAATCATCTGGTGTTTCTTGGTCTGCTAGGAAATCTGGAAAATTCGTCCAACTCATTTTGCCCCAATTTATCCAGCTGTTTTGATGGTTTCTGCAGGTATAACATCAATATCTTTGGGACCATTTGTGCTTTGGGACCATTTGTATCATTTTTCTTACTTCTTCCAATAATATTACTGACTCAAGTTTATCTCTTTCTTCTGTATGCTGTATTGTATTATTACTATTTTTTAAAATATAAAGAATAAATTATTATATAAAACTACTAAAATTTACGAATAAATATAATTGTTTCTCAATTGACAAGAACTAAGCGAAGGAGGCAAGATTTCAGAATGATGATTAGTTTTATTAAGATATATAGAAACAAGCAATTTAACAAAATTACCTTTAATTCAGATAGGTAGCCTATAACCCCAGCTGTGGCATACTTGACGAAATAAAATGAATTTTGAATTTACGAAGTAGATATGCCGATATTTCCCCTGGCCACACGCCAAGCAAGTTGTTAGCACATATCACATTCAAATACTCACGAATGGTTTGATGGTTTGTTGTGAATGTCTGTTCGTTCCCTTACATATTTTGACAAATCGATTTTGCCAGCACGCCTCTCTGTTCTGCGTGAACTGTCGGTGCCTCAGTTAGATAAATTAGCGGGATGTGGAAGCAGAGATAACATCAGGATCGCTCTGGTCCCAATGATTGTCAATAGTTAGTTATATAATATATATTTCGAGAAAAAAATATTTTTTTATTCGCTCAACTGTCAGTAAGCGCTAGAGTCTACGCTTTCTATCATTACTTGATTTTTGTAGTAATTGTTCATAGCTTTGTTTGATAGCTCGTCTCAGCATTTCTCTATCAGGAACCATTTGATGTCCATGATTCATTTGTTATATAGTTTATTTTTTTTCTTCTGATGACTATCTCGATTATCTTTCATATAGCTTCCATTGTTCGTTTGTGTCGGCGAACATCGCTTTCATTTCTCGTGGATACAATCATCATGAGGATATTCTCTGGCGAATATCGCTTTCATTTCTCGTGGATACAATCATCATGAGGATATTCTCTAATTCTGGATGAGCGTAGAATGTGTCTTTAATGTGTAGATTTTACGTCATTCGTTCACAGTTTTATATTTATTATACTTCTATCAGTTATCACTTCGTCCATGTCTTGCTGTAACAGTTTTCACTGTTATTTAGGGAGTAGAGTCGGAGGTCAACCTAAAACCCCTTTATTGCACTTGGCGTCCTTGACCAAGTTGGTATTAAATAAATTGTTGACCAGTCCCAAGTGCTGACCAGTAGAGCATTAAACTCAAGCAAAGTGATTTAACCCGGGGTATGCGAGGACTTCTGTTAAGTCGGGTATCTCGAGACCAGGGCAGAGGCGCGGCCATCGTAAATAATAGAGAAGGCCGTGGCAGAGGCCAGCTAGGGCTTTTAGTTGGACATATAGACAGTTACTCTTGAGAAGTTGAGGAGGACGGACAGATTATTTTTTAGTGAGCGTAAGAGAGAGAACAGTTAGAACAGAGCAGCGGAAGAGTAAGCCACAATCTCTTGAGCGGAGAAGACTAGTTGTGAACACTTGAGCGTGTCAGTCAAAGAGAAAAACGAATCCAACGACAGCGAAGAATACAACAGTGTAAGTCGAACTTTGCGTTAATAGAGAGAAGTCGAACTTTGCGTTAATAGAGAGAAGTTGAACTTTGCGTTAATAGAGAGAAGTTGAACTTTGCGTTAATAGAGAGAAGTTGAACTTTGCGTTAATAGAGAGAAGTCGAACTTTGCGTTAATAGAGAGAAGTTGAACTTTGCGTTAATAGAGAGAAGTTGAACTTTGCGTTAATAAAGAGAAGTTGAACTTTGCGTTAATAGAGAGAAGTCGAACTTTGCGTTAATAGAGAGAAGTCGAACTTTGCGTTAATAGAGAGAAGTTGAACTTTGCGTTAATAGAGAGAAGTTGAACTTTGCGTTAATAGAGAGAAGTTGAACTTTGCGTTAATAGAGAGAAGTTGAACTAGTGTTATATAATTGATATATAAGTTGTGATAGATGTGAGAACCCACAACCGAGGATTTCTTGAACTTAGCGTAAATAGGGAGAAGCTGAACTAGTGTTATTTGATTCATAAGTTGTGTTAGATGTGTGAATCCACAACAGAAGATCTCTTGAACTTTTCGTTAATACAGAGAGGCTGAACTAGTGTTATTTGATTCATAAGTTGTGATAGATGTGAGACCCACAACAGAGGATTCGTCGAACTTTGTGTTAATAGTGAGAAACTGAACTAGTGTTATTTGTTTCATAAGTTGTGATTTTTTTTTTTTCAGATCCAGAAGCACTTGAGCTTATTAGCTCTTCGGCTCGGTGCCATGAACATCGTAACCCTTCGGTTCGGTGCCACGAACACCGTAAATCTGGGGAATCTGTGGCTTTTTCTGCCATCCCGCGAAATTGAACCCGCACACACAGAGGGATAGTCACCCGTAGTCCAACGCGCTACGAAATCGCTGGGCAGACGGGCCATAAGTTGTGATAGATGTGCGAACCCATTACAAAGGACTCTTGAACTTTGAGTAATTAGTTGATGATGCTGAACTAGTGTATTTGATTTATTGGTTGTGATAGATGTGGAAAAACCCGACAGAGGGTTCCTTGAACTTTCTGTTAATTGTAGAGAAGCGGACTTAATGGTTATACATTTGATTTTCAAGAAAGTTATTTATGTACTTTTGGTCTCATATCAGTTGAGAGAGTATGTATGTCCATTTACCAGTTTAGATACCAATAAACTTGTATAAGTTGTTTAGACGGCCGTGTGTGAATTTAATGTAGTCGATTGTCAGGTGTCAGACTTAGCGGTAGATCATACTATACCAGCGTTCACCATTCGTCTTCCTTGATTTATTCTTCTCTTTTTTTTATCCTTCTCTACTTTCCTGGAACCATGTACCAGTCGCCACGAGCTGTTACATTGCCGGCAACCGCAAGGGGAGCAAAGAATAGCAACACTGCGACCTACAACGCACGTCGTAAGAGGCGACTGAGGTAGGGGCCTAGGAAGCTACCGTAGTAAATAAAAAACTCGCAGAAATCGGATATGCTGGACTACATGTAGGCGCATAACTTGCACAACGTACAATCGCTCTTAGGCTCGGATCACATCCAAATCACAAAGAGTGGTTAACAAGTGGTCGATATGGAGCGTTCGAAGAAGAAGTCATCAGCTTCACTGCTCCAAAGCGAGGAGGTTGTGATGATGCTCTCACTGGAGGTTGTGGTGATGCTCTCACTGGAGGTTGTGGTGATGCTCTCACTGGAGGTTGTGGTGATGCTCTCACTGGAGGTTGTGGGGTTGCTTTTTATATAAGAGTTATGCTGCTGTACTACTAAAAATGTGTGGTGATACATTCCAAAGCGGCTGTGGTGATGCTCGTCTAAAAGGTTGCGGTAATGCGCTCATAAAGGTTTATTGTGATGCGATCCTAAAAAATGTGTGGTGGCGCTTTCCTAGTCGTGGGTTGGCCGTACTGCAGACACTGTTCAGCTGGTAAGTGGGCTCATAAATATCGACCATTTGGAAGAATGTACATCGGTGTCTTCAATATACGGGAACACCTTTTCGACCATCATTAAATTCGATAAAGTTTGCAGAGAGAGGAATCCCGTGAAGTTGGATGCAGATGTCAATGTCATCATTAATGAAAACTGTAATGAATTGTGACGCTGTGATTTACACGGATGCATTGATAGTTCACAAGGAAAGGTCCGCATGGGACTTATCATGACTTATGTGCAAGCTCATATGGCATAAAAGTTAATGAAGCCAGTGGTTGATTTAGTATGACAATAGACGTACTGGCGGTGACCAAAGCACTACCCTGAATGGAGGCACAAAACTACTCATGCTTGCATTCTGAGTGATTCATTCAGTACGAATCTTCTTTCCGTAGCACTTCTGTATCAATGGCAATATGAAAGCAGACTGGTTGACTGGCTCTGCCACAATCTTTCTTTCTTTTCTCCGATCCTGTTTTGTCTCACAGCGTCAGGATATGAAGAGATTTCGAGAACTAGCCCTTGTATGCGCTTCATAAATAGTGTCTTTCGTCGCCTCTGTTATCTCTGAGATACACCTTTTGCGTGGCCGGCCTTTTGCTTTGTATCCATTTGTATTGATGCAACATTGCTCTTTGAGGTGCACTTTCCGTTGGTATTCTGTTTATGTGGCCGAAATATTAAATTTGTTTATTTCTTGAAGTTCAGTACTAATGCTGTATCCACTTTTTCCTGATGTCTTCATTTCTCAACCGGTCTCTTCTTGCTACCCCCAGCATTCTGCGTGGACAATTCATCTCTATGATGACTATTTATCTGCCACCATATCGGTAGATATTGCCTCTACTAATAGATAGGGCTGACAATCTGAACGACCTCATAGAGTGTGGCTGCAAAGAGGGTTTTCATCTAAAACAATAGCCTTCAACTGCTAGGTTGCAAGACTTTGAATTGAAGACTGAAGTGAATAGCAAAGAAAAATGATAGCAGCACAACGTGTATATAAGTAGACTCATCATCCAACATCAAACTGGTATATGGTTATTCGTTGGACGTTGTTGGAGATATTGCAAAGTAGATCGGAGCACCAATCGACATATTCGGAGAGCAACGAAGATATTCCAAACTGAAACTGGATTATCGACGTGGATGTAATCTTGAGACAGGGATAAATAGGATCAATGAATATCAAGACAGTTACCCTTGATTAAATATACGGATCAGAATGCTGGAGAATGATAGAACAAAATATGTCCAAACGCTTCTCCTTCCATACAACTTGTCTGCGAAAGATCTTACGCGTGTTCTAGCATAATACTATCTCTAACCAAGAACTGTTTGCACAGTGTAAATAAGAGAATATGAACACCATATACCAAAAGAGACGCTGGAGATGGATCAATCAGACAAGTGTCGACTAACTCTTGTCTTTTTGACTTGGTTATATCCTATTAAAACTGTGTGTTCAGATGAACGTTAGGTTAGATCAGCGGTTCTCAGCCTTATTTGTCCTCTAAAGAACTTTCATCGTATATGAAAATTACACTGCCACCTTTTCAAGATTGTCTATAGAATTTTACAAAGATCAATATTCTAAAGTTGGAGTCGGATGCTCAAAATTCCACCCATCCTTCGATCTTTTATTTTTAAATCTTAAAATCTCTTCGTTATCTGGAGAAATTCCTTTCTGTCTGAGAACCTCTGAGCTAGACGATGTTCCATTTCTACAATGACAGGTTAATTATGTCTCCTTTCTGAAGTATTTAAGTTCAATCGTTTTCTGAGTAACTACTCGAACTCTCTGACGAAAGAAAAGTATGAGAGAATTCCCTCTAGCAAATGAAGAATCATTAAACTTGGTCAGATCTCACTCAGTGCCAGAACTGAACAAACATGATACGGAACCGCCAGTAAACGAAATGTGGAAGCAATTTGGAGAAGCGGTAATCTTCACTGCCAATGTTAGTTAAGTTGAAATAGCAGAAAATTAGACATCGATGCTTTGAAAATAGGAAGCCACTTGATAAGGAAACATTAAACTATGATTTAAAGAACGTAGATGAGGCGCGCAAAAAATGTTTGATAAATCTGACACCGTATATTCAAGATTGCATGCTGTACGCAACAACATATTCAACATTGCTATATGATGCATAAACGTAACGTATATTCAACATTGCTATGGACAGAGCCGATATCATCAATGCGGTACGCTCTCAATTGTGTGACATGGGCGGGTCTCAGACACTGGAACGAGTTCGAGAATTAGGCGTTAAGTTTGGACATGCCAGACAGTGTCGTCTTAGTGGTAGGGAGAGAAGATGCGTGGGATGGCTGCTGCAACGGAGGACAGAACGAATGGGAATGCCCAATGTGCCATGACGTCGATCGCATAACATAACTTTGCTATATGCTGCAGAAACGTATATTCAACATTGCTATAAGCTGCATTAACTTATGTTAACATTACTTTATGCTGCATTAACTTATGTTAACATTACTGTATGCTGTATAAAGGGACATGCTACTAATTGATTGTGTAATTATTAGTAGGGACAGTGGCGGCTCGTGGTCATTTTTGGTGGTGGGGCCAGACAAAAATTTCGGAAAAATGATGGTTCTTGGGCTCGGTTTATATTTTAGTATTTACTATTATTTGTCTATTCCGTGAAGTTATTCCCCCTTTATTATAATGATTTGGCGCCGCAAGCGCAAATAACAAACGGGATAACGTTGCGCCAGGGTAAGTGAGCTGGCACGGATCAAGACCCTACTCCACCTCCTCGTGGTGACCCTGGAAATAGACAAAGATCATGTCTGGCTAAGTGGGTAAGGATCGAGATAGAGCTACTCTGGTATAGGTAATAAAGCAAACACAGACACGCCTCTTGGGTCCTAAATACTAGTGAATGCCCCGTATCTTCTGCCGATGTCTAATGAAAAAAGTTGCATAAATGCAAAGCAAATGTAAGAAGTAACAACGTACGAGTCGCATGTAAGCGTATACTCTCCTCCTGAATCAATGGTCAACCATAATTGCCAGCTCTCATTGCAAGAAAGCCGGGCACTCTCTCCCCACCAGTTAATACCATATAACTAAGGTACAAAAGAGATCCCTACAACCTACCATTGACCACAGTCCTTCAACATGAAATAGGAAACAATAAAAACAAAAACAACTGTGCTTTTCTTCACTGACAGTTAACCACGATTTTTTACTAAACCACTTATTATTGAAAGTCCTCATTTTCTTGCCATCTTGTTGCACATATACAAAGTTATTTGGCTGATGTGCACCTAGCCGTTTAATTTCAAGCTTTTCTTCTATCTTTAATGAAGGAAACGGATTTCGTAATTAATAATCCACTTGATTCATTTTGAATTTCGAGTAAGCCACTTCAAAAGTAGGTCACAGCTTGTCAATCGCAAACAAATGTGCATTGAAGAAAACATATGTATATGAATCGAAACGAAAAATACAACTACTTTCACTACTGTCAGTAAAATGTTGAATACCATTCTCTAATGACATGAGCGAGTAAATAAATTAAGAAACTTGTTTTCATACGATGAAGAACATTGGGGACCACAGTGTTAGGCCTGGATTTACTTTGACCATCGGCACACTGTGGGTGGTGTAGTCAACATGACCCGTCTGCCCAGCGGTTTTAGCAGTTGGATGACGGGTGACAAGCTCCGTGTTAGTGCGTGTTCAATTCCGCAGGCTGGCAGAAAAGCCACAGGTTCTCCAGATTTACAATGTTCATGGCACCAAACCAAAGGGTTAAGATGTCCATGACACAAAGTCGAAGAACTGAAAGCTCAAGTGCTTCTGGATCGAAAAAAAAAAAGTCAACATCATGCCAGCAACCTTTATTTTTCCCAGTATTATTTTGGAACCAAATTGAGGCTGGGTCAACCTGAAAGCAGTTATGATCTAAAAAAATTATATTCTCCCGTTTAATTGAACCCGCACCATGTGCCTACAAAACAAGTGCATTAACAATAGGCTATCGCTACTCTTGATGACATGAAAGTATATTTAGTTGAACTTGTCCCAGTATTATTCTGTGTATATTATTTATATATTCTAGCTTGTCAATTAGCTTCTCTATCTAGTAGCATATTTATCATTAAATATTAAATTTGTAGTTGTAAGTTTTGGATTCAACATTGACAAATGTAACAACTTTTCACATGTCTTTGAAGATCTCCTAGTTGACAGAGTTCCCTGAACTGCAGCCCTACAAACCCATGCCTTAATCTGGTAATAGCTATCACTGCTGTTGTTAATTTCCTTAATATTTTCAAAAATAAATGCAATATTATTCTTTCTGAATTTAAGGAAAAGTAATGAGAGCAAACAAATACACCATAGAGTGGAATCTGCACCACTTGTATTTATGTGAATTAGTATCCCAGTTTATCCAGCACAAGTTTGGCTGCGACGGCATCTTCTATAGCAATACCTGAGAGATAAATTATGATCAATAATATTAATATCTGATGAACAAGCAAATCAATGAATAAAATACTAATATCTGAAGGAAAAAACAAATTAAATTAATCCATACCACCGGCTGATATATATATTTTTATATATACAGACTGATTACTATGTCAAACATTTGTTGATATTCAAGACTTACTTAGTGCAATATAAAACATCTTGTCTAATACACAACTCAAATTCTACAATGTAAGTCACTTTGTGTAATACAAGACACACCTTGTGTAATACATGACTCAAATTGTACAATGTAAGTCACTTTGTGTAATACATGACTCAAATTGTACAATGTAAGTCACTTAGTCGTGGATCTGACTAAGGCATTTGACACAGTCAGCAGGCCAAGTCTTTATAAAATATTGAAGTATATTGGTTGTCCCCCAAAGTTGCTCCAATTGATTGTTTCCTTCCATGAGGGCATGAAAGCCAGCATACAGTTCGATGGCAGCACATCTGATAGTTTTGAGGTTAAGAGTGGAGTCAAGCTGAGCTGTGTCCTTGCCCCCACTCTCTTTGGTATCTTCTTCGCAGTCCTTTGAACCACGCCTTAGGGGACGCTGATGGTGATGTTTTCATCCGCACTAGATCTGATGGTTCACTGTTTAACTTGGCTCGCTTAAGAGCCAAGACAAAAATGACGGAAATACTTCTCAAGGACCTCCTTTTCGCTGACGATGCTGCCTTAGTCGCCACAGTGAGACTACACTGCAATGTCTAATTACTAATTTGTCAAAGGCATGCGACCTCTTTCTCTGACAATAAGTGTCTCCAAAACAGTTGTATTATGTCAGGAGGTAAGACATCAAATATCACTTTAAATGGCAACCATCCAACACCAGTGCAAAAATTCTGCTATCTTGGGTCCACGGTCACTGCCAGCCTTTCTCTTGACGAAGAAATCAAAGCTCGATAGGAGTGCGGCTACTACATTCGGCATACTATCAAAGCGAGCGTGGGACAACAAAAATTGACATTGCAGACGAAGACTCAAATATATAGAGCCTGTGTAATTAGTTCTTTACTATATGGCTCAGAAACATGGACAGCCTACTCAAGACACGAGAGGAGACTTAACATCTTTCACCTTCGATGTCTCCGCAAGATTATGAACATCAGGTGGTACGACAAGATAACCAACTCTGAAGTACTACAACGTGCAAATCTGCCTTCCATCATGGGCATGCTCAGCAGTAGACGACTAAGATGGTTGGGACATGTGAGAAGAATGGAAACTTATCGCATACCAAAACAAATGTTGTTCTGTGAACTTTCGGAGGAAGAGGCACCAGGGCAGACCACTGCTCAGATATAAAGATGTCTGCAAAACCTCAATGAAAAACTTTTCTATAGATCCCAGCACATGGGAGGGACTAGCTGATGACAGAGTTGTGTGGAAAGCCAAATTACGGAAGGGTGCAGAGTCTTTTGAGAAGAGACTTATGTACAAGCTGAACAACAAGAGAGAAAAGCGAAAACTCAGAAGTTGTCACAGTAAAACACTTGCCTATTGACCATCTGTAAAGATGAAAAGGGCCATATAAGTCACTTAGTGTAATACAAGACATACCTTGTGTAATACATGACTCAAATTGTACAATGTAAGTCACTTTGTGTAATACAAGACATCTTGTGTAATACATTACTCAAATTGTACAATATAAGTCACTTTGTGTAATACATGACTCAAATTGTACATCGTAAGTCACCTTGTGTAATACAAGGTGATTGTGTAATACGCAACTCAAATTATGCAATGTAAGTCACTTTGTACAAAGACACGCCTTATGAAATTCAAAACTTACTCAGTGCAATATAAGATTTGTCTTGTAAAATATAAGAAGTGCATTGTGGAATATAAAACTCACAATAAAATATGTAAGACTAAACTTGTACAATACAAAACTCACAATGAAATATGTAAGACTTAACTTGTACAATATAAAACTCACAATAAAATATGTAAGACTTAACTTGTACAATATAAAACTCACAATAAAATATGTAAGACTTAACTTGTACAATATAAAACTCACTGACTGCACAAATATGTAAGACTTACCTAATGATTTAAAAACTGTCACTTGGTCTCTTTTTCCTTCTTTAGTCCCATTGATGACCTCCCCTATTTCAGCATATACTTCTGCCTAATTTGGAAAAACCAGAACTGCTATATATTTATATTCCAAATTGTGAAACAAACATGGTAAAAGAAGCAAATATTAGTTATAAGATATGATGCAATAAGGTAGTATATTCAATAATAGAGAGAATACACAGTTTAATCCTTTCACTCCGTAATTTTATTTGATCTCTGGATGCATTCATATTGCAAAGCTAGCTTAAATAAGCCAGTGTGCTGGCTGTATCAACTTAACAAATACTGGGAGACAGTATACGACTTTGTGTATCAAAAATACGGGAGACAGTATGACTTTGTGTATCCAACAAATACTGGGAGAGTATACTGACTTTGTACTTTAACAAACGAGACGTATACTGACTTGTCATCTCTTAACAAATACTGGGAGACAGTATACGCTTTGTATACTTTTAACATACTGGAGACAATACGCAGTATCTGACTTTGTGACATCTTAAAAATACTGGGAGACAGATACCGATTTGTGTATCTTAACAAATACTGGAGACAGTATACTGGTTTGTGACTCTTAACAAATACTGGGAGACAGTATACTGACTGTGTGTCATCTCTTAACAAATACTGGGAGACAGTATACTGACTTTGTGTCATCTCTTAACAAATACTGGGAGACAGTATACTGACTTTGTTATCACTTAACAAATACTGGGAGACAGTATACTGGCTTTGTGTCATCTCTTAACAAATACTGGGAGACAGTATACTGGCTTTGTGACATCTTAACAAATACAGGGAGACAGTATACAGACTTTGTGTCATCTCTTAACAAATACTGGGAGACAGTATACTGACTGTGTCATCTCTTAACAAATACTGGGAGACAGTATACTGACTTTGCGTTATCTTAACAAATACTGGGAGACAGTATACTGACTTTGTGTCATCTTAACAAATACTGGGAGACAGTATACTGACTTTGTGTCATCTCTTAACAAATACTGGGAGACAGTATACTGGCTTTGTGACATCTTAACAAATACTGGGAGACAGTATACCTGGTTTGTGTTGTCTTAACAAATACTGGGAGACAGTATATCAGACTCAGATGTAGGTTAATAACAAAATATGAAAAGTAGTAGATTTTGTGTAAGTGAATCATCACAGATTCTCTGAGCAGAAGTTTGCCACCTTACAGTCCCTGGAGATTTCTCTCCCATAGGTCAGATGTTCCACCTCTTCTTTGCCAAAGTGTCTAGTGGCATTCTAGCCCCATATCCAAGTAATATCATCTCCTTTCTCTGATCATGGTTGTCAGTGATGTACAATTAGTTTTCTTCTTCATTTCCTCTTTTGTCATCTTTTTTAACCTTATATTTGCAGTATTCTTGTAAGACATGTATTTTGAAGGATGTCTAATTTGTGTGTGTTGTCTGTTGTTCTTTTCCAGTACTAACTTTTGTATAGCAATATTCTGAGAATGTTACTTTGTTAACAGAAAACAATAGACAATATGATAATAGAACTGCTCAACTACTATCGAGTCGTAGCACTTCATAGCAGTGGGAGATTTCGATAGTCATTAACAGAGCTTGTGCTATATCCATTTTGATGACAATGGTGAAGACATTTAATCACAACAAGATGACTACTCCTTACTTTTGTTAAGCAGACCTACAGACACTCACAGATCCTACACCAGAAGGAACTGTATCATCTGTGTATCTTCTTCTTCGAATGCTCAATACCGACCACTCATTAAACCACTCTTTGTATGTGATCTGAGCCTAAGAGCAATTGTATGTTGTGCCAGTTATGCACCTACACGTAAGCCAGGACATCCAATTTCTGCAATGCTTTTTATTTACTATGGTAGCTTCCCATTACCTCAGTTCGCCTCTTACGAGGCCTTGTAGGTTGCAGTGTTAATATTCTTTGCTCCCCTTGCGAGTCCCGGTAACACACAAGCGATCTGTGTAACTTCGGTTTGGAATCTTATTTTCATAAATTGTAAACAGATCAAAATATTTGTAGCTTTGGTCTCTCTCTACAATTTGATAATTCCCAATCAATGGAAGAAAATCTGAACAAACATGGCAAAACATATGTAGATACCTTAGCCAGCAAGATATCCCCACTCTCCTTCAAAGCACCCTCAAAACTATCTGTATAAATAACTGCTGACTTCATAAGTTCTGGGTCAACCTCGGACCAATCAGGACGGCAAGCACCAACAGCTGTAATAAAGAAACTAATATAAACAAAGGACAAATGTTATCGATACAAAGGAAGAATGTAGTAAAACTATATACCAAAATCAAAACATGTAATAAATGACTGCCTTTTGGCTAAGATCAAAGTGTAGTACCCACTTATGGAGGCTAAAGGGTGGGAGCAGTCATAGAGCCAATAGGCAACTATGCAAATTTCGAGCAGCCATCATTCGAAAGAATGACAATGCGATGAATTTTTACACATTCAACTGTAACTGGGTCCACCCACTGCACATTACCATGTAAGGGTCCCAAAAAAAAAAATAAGTAAGGTAGTTTTACAAAGTACAAAAACAAGATATAGAAACATTTCAAACAAAAGGCCTTTATCAAGCAAATTATCGTTTTTATGTGTTTCGTGTCCAAAACAAATTACTACTAAGCAATATGTCTGCAGTTATCTTACTCATGGAAATCCATATCACTGTGTTTCAGTATGCAAAATTCAAAATAGTTTCAAACTTGTAAAAAAAAAAGTTACATGCCTCCACATTGAAGGTTTTTCTGTATAAAACATTTATGTTATAATTTAACAGAATTGAGAAAAAGAAAAAATGTATACTATTTTATTTATTTAATATAATTTATTTACTTTCATAACTAAAAGTATATTTTAAAAGAAAAACATTTCTGCATTAATATTTTTCATGACAGGCAATACACATACTTTCTTTTTGTGGTTCGAATGGTGCTGTAATTATCCTAAGATTCATGGCCTCTCACTGTATTATTAGAAAGGAAATATACTTGAACTTGTTCCAGTGCTATACCCTTACTAATAAAACTGAATAAATGAATCTGTTGTCACACCATGAGGTATATTTGGGGATATAGTGTTAGTTCTGTGTTTTTCTGTGATGAATGATGTGGTGAACATCACGAAGAACAATTTACCAAAGGTAAAGATGAAATAGTTCACGAGAAATTTTACATGAATCTTCAAAATACTATAGGCAATCAAAGAAATGACAACATTAAAATTCTTATGGGTGATCTAAATGCCAAGGTAGTAGCAAACAAAGCAGGTTATGAAGAGATCATGAGGAAATTACAGACATGGGGTAATGAATGAGAACGTACTTCTGCGAAGTAAACCAATTTATCATAGGTGGAAGGAATACAAAAAGCAATGTACCACCAGACCATAGAACAGAAAATTCATTTGATCATATCTGTACCCTAGTGACTCAGGCAATCACGTTGCGTTGATAGCATGCACTTACGTGTGAAATGTAAATCTCATTCACCTAGCTGGCGAGGGAGTTAACAAGATATTCTATATTCTACAGGATGAAGTATTGGGGAAAAAAGGAACAGAGACATAAAACATGGATAACATCAGAAAATCTTTAAAAAAAGGAAAAAGAAAAAGCAGATTCAATTATAGCAAAATCAAAGCTACCAAAAACAGAGCTCAAGAAAAATACACAGAGGCCAACAAAAGTTCAGAAACAGATAATGACAGATAAAAAGTCAATACTTAGATACTTTAGCAAGAGAAGCAGAGGTTGCAGCAGTGAAAGGAAACCTCGGACATATATACTACATACAATCAACCAAGTTGGTTGATAAAAAATAATGACAGGAAAGTTATTAATGTTACAGAACAAACGAAAAGATGGGTGAAATACTTCAAAAAACTCCTGAACAGACCAGTCCCTACACTGGTGTGTGGTGTGAATAAGTGTTGGTCAGCAAAGAAATAGTTACTTTCGAAACAATATTTTGTGACAAGAAGTATAAATTTACATTTGAAAACAATTATAAAAATGCACATACAAATTTTACACATCCATTTTATAAATGTAATAATGTACCATTAATATGGGCTCCAGGCTTTACATACTGGGCTTTCAATACAGGCACCTTGGAACTTGTTACAGTGACAATTACATCTGCATCTAAAACAGCTTCTTCTACAGATGCAGAGGCAACACACTTCTCTCCAATCTCTGCTGCCAACTTTTGTGCTCCTTCAAAACGATGGTTCCAGATTCGAACCTTGGAATAAAGGATACAAATGTACAGAAAATGTATGCGGCAGCTGGAAGAGATGTTCTGTGTGTAATGACATGAAATTAAACATTAATGTAGCACAGATATCTTATGTATGTGGTACATGTAAATTTATAAATTTGACACTAAGAACATGTTTGCATTTGTTCTTATCAACCAAGTGAACCACTCTTCGTGTTCGGAGTGGACTGGGTCAAGAGTACACTGTATCCTAGTTATAACGTTACAGCATGTAGGACAGCTACATCATAATTTCAGTCAAAGTGAATGCATATTATCCAACATGACACAAATTTCTACAGATGGGTAACTGTAAGATTTTACAAACAGAAAAACCCCACTTTTATGTACCACATCTGGAGTTATACCGTAGCATGGTATAAGATCTGAATGGTCATATGGAGACTGTCAGAGCTGACTCCTGCCAATGGGAAGAACAGTGATTTAGTGACCATTTTTTAAATAAATTGTATGCAGTTGTATCTATTTTGAGCTGGCTGACTTTACCAGAAAACATATTAAAACAAGCAACTACTGAAAGTTGTATATAGTTTGAGCAACACTAAACAAATTTAAGATACATAAACTACCAGTCCTGAAGTGTCTCAATCTCCATTCTGTTAACGGTTTTTACCATGTAAACTTTGTTCTCTTGGTGCTACCCTAGCATGCGCTATCCAAGAATTCTACCACACAGCATAGACCCATTCTGATTTCCTACCACAGCATAGACCATTCTGATTTCCTACCACAGCATAGACCATTCTGATTTCCTACCACAGCATAGACCATTCTGATTTCCTACCACACAGCATAGACCATTCTGATTTCTACCACAGCATAGACCCATTCTGATTTCCTACACACAGCATAGACCATTCTGATTTCCTACCACAAGCATAGACCATTCTGATTTCCTACACAGCATAGACCCATTCTGATTTCCTACCACAGCATGACCCATTCTGATTTCCTACACACAGCAAGACCATCTGATTTCCTACCACACAGCATAGACCCATTCTGATTTCCTACCACACAGCATAGACCCATTCTGATTTCTACCCACATGCATAACCATTCTGATTTCCTACCACACAGCATAGACCATTCTGATTCCCTACCACACAGCATAGACCCATTCTGATTTCCTACCACACAGCATAGACCCATTGTCATTTTTTTTTATTGCAATCAAGTGTTTAATTTCAAAGCCTGTCTTTGAATTTCACTATTTTCTACATAGTATGATATTTTCTCATATTACCATTAACATTTGCCACTCTGAGCAGTTAGATATTTGCACACCAAAAAAAAAATGTGCAGAGCTCTTCAATTCATCTTAACTGACAAAAGTCCTTCTTTCAATTGAAGGAAAAAGTTAAAGTGTTGAACTGCATTACAAATAAGTATCTATAACAGACTTTCATGGCATAAATCAGACCTCAGAGTAACATCAAATATAGCACCAGACAGCAGGAAGACTAAAAAATAATCAATTTTTAGACAATTTTAGTATGAATAATAGCAATGTAAAACAAGCTCACCACAAATCATGGGTTTCACATGTCAGATATAGGTCATGTATGTATTCAAGGAGAATCTAAGACCACAGTTAAAGAAAATGAACAGAAAATTAACCTAACATTCAACACCTACCTCCTCAAACTTAAACAACTGTGACAATGCGTCATAGTGAGTTCTGGCTAAGACTCCTGAGCCTAGAATTGCTAAAATCTTTGGATTCTCACATCCTAAATGCTAAAATGAGCAAAAATTGCAAGAACTATTAGAACATGTAAACACCAAAAGTAAAATATATGGCCAATTAATATTAAAAAAAACAAAATAATGGTAAGTAGTAAAACAAGAGAAACAAAGGTGTTGAACATAATGGTAAGTAGTAAAACAAGAGAAACAAAGGTGTTGAACATAATGGTAAGTAGTAAAACAAGAGAAAAAAAGGTGTTGAACATAATGGTAAGTAGTAAAACAAGAGAAACAAAGGTGTTGAAATAATGGTAAGTAGTAAAACAAGAGAAAAAAGGTGTTGAAATAATGGTAAGTAGTAAAACAAGAGAAACAAAGGTGTTGAACATAATGGTAAGTAGTAAAACAAGAGAAAAAAAGGTGTTGAACATAATGGTAAGTAGTAAAACAAGAGAAAAAAAGGTGTTGAACATAATGGTAAGTAGTAAAACAAGAGAAACAAAGGTGTTGAACATAATGGTAAGTAGTAAAACAAGAGAAAAAAAGGTGTTGAACATAATGGTAAGTAGTAAAACAAGAGAAACAAAGGTGTTGAACATAATGGTAAGTAGTAAAACAAGAGAAACAAAGGTGTTGAACATAATGGTAAGTAGTAAAACAAGAGAAAAAAAGGTGTTGAACATAATGGTAAGTAGTAAAACAAGAGAAACAAAGGTGTTGAACTAATGGTAAAGTAAAACAAGAGAAAAAGTGTTGAACATAATGGTAAGTAGTAAAACAAGAAAACAAATGTTGAACATAATGGTAAGTAGTAAAACAAGAGAAACAAAGGTGTTGAACATAATGGTAAATGAAGTTAGATTGAAACAAGTGTCAAATTCTCTATATCTTGGACATAAAATAACAGAAGATGGCAGATGTAAAAAGGAAGTTCCGAAAAGAATCAGAACAGCCAAGAATATACTTAACAACATGAAAACTGTATGAACATCCAAATAAATAACAAATAAACGAAAGATAAGAGATGTCAAGTTCTACATATATCCATCTACGTTCTATGGAGCGGAGATGTTCTACAATAAACATCAGATAAAGAGATGAGTTGAAGCTTGTAAAAATGGATATACAGATGAGTGCGGTGAGTGTTATGGAGAGAAACCTAATAAACAAGTACTTCAACAAATAAGAGTGACATGTCAATTGCTCAGAGAGATAGAAGTTAGACAATAAAGATAGTTTGATCACATTAAGAGACAAGACAACTGCTCAGAGAGATAGAGGTTAGACAATTGAGATAGTTCGATCACATTAAGAGATGAGACAACTGCTCAGACAGTCAATTTGAGATATTCATCAGTTAGAGGACAAGCACAATAAACTCAGTAAGAGATAACGAGGGGTAACAATGAGAGGATGAGCTAATGAAAAAGTCAAAACTAAGAGGACACGCAACTGCTCAGAGAGATAGAGTTAGACAATGAAAGATAGTTTGATCACATTAAGAGACAAGACAACTGCTCAGAGAGATAGAGGTTAGACAATTGAGATAGTTCGATCACATTAAGAGATGAGACAACTGCTCAGACAGATAGAAGTTAGACAATTGAGATAGTTTGATCAGATTAAGAGACAAGACAACTGCTCAGAGAGATAGAAGTTAGATAATTGAGATAGTTTGATCATATTAAGAGACAAGACACTGTTGGAAACCATCTAGGAAAAGAAGATGGAATGCAGTAGAGCAAGAGGACGACACAGATACAATTGGGAGGGGAACATCGGGAAGTAGACAGGCAATAGTCTGGCAGTGTACCCTTAGGTCAAGGGACAAAACTTGTTCAAGAATCATTACAGCCATAAGATGGTGAATGTAGACATGTACCGTATATGTTGGTGAATGTAGACATGTACAGTATATGTTAGTGAATGTAGACCTGTACAGTATATGTTAGTGAATGTAGACATGTACAGTATATTTTAGTGAATGCAGACTTGTACAGCATATGGTGGTGAACAGAAGAGAAGGGACATGTACAAGAGAGGATAGTTTAGATGCATGATTAACCAGCATGTGACGGGAACAATTAGCATGCATAATCTTCCCCATCTGCTGAGGGAGATTGAGCACATATGGCTCTGCCTAGATAGAGTTCAATGACATTGGTTCTTAAACACTGAAACTTAAACATTTAAACATTCATGTTCTATTTTTTAATGTATATTTTCTACTTAACTCTTTCTACGTGAGTTATTTCCTCAATTTTAAGCAGTTAATTCAAGGGAGGTAAAAAAGCGATCCCAACTACTCGTCAATAAATAAACATATATATATATTATTATATACTAAATTGAAGAAAACTGGACAACCCAATAGAATAACAAGGTTGAAAAGTAGTAGAAGTAAAACAGTAGAAGTAAAACTAGAAAGACTTCTTGTAAGGGAAGCAACTTTATGGCGCAGTGTGCGGCTAATAGCATGCAACGGACTTCCTCCATGGCGCAGTGTACGGCTTAAAGCGTGGAAAGAGTTAAAGCATTGTCTTTCTCTTGCCTGCTTTCCAACAACATTTTATTATACTATAGTTATCAACAATCATTTCTCTCAAAAACATACATCCAAATTTGTACAAACAAACACAGAAGAAACCTTTGTGGCTACAGCAGAAGCAGCAGCAGTTCTTCTTGAAGTTATAATGTCTCCATCCATTATCTGAAGGAAATACAAATGGTAACAGAAAACAATCAATTTTACTGAAACCTGTGCAATATAAGATTAATATGACTAAACAGACTTTGTGCGCATATGTGTCTCTGTTTGTCTCTGTGTATGTTTCATTGTTGCTGATCAATGTGAGTCATGAAGATCACAAAGAATCATCATTAAAATCAGACACATAAAAGATGTATAAACTTACAGGAATTTAAATACTCTTAATAGGTCTCATGCATATTGATTTATTTTGCATGGCTTCCCACTCAAAATATTGTTTGTATGCTATTATCGATGTAATTAAAACCACCGCAGTAAAACTATGTAGCAATGGTGAAACACGTAAAAACAAAGTACTGTAGTTTTACAAAGTATAAAAACAATACACAGCGACGTTTCAACTAAAAGGTCTTTATCAAGCAAAGAATACAACAGAAGCGAAGAAATTCAGACTTCTTATACGGCAGACATAACATATACAGACAATAAATCCCTTACAGCCCTAAAATGAAAATATGTAACTAAAAACAAAATAAATGTTAAAAGCTAGAAATGGAAAAAGAAGATAAAACAGTATAAAATAACAGATATACATAGCATATATACATTTAACATATAAACACGTGTATGCAACTATTATTGCAATAAATATAAGGTGTGTTACTATTTTGGTAATAATATGTACCAAGTGTTCCACCTATTGTTGTAGTTCTGCTGCCTTTCTACCAATTGTTTCCATATCAGGCCACAATCTTTTATCTATCTTTCCACAGTTCTTATCCATGTTTCCTTTGGCCATTCAGGCCTTCATGTCCCATCCAAAGTCCATCAGAGAACTGTCCTAGCCAATGCCCATACTATAATAGCCGTCATCGCAAGCGATGATGACAACAATCTCAGACGTGTACTGTTGCACCTCTCTGGTGTGTGCGGAGGTGACTGTAGAGTCCAATCCTAGAACAGAATCCCGACCACAGGTGGGGCATACATGATCAAGGTTAGACATGTGCGTGTTGTGTGCTCTGTCTTTTTGCGCTGCTCGTTTTCTCTGTGACTCAACAATACGATGATTCTCAGCTATTCGGGTTCCTCTTTTGTTGTTACAGCGCCACATTTGGCGATCTTGCGCAAAGGATTCCCAGCACGTATTGTCTATATCGAAGCATTTCAGAGACACTTTAAGAGTGTCTTTAAAGCGTTTTCTGTCCACCTGCTAAACGTCTGCCCCCTTCAAGCTCGCCATACATCAACTGTTTTGGGATTCGTTTATCAGGCATTCGAGCAACGTGACCGACCCATCTCAGTTGGGCCTTCTGCAACAGGGTGTTGCGCTTGGGATCTTTGCTCTTGTGAGGACTTCGCTGTCTGGAATTTTGTCCTGCCAGTTTATTTTTAGTATTCTGCGTAGACAGCTTGTGTGGAAATGGTTTAATTTTCTTGCGTGTCTGCTATACACTGTCCATGTCTCGCTTGACAATGTCATGTATGCCCATACTACATACATGCCCAACCCACCACCATCTTTGTCTTTTAATAATGGTCTGCAATGATGCATTTTTTGTTTTAAAAGTTCCCCATTTGCTATCATATTTGGAAGGAAAACTTGCTAGATTCTTCTTAAACATTAATTTGGAATGTCTCCAGCATGTGTATAATGTTGAGACAGTGTGCAAGTAAATTATCTTGATCGATTGATTGATTGATAGGACCATCATCTTTGGTGAGTAACCATGTGTGCTCCGATCTCTTTCTTACACAGGAAGATCTCAGTGGCAGTACACAAGCTGCATAGCACCGCGAGGTCATCGATGTCTTCTGCTTATTCTTATGCTCCATATCAGCCTCTTGTTAACCACTCTGTGTGGTTTCTATGTGATCTCAGCCTAAGAGCGATTGTATGTTGTGCCAGTTATGCGCCTACAAGTAAGCCAGCACATCCAATTTCTGCAACGCTTGTTATTTACTAGGCTAGCTTCCCTAGGCCCCTTCATCAGTCGATTACAACATACCTTGCAGTTCGCAGTGGTACTATTCTTTGCTTCCCTTGTAGGCCCCGGTACCACACAGATGACACTTCTAACAATAAAGACAACATGAAGAACCACAAGTAATTACAGCTCTTGGTGCACCGGTATCTGCGCTGAATACAAGGATGACAGCATGATGAGTTTGAATGTCTTTGTTTTGTACAAAAAATGACACCAATTTTGTGCACAAAATGTTGTCCACTTCACTGTAAACAGGCATGCAACCAAAATACCTGTAAAAATAAATGAGCAAAACAATGAATTGAAATAACACAAATGAATTAACATACAGATACAACTCTAAATATTTTCTAAGTTCCATACTGTTGTGTCTTCCACCTTTTTTCATTGACGCCTGACAGCCCATATTATAGACAGATTAAATGTGATTGAAGAATGGGTGGCCTAGTGGTCAGGACACTGATCTCTAAGTCATGAGGAGCATGTGGCTAAGTGGTTAGGACACTGATCTCTAAGTCATGAGGAGCATGTGGCTAAGTGGTTACGACACTGATCTCTAAGTCATGAGGAGCATGTGGCTAAGTGGTTAGGACAATGATCTTTAAGTCATGAAGAGCATGTGGCTAAGTGGTTAGGACACTGATCTCTAAGTCATAAGGAGCATGTGGCTAAATGGTTAGGACACTGATCTCTAAGTCATGAGGAGCATGTGGCTAAGTGGTTAGGACAATGATCTTTAAGTCATGAAGAGCATGTGGCTAAGTGGTTAGGACACTGATCTCTAAGTCATAAGGAGCATGTAGCTAAATGGTTAGGACACTGATCTCTAAGTCATGAGGGGCATGTGGCTATGTGCTTGGGGCATTGATTACATCAGTTCGATGTTGATTAATTAATATTTTGCATAATTGAGTACGTCATTCTTTTTGGCTGTACCAATATCGACAACCATCTCTCTCAATCTGGTCAGCGACTGGGATTCACAACTCTGAAAGTCTTCTATTCAGAAAGGACAGATGAGCACTGCTCCATATATGCATCTGTCAGAGCTTCCATTCCTTCATAGACTGAAAAGGTTGTGGCTCATTTGAAAAATAGTAGAATGTCAAAAGACTTCCTTACCAGTGTGCTGCCGGGGCCCAAAAGGGGAGGAAAGAATATGCAGCAATGTATACCTGCCAGACATGTCGTAAGAGGTGAATAAGGAGGGCAGGTAGGGAGGCCACCTCACCTATAGAAAAATAAGCCAACAAATCTTCACAAACATGAAAAGAACCATAAGGAATAACCTAACTCAACCATCCGAACCAGGGAAAGTTCCTAACAGGGGGCTATGACATATCCCAGGGAAAGCTGAAAGGATCTAGTGATGCAGACTAACCTTCTTTCCTGTTAGAAAACTGCCAGAATTGGTTGCTGGAACGTGAGAATGTTGCTTGAGCAGGGCAAAACAGCCCAGCTCACAACAGAGATGAAGAACTATGGGATTCTTCTTCTTCTTTTGTCGTCACACTGCTACCGGGTTGTTGCTCAGTGTTGTGGTTTTCTGTTTTTGTCTTGCGCTGTTCTGGTGGCTTGTGTGATTGTTATCTTTGCTCTTTCACAGGATTCTGCTATGGTTATGATGAACTATGGGATAGGATATAAAAAGGATAGGTAAAATATGGAAAGAATTGAAAGGGATGGCAGGAGAGAGGATGAGTTGGAAGAAGTTTGTTGATATGCATGATACAGTAGTTGAAGTTGATTACTAGGAATAGGAGGTTATGGATCGCAGTGCATAGAGTAGGGGAGATCAAGAGTGGAATGTGAGGTATCTTTCTTCAGAGAAGTTAAGAGCAACATGTCTGAAGAGACACATCATGGCAACAATGTCCCTGGAATCTCATGCACAAATTGTAGAAAACTTTTCTCTGTGCAGATTAACCTTACTAGCCACATGTGTATAAAACTTTTCTCTATGCAGATTAACCTTACTAGCCATATGTGTAGGAAACTTCTCTCTGTACAGATTAACCTTGCTAGCCACATGTGTAGAAAACTTTTCTCTGTGCAGATTAACCTTGCTAGCCACATGTGTTACTGCTAGGTACTGTAGTTTTTACTTTTTGGGGCACAACTTACATGCTAGTGTCTGCAATGACTAATATCACCCTTTTATTTTCTGGCCAATCATTAAAATTATTTGTGGCCCTGTGTTTGTCTTCATCTTCTCCTCTGTCACGCCCATTTGATTTACTGTATAACAATAAACAAATAAACTGCTATGTACCAGATTGTGTAGAGAGAAAACTAAACAATAACTGCCTTCTATAGCTTTCTTGTTGAACTGCAGATAAGCTACGATAAGACAGATATAATGAAGACACCTATGACAAGTAATGCAGATATTACCCTGGAATAAAAATGATAAAAATAACAGAGCAGCTCACCTATTTGGGTAGCATTTTGATTCTCTCTCTTTAGCCTGTTACGCCCTTGGCGTTTAGGGCAACAACAAACATACACCATTCTTCCCTGTTCATGGCCTTCCTCTGTATTGTGTTCCAGCTATGATTCATTTCCTTCAGCTCTTGCTCTATCGTTCTCCTCCAGGTCGTCTTGGGTCTCCCACGCTTTCGCCTACCCTCTGGAGTCCATCTCAGTGCAGTTTTCGTGTCGGAGCCAGTCTCCATGCGCATCACATGTCCAATCCATCTCCAGCGTCGTCTTCGGATGATAGTACCCATATTCTCTTGTTGGCATCGTGCAAGCAATTCTTGATTCGAGATAGTAGTCGGCCAGTACACGCGTAAGATTTTTAGCAGACAAGTTGTAGCATTTTGATTGTACAGGATATACTAAAAACAAAATTATGCTAGGAATTGTTAAAGCAAATTAGCTTTTAAAAGCATAATAAAAATATGGAACTCCAAGTTATATGGTTTTAAAATTAAATTACGAAAATTAAGTTCTAATGCTGTCTCAATCCTAACATATGTCAGGAAAAGTTGGAAAATAACTAAAGATATAGAAAGTAAATAGAACACATTGGAAAACAAATTGTGAAAAATGATCATAAAGGGAGGTCAAATTCATGAGTGCTGATGAAATCAGACAAATGTCTGGTCAATCATTAGTTTTAAGAAAGAGAAGAGGGCGATAGGGGGCCTATATTTGGCATACTATGAGAAAAAATGATCAAAGAATCACAAAACAGACATTGAAGTAGGAGGCAAATTGTTCAAGAAAGAAAGGATGTCCAAGTAAAAAACCTGAAAAAACTACTATGGGAGACGAAAAATAACCGACTCATGGATTTGCTGAGGCGGAGAACCTATGGACATGTCCGGAGTGCTATGATGATAGTCCTCATATAACTGATACGACTCATTTTCATAGAAGAGATTGAACGAGTTCTCCAGGATTTAGCGGTATGGAGGAATTACTTGTATGTGTACGTAAAGTACACAATAACAAAGGTATGAGGGGAATACAATAAATCAGTTATCAGTTACTTGATCCAATAAATATCTTCCTTACCCCTCATTCTTTCGCACGTGAATTGCAGTTCGTACGGGTTGGATAATGCCTACTTCATTTCTTTTGGAGAAATGTCCCAACGCACTTTCAATTACTTGAATAAGAGATGGGTAGTCAAGAATATTTTTCACAGTGTCTGCAGAAATAAAAGTTGGTGTCCCTGTGTCCATATTTTCTTTCAGTTTCACGTCTTTGAATTGAAAGAAGAATGAAATGCGTGCTTATTATGAGCCAACAATATTTGGTCTTTCCCAGAGTTTCTGAATTACCTCTAGCGGCGTAATGAAACGCCCCGTTTTGCTACTTTTATAGTATACTTAATAAGTGTGTTAGGATAGAATCAGAAAAGTATTCAAAGTGAATCAAAGGTTGTAGGTAAGAGGAACTTTGAACTGATGACGTTAAACAACAAAGCAAGGAGAAAGTAATTTTATTGCTTCTCGGCTAGCTGGTCCATAAACTTAAACAACTGGATCATTATTGTTGCTGGCTTTGCCGACAGTCAAATGAAAATATAATAGTATATTTCTATTATTTGTAAGCCTTGATTTTTAATTTCTAGTCGGCATTGTAAGTTTTTATTGTGGATGGGTAGGATGTAACAAAATACATCAGAATCACTATATTATATATAGTCTATATAGGCATTGATTATGTTAGCCTGCTGATGGTTTTCAATTCTAGAAGAGAACTGTAATCAATAAAAGAGAAACCTTACATCCAATTGGATAAATGTTGGTTAATGTCACGCGTGATGGCGCAAGATGGCTGACGTTTTTAGGCAGACGAGAGTAATAACGGAAAATGTTTTGCAAAAAGTATGCGCCGCTTCTAAGTATAATGTGCTTGTGGAGTTTCATTAATTACACTATACTTAGGTTATATTTGACATGTGAAACTATAATTTTAGCTACAGGATGTTGCATCGAAAGAATATCAATAATATCATGTAGTCAAATTCCATTTTTTCCCAGCCACTGACAGAGTCAGAGTGACTGTGACTAAGAGTTGAGGGTGGTCTGCAAAACTGCAGAAAAACAACTCAAGTAAATTGCTCATGAGTCAGATGACTCATTTGATTTGAATTTATATTCTATATTTAATATAGATAATATTACTGATGAACAAAATGTACCGTAAACAACGAATTGTAATGAAATGTACGCAAATGCTTAGATATTCGTTTGCCACTTTGCAAGGGAGGATACCCGATACTCATGATCTCATCTGATATTAGATTGATACAGGCAGTGATTGTTATACCAGTGTTGTCAGTTGATACATACAGTGTAGCACTTAATCACAATGAGAGATGACTCATACTATATAAACTCTTACAAAATGCTTTTAACAAATCTGATTGTTAAAATAGTTTAGTAGACTTATAAGTAGACTAAAACTTCTGTATTTCTAATTTTGGTTCCAGGGAAGGGTCCCAAATTCACAAATTTTATTTAATAATTTACCTTGCAAATCAAAATTCATCAACATCATCATAATTCATCACATGTGACGGATTAAAATATTTTAGTTGTGAGTTTCCTGGGCATGATGATGATCATCACATACTGACATAGGTGTGATGTAGGCAAACATAAGTCAGTAAAACATCAGAGGACCTGCGTTTTTCATGTTGCTACAGGACATATGTGGTTCATAGACCACTACATAAACTAAGTTCTTAGAGAAGAAAATCAAAACATTTAAATAAAGTGCTTCAGAACAATTCTTACGATATCATGGGCAATGAGGAAAAGTAGAAAGATGTCCCACACGATCTCAACATTGATTGAGGAACACAGACTCAAAAGGACAGGTCACAGTACATACATCATGAGGCTATATAATCAATATCGAACTGGCATGTTTGGCCTCTGGAAGCTGCTGGATTTGTTGAGGCAGTGATCGGAGCATGGACATGTCCGGAGTGCTATGATGATAGTTCTCGGATAACTGATGTTTGCCTGTTATTTTATACAGTCATGCCATCAATTCTGCATACTATTTTACCTCTGAATTGCCAGGGCTTTCTTCTTCTCATTTATGATTTCTTTTGTACAGTCTTCATTATTATGTTAATTATGGAGCAACTATATTTGTAATATTTTCAATTGCTTCATTGTGGATGCTAATTTTTGATTATTATTTTTTAAAAAGATATTTAATGTTATAAAATTTCTTTATATATGATATTACTATGTAAAACAAATTTTCATCTTTTTCTATACAGGAATTGACAGTCTGATTTTTGTAAGCCAGTTAAAGACTATTTGCATAATATTTGTGTAATCCACCTTTATTGAAAGACTAAACTTTAAACATGAATCAGTATCCAGCAGGCCTAGTGCCCATGATGGTTCCACAACAGTATATGGTCATGCCAAGTGCAATGCAACTGGCTTCTGGAATGTCAAGTCATCACCATCATGGAGCCCTTCAGTCAGCAGCAATGTTCCACCATCAACATATGGCATCTCAATCTGCAGCATCTCATGCTACCGGTTCATCTATCATTGCATCTCCTGTTACTTCTACAGGCTCCTTGAGTGCACTAAGCATGGGCCACCAAGGCATGGTTAGTATGGCTGGACTACCACCTCATATGGCTGGGGCTGGTGCATCTGTTGTTTCTGCCATGGGTGGTGCTGTACCAGGACTTCATCATGGAGTAACTTCAGGGATCCCAACATCTTATGCAGCTCTGACGTCCCTATCTTCAACATCTGCTTTGTCATCTGATCTGCTTACTCAGCAACAAATGCAGAATCCCTCACAGCATTATTCATCACAACACCACCACCGACAAGCTTCACCACCCTCCCTGCAAGCTGAAGGTAGTCGTGACTTCAGGTCAAAAAATGATGATAAAGGGTTAGTAATCATTTAACTGTTCTCTATTCTTTCTTTCCTTATTATTTTTTCTTGTCCTATCTGTCATATTTTAACTCATGAGAGCAGTTTTGGTTTGAAAAATTCCACTGCAACTGGAGATTTCAAACCTGGAACCATACATATTTGAGCAAATGTACCAACTACCACTGCTTTCAAGCACCAATTAAGCATTAATATATTGTATATTGAACCAATACTTATGTAGGGCATATCATCTTAGACAATTAACAAATAATCAATAAGATCACTGGAAGCCACAGAGATGTGATTTTACAGAAGAATGCTAAAAATTCCATGGACAGAGAAGACAAATGATGTTTTAAATCAGGCCTGCATACAAATAAACCTTATCAAAAGTATAAGAATCAGACAATCAAGGTTCTTCAGGCATATAATGCAAAGATAAGGTTTACAGCATTTGGTGATTTCAGAAAACTTCTGCTTTGTCATCTGATCTGCTTACTCAGCAACAAATGCAGCATTCCTCACAGCATTATTCATCACAACACCACCACCGACAAGCTTCACCACCCTCCCTTACAGGTAAAATTCAGGAAAGAAGATATCATGGAAGACAGAAGATAATGTTGGATATCTTGGTTTGAAAAAGATAATCAGAACTGAATACTTGCAGCAAGGAGAGAGTTGTGGAGAGACATGATCGCCTACACCAGCAGGCATAGCTCTTGATTGATTGATATTGTATAAAGAATAGAAGCCGATGTTAATATGTCATTAAATCAATTTAATCAAAATGCCAATAACAGCGTTAACAGATCTATAAAAAATAAATCCAGGCTACAGAATGGGCTTTAAGGGAAAGAAAAATTCATAAAATATTTATTTTAATTTTGAGCTTTCATTTTTGATGTTATGTTATGCGATCGACGTCATGGCACATTAGACATTCCCATTCATGCTCTGTCCTCCGCTGCAGCAGCCATCCCAAAGTCCATTTGCTGACCATACCCATGAGAAGTTCATTTTTGTGGGTGTGTTATGCTCTTGGCAGTATCCTGTCCAGAGCGGCAAACATCAACTCTAAGCATGTTAGTGTGTGTGAGAGGAAGAAGATAAATGTTGCTACAAAGCTGAAAGTTTACCACGTTATAGTGCTCACCACCATGTTGCATGCAAGTGAACAGTGTATAGCTGACATGCAAGAAAATTAAACCACTTCCACACAAGTTATAACTAAAGATTTCTCAGAATAAAATGACAGGACAAAATTCCAGAAATTGAAGTCCTCATGAGAGCCAAGATTCCTATCAAACTATTGCAGCAGGCCTAGGTAAGATGAGTTGGTCATGATCTGAGGATGTTTTATAAACTCATCCTAAACAGCTGGTGTGGAGCAGAGCTAGATGACAAACTACCGATTTTAGAACCAAAAAACAACACTTCGAAGATACTTTTAAAATGTTAAAATCTTTACATAGACATCATGTGCTGGGATCCCTTGCACATGGCCGTCAAATGTGGCACTGCAACACCACAAAAGAAACTCGCTTAGCTGTGAACCATCATACTGCTAAGACGTAAGAAAATGAACTATGTGAAAAGACAACACACAGAATTCACATGTGTTACCATGATCAGGCATGTCCCTGCTGTGATAGAGAATTGTGTTCTAGGATTGGACTCAAAAATCACAAAAAAAAAAAAAAGAGGTCCACATCTGAGGCTGAAACACGTCTGTGTTTTGAATTATGTAACCTGGAAATAACTATTGCATGTGACGTTAACATATAAATATATAATTTTCTTCCATGAAGAAATAATATTTCCTATTCTCCTTTTTGTACCAATAGTTATAGCAGGCAGACAAGTAACCGATGGAATGCTGACGCTGATTTAGAGCTAGATGAGCTTGATATGGACGAATCTTTGGTTATTCTGGATCACTTCAACTCTGACCTCAATTTAGTCATAGATCAAAATGGGTATGTAATACTTTTGTAAATGAATACAGTTTAATGGTGTACTTCTTCTGCAATCAGCAGATATCCTATTCTCAGATGTCTAAACAGTGAGATGAGTTTCCGTCTTGTATCCAGTCATCAGCTGGAGATCCTCATCTCACGGTTACCCCACAATTTCTCCTTTGAATTAGACACACAGGACTAGGTTTGAGACCTGATCTTTGAAGAGGGAACATGCCTGCAGAATGTGGTCGGAAATCATCAGAGGATCATTTTGTCATGTACATTATGAATTTTCAAATAGCATTCTGTGGACCTCGCAGGGTTTTGTCAGGGGCATTAAGGTTTGCCAAAGTTGAATAGCACACCATTATAATGATTCACACTCTTGTGATCTCTATCTGAAGCAGGGACTTAATAAATATACCTGGGGTTTCTTCTACTTGAACAGTTGTGTTTTGTAGTCTACATGTCTAAAACATTTGTGTTGTATAGTCTTCGCGTTTAAGTCAGTTTTGATTTCAGTATTGTGTATGTTTTCTGAAGTTTCTGTTCTACTGTCAGGATTAATTCTTCTTCAGCTTTACCAACCTTTGAGGTTCATTGCTGCAGATATCAGAGACCATTACAATAAAAGCATTGTTATATCATCTTACAAACATATTCCATCTCCACCCTGAGACACCAGCACCGTTACTGTCAAGCTTACCGTACAGTGGATACCAGGACACAGTAACGTCAAGTGCAGGGGCAATATGTCAGACTTATAACAATACACACTGCTAAACAGATAAAAAGAATAAACAAAAAGAAGTGGATAGATGAATGGACAAAACATCTATTTCTAAAAACATAACCACCTCAAATCCAAAAGATCTTATGAACTTTCTTACAAGAATTTAATGCATACCCACCTCACATACAACTTTAGATTGCCCCACAATGCCATCTGTGTGACTGCTCACAACAAGAAATGGTCACACACAATCTCTTCCAATACACTGCACTAGGAGACTTACACCACAAATACTTACTCTTTACCCAGTAGTTGAAAACATTTTATGTAAATGCATTACAACTCAAGCATACCTGTATATCTGCCGCCATGGCCTCAGTTCGAAGAGGACACGCTAAGATGACTTAAATCTGAAAACTAACTAAAACTAAACTTTCTGTTCTTAAGGGGGACTCTGGTCTGGAAACTATTTTCTTTGCTTTGGTATTAATGTAGAATTTGTATAACAATTTTGAAAGATTATGACTTAGAATAGTAGAAAAAAATTAGAAAAAAAAAAAAGTCAACGCGTTGCCATGGAAACAATACAAAATGGCACCCAAGCACAAAATTTCAAATCCCTAAGGCTCTGAAGTTAATGAATATAAATGAATTCTGTTTTCACTCTAAGGTGCGCAATTGTAATATCTACAAAATTACTGATCCTTTTTAGGATATATTAAATATTACATTTTTATGAATTTTTGTGTAAACACACCCTCCAAAAACAGCTTTTTGACCACATTTGAGGGAATTTTACCCAAAATTTATAAAAATTAAATATTTAATATATCCTAAAAATCATGTGTAATATTTTAGATATTACAATTGCGCGCCTTAGAGTGAAAACAGAATTCATTTACATTCATTAGATTCAGAGCCTTAGGATTTGAAATTTTGTTTTGTGGCCATTTTGTATTGTTTCCATGCAACACTTTGACATATTTTTAGTATTTTTCTACTATTCTAAGTCATACTCTTTCAAAATGCTTATACAAATTTTATATTAATATGAAAACAACGAAAATAGATTCTTGATTTTCAAGACCAATCCCCTTAAACTTAACATCAGTGGTGTGTGTGTTTAATAATTCTCAACCAATAATTATTAATTATAACTTGATCATTGTTGAACAACATTGTTCTGTTGCTTTGTAGGTATGGGGGAACAGTACTCAACAACCCCTCTGGATTTTGCTTTACATGGGCTGGAGTAAGAGCAACATATGGAGTTTGCCGTGGCAAAGTAAGTTTTAATTTGCAGGTACATGATTAAGTGCTCTTTTTTATCTGTACATTAGAGCATGGAAAACATAAACACTCTATTTATAACACAAGATATAAACATATTTTGAAAACTTTGCATGGGGGTTGTAGGAAGATCTCATTGTCATTTGTGGAGAGTCTTCAGGTTAAAAAAGAGCATGATTACTTTTTATAGAAAAAGAAGTGAGAGTGGTATCAAGTTAATGTCACTCCATAATATCCAAACAAATAGTACTGATTGCATTAACTCCTAGTGGACAATGACAAAAGCCATGTTTTTACAAGCTATTTGTTTCTATAATAAAAAAGGCCCTTTAGTGTGGCTCCTGGTTTTAAAAAAAGGCGTCACGAGGATTTGAGAATTATAGTAGGATGAAGATATGCGTGTTGTGCCTTCATTAAAAACACTTTGTTATCTTTGCAGGTATTCTATGAAGTTCATGTTACAGAGCACATACCAGCAGACTTTGGTGATGACCACGATGAAACTGATCCACACATTATACGTGTTGGATGGTCTATTGACAGTTCCTCCTTCCAACTAGGTTAGTGCCTCAATATTTTGTCTCATACTTCAGTTGGACCATGGTCACTATTTCTCATCTTAATTTTTTTTAATGTACTTTTCATTAGTTGTATATTAGCTTTTGTGTCTCTATTAGGTGTAATGCCTCACAATCCCCCTGTTGCTTCCATGTCCTAGTTAAAGCATCTGTCATTTCTACATTGCTTTTTTTATCTAAAATAAGGGAACCTGAGAACGCTGTAGTGCAGATTTTAGACAATACCTTATTCTAGGTATGGTAGGCTAATTATTCTCATCCTTGGTGAAGACGGTGGCAGGTAAATGTGTAGAATATAAAGACATTTTGTTAGCTATTTTGCATGCTAACGATTTTTCAGGCCAACATTTTTGTATTATAATTTCACATTTGATTACTAAGTTTTTTATAGATGCTACTGATATACACTGATGTCTTAAGTTATAACTAAAATATGTATTGAATGAGAAGAGAATTTAAGATTTTATTTGCCTGCGTTGACAGGTGAAGAGCCATGGTCATTTGGTTATGGTGGAACTGGCAAGTTTTCCACAAATAATCGTTTCACTGATTACGGGGTACGCTTTGAGGAAGGGGATGTTATTGGAGCAATGCTTGACCTGGACTCGCGTCCCGCATCTATTTCATTTATGAAGAATGGTACCTGGTATGGAGTCGCAGCACCACTTCATGGGTTTCCAGTGGGTAGCAAAGACATGGCTCTTTTCCCCCATATACTGTCGAAGAATTGCAGGTTAGTCAGCTGTCTCATTCTTGTGTCTCTATTTGCTGTTGTAACTGTTCAATAATACTTTGATTTCTTAACCATAATTTGCTTTTAGTTTTTACCTTATTTGTGCTGTCTTATTACAAACTTAGTGCCTTGACTAAGGCAATGCCCATTGGGCTATTTGTATTTATTACATTCCTTGATTTCACAGTGCAATACACATAGTAAGTTTGAATATAATTTATTCCATAAACAACTTATATTCTTATAATACTTGTGCGAGTTTTATGTGACTTATTATGGTTCCGACATGGATTGATTGATTAGCTACTCTATTTATGGTCAGTAATTTGCAGACCTGTGATTGTCTCAATCATTTTGTTCTATTACTCTTGAGTCATAGATTTAATTAACATTGTTATTGTTCTCGTTCAGAAAGTAATGGCAAACTACTGAACGTATAAGTGATGCCTAGAAATCGATGACTCTTTTACTGTTGTTGGTGGCAAAGTCCTGTAAAGGACATGCCATGTTTTTAATTTTCATAGTTCTCTAATAATATACTTTTTTTTTAAAAGTCATTACAAAGCTCCATATTGTGTATATTATTAGTTGTGATGGGACCTATATACACATTTTTAGAATTTTACCTTAAGTATATAAACTATTTCTGTTTATTGTTAATTCTTGTCTATTTCTGATATTCAAAATAGAAGCATTATTTATTTGTTTTATTGCACCTATTACAGAGCAACAAAATATATGATTTATTACAGCCGACATTATTGTGTCAAACTACAAAGGTTTCTACCAAATAGCACATTCGCTTATTGAACCGTTGCTAATTATGGACATGTGATACTTTGTCAAATTGTGTAATGTACTACAAATATTACTCTTATGAGGTTGTTCGGTCTGGATTATTCAGCAAGATTTATCATTTCTAAACCGGGTTTAATCTCCTCAGTAATATGTTTTGTATGTTGGTTATCAAGATTGGGATGCAAGTGTTTTATTCTGCACACATTTATTTTCACACCAAAGATCTTACCTGCATTGTGATTTTAAATAGCTGTTGTTATTATCAATGAACTGGCTGTAAAGATTAGATTGCTGGTTTATATATAAAAAAGTTATATTTAAAAAAATATTGTTCCGTTTAATAGCTTCAGCGCATGTAAGAAAGGCCTTCACAGATAGTTTATTGATTGCATTGGGAATTGTTGAAAGGATTGTGGTTTACATGTTTTTCATTCCTCTCTTTACTATAATTGTGCGAAATTATGAGTTTGTAATGTCTGTTTGTGCGATCTTTTGTGCAGGAATTTTAGGTAATAATATTCTAGAGATCACTAGCTTGCCTACTTCCATGATCTGTTGTGCAGTTTAATCACTTGACAAATCTTTTGTATAGCATTTAGTGTATTCTTGTTTTTTAAAAATGTGTATATACAGCTGTCATTACTGGTGTTCTGTATAATTACATACTTTCATTGTGGATTAGTTTTCTTATGACAGTATCACTAGTTAGTTTTAATCACAATCTTTGAGAATACAATGCTAGCTGTATTGGAAGACCGCATTGACTAAACTGTATAATTGCAGTTACTCATGCTTGCCGTACATCAGAAACATATACTATTTAAGCATTGTTTTATATAATTCTAGTGCTTATCTTGAAAATCAAACATACATTATTACGCCTGTGTGTTGTTGGGGCCCGCAAGAGGAGAAGTGAATAGTAACACTGCTACGAAGCTACCTTAGTAGATAAAAAGTGTCACAGAAATCGGACATGCTAGCCTACGTGTAGACAAATAACTGGCACAATGTACAATCGATCTTCGGCTCAGATGACATACAGATCGCAAAGAGTGGTGTAACAATTGGTTGATATGAAGCGTTCAAAGTAACATATTATTATATTAGTTTTCTATATCTTTTTTTTTTTTTGATTGTGGTAAATGACCTGGAGGTTTAAATATGGAGCCAATTTTTTTCAATGATTTCACACAGGAATGGAATAATTTGACATAAATATTGATATAGTTTGACAAAAAATTCTATTGTACATATTAATTACACCATGAAGCACCAGGTCGAATGGATTAGAGCGATGGGCTCCCATGCGGGAGACCCTGATCCAATCCCCGGTAGGACCAATGAGTTTTTTCTTTGGGGGACATAAAGAACTATCCTAACCTGAACATTATGTGTCGACTTCACTAGCCATGCGGCCATTAAATTCCACATGCACATCTCCCCTGTCCTATACTGCCCTAAAAAAGGCTGTAACAGCAAGGTTTTTTTTATTTACACTACAGTGCACACAATGCTGTAGAACCTCATTTTGTTTGCTGTATGACCTATCCTTCTTTCTGGCACTCAATGTTCATCATAACATTTAAGCAGAATGTAGAAAAGCCGCAGCTGACATGTTACTGTATCCAGTAAAATGGTACATAAATGATAGTCAAGTGTATTTGTAGTGTTTCTTCCTTCAGATGCGAATAAAATTGCTATTAATTATTTATGCTAATAGATTTCATTAGACTTAGTTTTCATCTTTCCTCATTTGCACATTTGGTATTTTCTTGAAATCTATTTCATCCAATCATTCACATTTATTATCATAGTACACATTTGTTTACTTTCTGTGTTTAGTTTGATTTGTTACATTGATGTTATGTTTATCTGTAAGCTGCTTCTAAATGTTTGTGGTCCTCTCACATATTTTTTTCAGATGACCTAGTTTTATTTTACAAGAAATATTTGTTTGCAAACAGTGTTACACATTTTTAGTTCTTAGGTGAAATCATGAAACAATATCATGGTGTAATTTTTATTTTTTTAAGATTTCAGTTCAGCTTGTAGTTTACACCTATGATTTTTACTGTCCACACCTTCATATCATGCTTTGGGAATCTCACCCTGCTTGCAGTTTTTCTGTCTGCAAATTTGTTTCTCATTTACTATGTTCATTGCATGCTTATAATATTAGATATCATCTGAACATTTCATACTCATCACTTGCAATTTATGATTTGATTAATAGAAATCTATTTGAGCCGCGTTTGGTATGAAATCCTACTGTTACCAACTGCAGACTTACCTAGGGTTAAGTACTATTTAAACCTTTGTTTTGTAGTTAAAGTTTTGATTCCAGGGATGTATCTCATTATATATATTTAGTGCATCATACATGCATTTCAAGTGTTATTAACTAATATTTACTGTGCACATTGTGATTTATGTTGACTTTCCTTCTTCAACCACTATATGGTACTGCTATTTTGCTAACGTGTATGTATGTATGTGTGTGTGTGTATATACATGCACATATACAAACTCCCTAAAATACTTTCCTCTGTCCACGGAAGTGACACCGTATGCTTTGATCTATTGTTGACAACTGATAGCTGTCGTCGTCATCAAACGTCTTAACCTTGCTATACTTTGATACCCCTTACAATTATTTGTATGTGAGAAACAACTAGCAGCAACAATTATTTGTATGTGAGAAACGACTAGCAGCATCAACAAAGATAAAGCGCCAATATCATCTGGATAATTAACCCTTTGAACCCTGGTCACCTGCACCTTATAAATAGTCTCAGACCTTATATCGGGAGCCCAGGTTCTAGGGGTTAACAGTGGGAAGATATTCTGTCTATGTAAGAATTTAATGCAGTGTTTGCTTAGTGGCTTGCTTCATAAGAATTGTTTATATAGGTACAAAATTGAGGCGACCACACAAGATTCAATACATATATATAATTTTGTGATTGTTCAGTGTTAAACACAAGTACTCTAGCTGTGTGATCACACTTACAAAACTATACCATGTTATTGTGCAACTTTGGAGGAGTGGGTGGTCGAATGATTAGGACACTGGTCTCATTGTCATAAGGATGCAGTTTTACACCCAGGTGCTGTTGTTTTGAAGGACCACATGGTACTACATTAAGCTGCACCTATTCTTTTCTCACAGTAAGCTGTTGGCATTTTAATGTATATACAGCTGCTGGAAAATAGTTGAAAAAGAAAACGCCAAAAAAAGACCGATATATCAAGCATAAACTAGCTAACCACACAAGAAAATTCATGGCTTTGTTTTTATAAAATAACTTCTCAATACATAATTACTTTTTTAAGTATACACTATTCCCATGCTTTTCTACAAAAGACTGCCACATTCAGCTCCAGATATTATCCTCACATCTCTTTCTCATACCAGACACATCCTCTTACAAAATGGTCTTTGATAAGAACCTGAATTCCAGAAACATGTAAATAGTCATTTCCTGTTCATGTATCCTTGACACGTTACTAGTTCTAGTATTTATATGACTTATTTTTGTACTTATTTTTATACAAAACTGTAATAAGACCAATTGTTTTATATAGATTTGAAACTTGGAGCACAACAAAACAAGGTGAAACATCATTACAGACCTTTGAAAATGATCTTAAGACAAATCTTTGTTCCCAGCAATGATGAAAATCCTGGAAAATGAAAAATAATAAGGATATCTATGATTTGCTTAAATCACTTAATAACCACCATGATGGGATTCTTTCTTTCTTTTGTCCTTCTCTGCTTTTTTGCCGCTAGGCGTAGCAGGTTTAACTGATGATCGGTTTTCGAGATAATGCACGCTCGGTCGCTTGATATGGTGTGGTATTGTGGAGTTTTAAGATGTCTGTAACTCCATCAACCCATCTTTTCTTGGTCTGCCCCTTCCTCTTGATGATTCCATTTTCAGGTTGTACGCTCTTGCAACTGGTGTATTCGGGTTCATTCTGACCAAGTGGCCAAACCATTTGAGTCTCTGTTTTTCAATAAATCTAATAGCAGGTGTTGTTCCGACTGTTCTTCTAATTTCCTCATTTCTTATATGGTCTCTTCTTGTTTTATTTACTGCTTTCCTCAGGCATCTCATTTCGCATGTGGTAATTTTCCTTTCTTGTTCTTTTGTCAGTGCCCATGTTTGGCTCTGGTAGCACAGTGTTGGTAGAAAGATTGAATTTATAATCTGTCTTTTAGTGACTTCTGTCTTTTGAATATTGATCTTCATGTTGTATTTGAGGCAGCTATTGTTGAGTAAGTTTATGTGTTCTTGAAGCTGTTCAATATTATTATGGAATATACACTGGTCGTCAGCGAAGAGCAGTTCATTTTGTTGGTCTGCGTTGAATGATGCTTCATCTATTTTGGTGATACTATCCATGTATATAATAAAGAGAAGAGGTGATAATACACATCCTTGCCGTACTCCTGATGTTACTGGAAACCAATTTGTGAGTCCGGCGCTTGTTCGTATGGCACTTTCACTTTCCATATATATGGCTCTAACACAGTCCAGCAGTGTTCCTTTTATTCCGTAGTTTTCGAGAACATCCCATAATATGTCTCTGTTAACCCTATCAAATGCCTTCTCTTGGTCTATGAAGGCTATATTCATTTGATTTTTGTGTTCTATAGTCTTTTCACTAATTTGTCTTAGAGCAAATATTGCATCTGTGCACCCTTTTCCTTTTCTAAATCCAAACTGTTGTGGGCTGAGTGTTGGCTCCACAATTGGTCTTATTCGTTGCTCAAGAACTCTTGCAAACATTTTTCCCACATGGCTTAGGAGGGAGATGCCTTTTTGAAAGGTTTTTACCTTTTTCTTCCATATTGGTACTATAATAGCTTTTTGCCAATCTGAAGGGACAGTTCTTTCTTCCCATGCCTTCTTGAAGATGTAATGTACCCAGGTTACTCCAATCTCTCCACACGACTTTATTGCTTCTGCTGTTATTCCATCAATTCCCGCAGCCTTGTTCTTTGGGCTTCTCTTAATAGCTTCTCTTACCTCACTTACTAGTATTTCAGGTTCTTCAATGTTTGCATGTCTCGGTTTGAATGATGTTTTATTCCCAGTATCTGGTATATTCAAGAGGTCTTTGAAGTATTCTTCCCATCTTTCTCTGATCTTAACTTCTTCATGTATAGGTTTACCTTGACTATCATTTATATGATGGGATTAAATTGGGAATTAAATAATGAAGGTTATTAAATGGGAATGCAATGACCTGGAATACAATGTTATTGAAAAAAATGGCTTGAGTCCTAAAGTTGCATATACAAAAAAGATGAATGGAAAGAGACCATAAGTCAGACCAAGAAATAAATGGAGATGTAACATTGAAGCAGATCTAGAAATATTAGGAGTCAACAATTGGGAAGAGAACGACTAAGAACAGAGATAAATGGAGGGGGATGCAACAATGAACCTCAAAGGCCAGAAAGGCTGAAAAAGAAGACTTGTACTTGCGCACAAATATCGAGTTCGAAAGACACTACAGTACAACTGAGTACTGATAAATGAATGAATAATGAACAACTATTAAGGGGGGACTCAAACTTTTTTTGTTTCTTTCATATTAATGTAGAATTTGTATAACAATTTTGAGAGATTATAACTTTAAAAGAGTAGAAAGTTTAGTTAACAAAATATGTCAATGTGTTGCCATGGAAACAATACAAAATGGCCACCAAGCACAAAATTTCAAATTCCTAATGCTCTGAATCCAATGAATATAAATGAATTCTGTTTTTAATCTTATGTGAGTTATTGTAATATCTAAAATATTACTCACGCTTTTTATGATATATTAAATATTACATTTTTATGAATTTTGGGTAAACTCATCCCAAGAAAAGCTTTTTTAACCTAATTTTGAGGTTATTATTACCAAAAAATTTATAACAAATGTTATATTTAATATATCCTAAAAAGCATGTGTAATATTTTAGATATTACAATTGTTCACCTTTGAGTGAAAACAGAATTAATTTACATTAATTAGATTCAGAGCCTTAGGGATTTAAAATTTTGTTTTGGCGGTCATTTTGTTTTGTTTCCATGGCAATGCTTTGACATTGTTTTGTAACCTAACCTTTTTTCTACTCTTCTTAGTCATAATCTTTCAAAATGGTTATACAAATTTTACATTAATATGAAAACAACGGAAATAGTTTCTTGACCCAAACACTACAGAGTCCTCCTTGAATGGGAATTTAATGCACTTTTAACTACTCATCTTCTTCAGGGATAACTGGGAAGTCAGCTTCATGTTTCCCCAAAGCTTAGTTTCCTGGTTGATGGGTGTGGCCACATGTTGCTTCTCAGCTCATTGAGGAGTCTTGTAGGACATAGTGTAGGGTCTGTTTTGCTTGTTGATACAGGCAGAGATCCATTTGACTTATTCCTAGTCTATGTAAGTGTCTGCAGTGTCCAGTACATATGTGAAATATAATCTTCTTCTTTGTGTTCATTCTTTACGACCAATTTTAATCACTATTTGTGATATGTTTGATCTTTGTCAAGAACGTGTATACGTTGCACATTGGTTTGGTAGGCCCCTAAATGCATAGAATTCTACACGTTTAGGACAAATGCATCTAATTTCAGCCAAACCTCCTTAGTCGCCTCTTACGACATGCGTGGCAGGTAACAGTGGTTCGATTCTTTACACCCCAAATTTGGGCCTGGTAACCACTCTGACCTACATTAAAGACCTAAAACAGATAGCAACGAACCGCAAGACATGGAGAGCTATGACCTCTGCCCTATGCGCCGCCCACAGGCCCAAGAGGAAAGACTAACTAACTAACCACTCTGGCGTGAAATATAATGACATGGTCTGTTCTGCTGAGGTTTTTGAGAAAGTCTTTTTTCATAATTGTATCCAGTTTGCCTTCCAATCTACTGCAGATTTTCTCTTTATGGGAGTTTTGATCTCTTGAAAAGATGGTGGCTGATAAATTTGTTCTTTGACACATCCTTCAATGCCACAGTGAGATATAAACCACTGCTGGTGAATTTATGTCTTTTTTAACGGCCATTAGAGTTCTCTTGCTAACTTCTCGTTCTAAGTTTAACCGAGAAAATACATAAATGTGCTACCTACAGCATTTGACAGTGATGAAACTGGAAACATAGCATCTATATTACTACAATTAGTCAATCCATCTGGAAGAAGCATAAATATATTTGTATTCATTTGTTGTACTGCATTAAAACCCCTTTTTCATTGTTCATTCACCTTGTGATAAATTAATTTTGTGTTAAAACATTTGGTGTATAGTAAACCCATTTGTACCTATTTTTTCTTTTAACTTGTTTCAATTAATAGTTTGAATAACATTTTTTTTCCTTTTGTCCACTATGAGTTCAGGCGTCAGGACATCTATTAAACACCTCTGACTGATTTTTGCCTGATGTCTTGCTTTCCTTATCATCAATGTAACTCACTATTTAGGTGAGCCTTTCTCAGACTTCTGGGGTACTTTTAATTTAGATCCCTGTGTAAGGGATCAGGAAACTTGTAGTGCACACATAAAGTTGTTTGGTCCCAGGTTGCCCTAGAACCCTCTAATTAACACTGTGTGGTTACTAGCGAGGCATGTTGACGACTTCGCTATCATCACCCCTCAATAACAGATATCTCTGACTATTTAACATGTTCTACTTGTTAGTCCACTACCATACTTCTTTTACTGAAATAAATACACAGATAATTCTACGTATTACACACCTTGTTGACATCACTATCATCTGTTGCTTTTGGTTGAACATTTAAATAAGAATACCAATCAGTTGTAATAAACCATCACTTGGGATACTTCTATTCATACAAAGGATTAATTTATTAAGCAAATATATATATATATTCATGAGTCCGTTAGCTTTGGTGGTTTCTGGGACATCACTGCTCCAGTTGTTGAACTATCATCATAATTCCATTAGTTTTGTAATTTAGCATGTTTTCACAAAAAACTGTTCCATCCAGCTCCTGATATATTGTCTTTTCATCTGTCTGACCTCACTTTCTCATCCCTTGCAAAGTGAATTATCTTGATAGACCAGATGAACTTGGTACGTGACCATACCATCTCTGTTATTTACTATAACTTAAAGGTCTTAATGATAATTAAACTGATATTTGACCTAACATTGGACATGCTTTCATTAAATATAGTACAACAATTCAGTCATTCCTTCATATTTGTCGCATGGTTATGAAATAGATACCTTGTTCATTGCTGCAGTGGCTAAGATTATGTAATATATATTTATATTGTAATTTGTTTCAGAAATATGCAACATTGCAACTTTTGAAATATAGTCAACTTGCATTGAATTTATTAATTATATCATAGTGTGGTTAAATAATATTAAGACTCAAGAACTTCTTTTGAGTACACCTGATAGTGCAGTGATGCCCAACGTGGCGGGCGCATGCGTTTCTGGCTCTGAGTTTCTCTGGCAGTTTTAACGATAATAAGAATTTTAAGGTTGGAAAAAAAAACATTTTTGAAAACATTTTGTCACAGCACACCAGAGAACACTGTCTTCCCGATTTGCAATCTTTTCTTATGTAATCAGTTTACTTTACCTAACTCCACCATTTGCTTTTTCACTTAAGAACCTTTCGGTTTCACATCTCATCCCTTCAAACAAATCATGTACATACTAGCGAATTCTTTGAGAGACTGACTATGAACACATGATTTTAGCTTCAATAGATGTTCATTCAGTTTTAATTCAGAGTAGGAACAGTGTGTATTGCCAGTGGGCGTAGAAGCATTCTAGAGGGCGATAGTGGGTTCAAAGAATTGGTGTGGATGTTCAGGCGATTAGGGTCGGTGGCTCCTTAAAGAAGAAATTAATAATAAATATTTAAAATAAATTATTTTCGTGATTTTACGATTGAATAATCATTTAAAATTTGAATTCTGCATTTAAATTCATCTTATGCCCGTCTTACACGATCCATTTTTTCATCAATTTTCTATTTCATGCATATAATCATTTGTGACAGGAATATTTATCAATTTTCTGTCAAAGAGAAAATATAGCATGGGGGCGTTGTCAAACTGTTGTAATGTGGAGGGGTGAAACGTTACAAAGATTTTGTTGTGCAAAGTGGGCCGAAAAAGTTTGGGAATCTGATTTACACTCTTAGTTAAATCGCTGCTAGAACATCCAATGGTGCACCTTCAATGACTGGTAGACACTGTGGATTTCTTGCTCTTTGTTCTAAAGATCAGTCAGATGCGCCCCAGTATACAAAAATGTTGGACAACACTGTCTGCTTGTTGCGATTTAAAGTTTTACTTAGAAAATTGCTCTGGTAGTTTTTCTTCTCGCACTGAACAGAAACAGTGTAATGAACAATAAATATAATTAGTACTGGCTAGTTGTGCAATATTGTTCCTAAACTCCTGGCATTTTACTACTGTTTACAAGTATTAACAAAGATTGACATTTCCAGAATTGTTGATATAATTCTATCTGAGAAATGTTGGTCCCATCTGTATTATAAATCTTATCAGTGTTGGAAAAATCAAGGGTGACTTACAAAAGTGCAGAAAAAATAACTGCAGCGGAAACATTTCATGTAGAATGTTTCATTGTAGTTTATGACCTTCTGTCACATTTATGTTGAAGATATAAGCTTACTCTATTGAGAAATTATAATTTGTATTAGTGCATGCCATTTCCCTAAACTTTTGATTACCAATTTGAAGCAGAAAGTAGTAGAGGGGGAAATTTGTACTGGTATATTGAAATGGAACACTTCTTTTGTTCTAAGAATTTCAGTAATTCCATCAGACATTGAATGGCATACTCTACAAATGTGCCTCCAGTATCTCTTTAAATTACCATGTACTATATGTATTCATCAGGTGCCGGCTGGCGTAGGCGATCATGGATCTCTACAAATCTCTGTGGTGTTTGCTATGCAATCAGGCTTTCCAAAACATTTTCTCTCTGTCTCGTCTACCCTCGATTTTATAGGTTGTCACAATGTGTTCAAACCCCCAACCCCCTCCTCCTCCTCCCTCCTCATCACATTCCTGAAAAATGATGACAACCTCTTGCTTATATTAATGATAAGCGGTCTATGTGTCTTGATCTCATTCTACACCTCAACATTAGTCATTTTAGCAGTCCACAGGATCCTCATCATTTTTCTGTATATATAGCAGACTTATAAGCTAGTATTTTGCATTACTAGTTGTATTTGACCATGTCTAAAATGGATATTGTAGATGGTTATCAGTTTACTAGGATATGTTTGGGATGATTAAAAGGATATTATGCTGGGATATATAACAGGAACTTATTTTGCGAGTATTGCTTTCTGAATGTTTTTCTGGTTGGTAAGTAAAACTGCAATGTATTTTAGTTTTATCACTGTCTCATTTACCTTTTCTATCTGAGGGTAAATAGTTGATTGTTGGTAGACTTAAATAGGAGTATGCTTTATATTTGTTATCTATGTGTACATTTAAATGTGTTGGTCATTTGCATACAAAGTGATACTTGTGTTTAGTTATGACGGAAAATCTTCTTGCAGACTTGCAAATGAATTATTACAGACTGAGTAGTCAAAATGTTAAATTTACTTTACATGTGCATCAAATTTTAAAAAAAAACATTTGGACTGACATCCAAATTATAGCAGTTAGGTACATAATTTTTTTTAAATACTTTTGTCATAGCATAATTTTTGCTTTTAAAACAGCTAGTGGATTTGTCTGCTAATGAAGAAATTAGTTGCATTGAGACCAATGCAAACTTAATTTGAAGTTGATTTTGCAAAGCAAATCCTTTTCTAAACTGTTCAGTGTTAAATCATTGTTCATGCAAGTTTCTGGTAATTGTATGCTTTTTACAAGGAATCTGAAGATATCCACAGTACTATTTTGTGAATCCAAATGTTAGATCACCGAGACACTTGGTAGCTTTATGGGTGGTCTACAAGGTGTTCTAACTGTGCATTCAACGGAGTTTGGGGGTCGACTAGTCTTTGTTAAGAAGGGGAAAAGTGACAATTAGTAGCCTGCTGATGACTCATAGAACACACAAGCCCACCCCAACTCCCAGCTATGTATGTTGGGAAACTTTGGCCTTTATGTCAATGTGGTTGGGGCTTTACATTTTGTGCATCCTGCGTAGAGAGGTGAACCCGAATTTTTAAAAAGCATGATGTGCTTGCCTACAGGCATGTATTCACTAAACTTGCCAACCGAACTTACGCTCCACTGTGAAAATCACATACAATGGTTAAACAAGTGGTTTGGGTAGAGCAAAAGAAGTGGTAGTGGTAGTTTTATGAGTTATGTAGCGAAAATTGCAACAGAGCTTCCTAATATAATTCTATTTGTGGTGCAACATGCTGAGAGCTCAACATTGCATGTTAATATGGGAAATAGCCTGTGTTCCTGGATTCTATCTGACAGAGGTGAAGGTCCTCTGGAAACATACTGAGAATAGTCTAGAAAAGCCTGATTGATGCTCATGGACTCTTGTGATACCATTTGTCACAAAAGATCAAGCATTTCTAACTTCAGTAAAAGACAAAACAAATGCCCATCACAAAACCCTGAAATTTGTACCTATTCTTATTTCTTCTTAGCTAATACAGTTGCTGATTGTGGGATAATTATAAGTTATTTTGATTTTAAACAGTAAATGGTTTCATTCATAATATTTCTGCTTACTGTAGAACTGACTGCAGACATTCTTCTTCTTCTTTGCGTGTCGTTCTTCGACCAATTTTAATCACTCTTTGTAATGTGTTTGATCTTTGCCAAGAATGTGTATACGTTGCACATTGGTTTGTAGGCCCCTAAACGCATAAGACTTCTACACGTTTAGGACACATGCATCCGATTTCAGCCAAACCTCCTTAGTCGCCTCTTACTACATGCATGGCAGGTAACTGGTTCTATTCTTTACACCCCAAATTTGGGCCCGGTAACCACTCGGGCTACTGCATACATTAAATGAATGAAGTATATTTTTCTGCTTATGAATATGCTATTTCTTCTTCTTCTTTGCGTTCATTCTTTACGACCAATTTTAATCACTCTTTGTGATATGTTTGATCTTTGCCAAGAACGTGTATACGTTGCACATTGTTTTGGTAGGCCCCTAAACACATAGACTTCTACATGTTTAGGACATGCGCATCCGATTTCAGCCAAACCTCCTTAGTCGCTCTTACGACATGCGTGGCAGGTAACAGTGGTTCTATTCTTTACGCTCCAAATTTGGGCCCCGGTAACCACTCCGGCGGAATATGCTATTTGTTAGTATGGAAACAAAGAAACAGCAGTTGACAGTATGTAGTGGACCTCAGCAGTTTCAGAAACACAGTTTACTTATTACAATTCATGTTTACAGTGATAAACATGGATAATAGAGATGTGTGAATAGTTATAATTAGTTACGCAAATACTTATTAATGTCTGTATCCTATAGTAACGATTACGACTTAGGAAACGTCTTTGTTGATTTGTCACTACTATGTGTGCAGTCACTTCGTTCTGTATCCATTATTTGTGACTAACTTTATACTAAAAGATTTGTATCACAGTTCCTACTTCACATGGATGAATATGAAGTATTTGTTGCATAGGTACTACATGATAGAAGACAAATACTCATGTTGCAGCTAATCGTTATTTTTCCACTACTAGGTGCATGGCAACTGTTTGATATGTAACCGGTATCCATTACTAGTTTTCATCTGGAGAAGATTATTACTATTTATTTCCTGTTGAGCACCATATTTTGTTGATTATGTTATTGTATACTTAAACATATACAATAATGCTTTCAATTACCGTTTGTGTGAGTTCTGACCGGAATTTGTGAACGTTTTGCTAGCATTTGTTAATAGTGTATACTTTTTATATTGTGTTCTCGTGGGTCAAGCAGCATCACACACAAAAAACATACTCACATAACATATAATGTCTGACAATAGATTTGAACAGAAATGCTGCCAACTGTGGATACACTTTAGTATCATAAATGGTGATAAAGCAAAGTGTGATATTATTTTGTCATTATATTATTCTTATATAAAGAAGTATTCTATTACTATAATACTTTAATTATTTTGTCAATTTCTTTTTCATTATTATCTTTACTGTGGACTGATTGATGACTGCTGTATTCAAATGTCCATTACATGAAACACATTAACAGAATCCAGTTAACATGCAATGAATACAATATGAGAATATACATGGACAAAACTGAAGTAATGACATTTGATAGAGAGGAAAATGCTTTGAATATCTCTGTCAACAAACATCATCGCCCGAGTGGTTACCGGGCCCAAATTTGGGGTGTAAGAATAGAACCACTGTTACCTGCCACACATGTCGTAAGAGGCGACTAAGGAGGTTTGGCTGAAATCGGATGCATGTGTCCTAAGCGTGTAGAAGTCTATGCGTTTAGGGGCATACCAAACCAATGTGCAACGTATACACGTTCTTGGCAAAGATCAAACATATCACAAAAGTGATTAAAATTGGTCGTAAAGAACGAACGCAAAGAAGAAGTAGGAAGAAGAACAAACATCATTTAAAGCAAGTTAAATACTTTACATATCTTAATGAGATTTTTTTTCAGCAAATGGAAGATAACTAATGAAATCCAACTGTAATAGATGCATAAATCATATATGACAAATGGCTGCAATTTTGAAATGCAAGCATTTCACCATTAACACTAAAAGAGCATTGATCAACACAATCTTTCTCCCAACATTATGCTATCACTACCAAACCTGGAAGTTGTGAAAACGGTAGAAGAAAACTAGTCGCGATAGAGATTGTGTACGCTGAATGCTGAGAGTATCAAGAAGAGACCGGTTTAGAAATGAAGGCATCAGGAAAAACGTGGATACATCAGTATTGAACTTCATCATGAAACAACAAATTGAATGGTTCGGCCACATAAGCAGGTTACCAACAGACAGTGCGCTTCAACTCTGATACAGTAGACACAAAGGAAAAAGCCACCCACGCAAAAAGTGAACCTCAGAGATAACAGAGGCAATGAAAACATTATGAAGCGCACACAAAAATCTATTCTAGTAGTTTATTCTTAGTTTGACGCTGTTCTGCAAAACAAGATTAGAAAAAAGATTACACTAAAGTAGTTAATTCACTAAATAGCGTTTGTTGCGAAAGTAAGAAATAGTTAACAATACTTGAAAGTAACTAAATTGCATATCACTAATATGCACTACTGAAGTAACTAGGACATGACTATTTTCAACAGTTTTGATATTTTCAAGTTTTTCGTTGTTCATTAAAACATTGTCTTCAACAGATTTGTTATCCAATTTTCCCTTTCTTTATTATACAATCATCACTGCGCCTGCCTGTGAGATTCATACGTCCACAATGGGAGCAAAGAATAGTAGGACTGCAACCTACAAAGCATGCCATAGGAGACGACTGAGGTAGGGCCCATGGGATGCTACCCAAGTAATTAAAAAGTGTCGTAGAAATCGCCCACCTGTGAGTTTCCCGCGCCCGTAGTGGGAGCAAAGAATAGTAGCACTGCGACCTACAAAGCATATCATAGATGACGACTGAGGTAGCGGCCATGGGAAACTATCCTAGTAATCAAAAAGCGTCATAGAAATTGGATGTGCTGTCCTATTTGTAGGCTCATAACTGGCACAATGTAGAATTTCTCTTAGGCTCAGATCACATACAAATCACAGAGTGGTTTAACAAGTGGTCGATATGGAAAGTTCGAAGAAGATTCGCTGCACCAGATTGAAGTAACTGCTGTGGCCCTTGGTACATGTTTTTAATGAGTTTTTTCTAGCACAGAATTTGTATGGGCATCATATGTGTAATTAATTACAAGTATCCCTATGGAATGCTGAAATTATTACTTATTTGTGTGAAATTAACCAGCAAACTGCTGGAACTTTCAGCATGCATCCTCTTTGTTTTCTGCTGAAAGACACTGTGCACTTAAGGGTCTGCCCTGGGTGCATTGAAGCCAGTTCTGTTAACTAACTAAATATCTTAAACGTTTGAGTAATTCTTGGAAGAACAAAATATCTTTGATCTATAGCTTGTTAGCTATAGAAAAAATGTTGACTGTTAACACTCACTCCTCATCCCTTAAATAATGGTCACAGTATTGCCCTATGCTGTTTCCACACAACCATCTAGACAAGGAGGATGTAAGTAACATTGTGAGCAATATCACAGCTAATTGCATAATGTCACCATGTGCTTCTCTCATCTAATCATCTGTAGATTCAAGGTGAACTTTGGCCAGCTGGATGCCTGGTTCCGCCCCTATGGGTTTCAAATACATCGGACACCTGCCGTTGATGGAGAGGGTAAGGGGCATGACCCCACCTGCCAGAAAATCTGACTGTGAGGTAAATCTAAAGGCACCAAACTGTTTTTTTTTAAAAAAGGGGAAGTAGATAATAAATTGGTGCAATCGATGTTTTCTCTTTGCAGCAGCGTAAGTAAAAATCTTGTCTCATTTCAGTTCTGATGTGTTTTCTGAAAATAATTTACCTGATTGCTTTAACCTTTGCCTTATTTTATTTCTCTTAGACAAAACAGCTCTATATGTCACCTTCAAAATCTTTGAATCTATTTATCATTAAACTACTGTTTTTAAATTAATATTTGGTTTGTGATGTTAATGGAGTCAACAATTATGAACAATAACTACATGGCTTCTGGAATTAAAATACATATTCAACATCAATATTCTTCTAAAGTGATCAGTATTATTGAGTCCTAGACATTGTACAAGACCAAAGAAGTTGTATTTTACACCATTACTACTCATCTTTGCCTGGGATTTACATTCTTGTATGTGTGAGAGGCAAATGGTTCAAGAGAAACATGACATCCTAGGAAAACCCAAAAACTGACTTTACTGAGAGAGATGAGAAATATCGGACTCAATCAATGTGGGATACCGGGAAATGAAATAGCAGACCAACTGGCCAAGGAAGGTACTGCAGGAGAGCAACCGTATGTGCCAGTTACCAACCACCAAAAGAAACGAATGATTTAAATCAATCAGAAAGCCACCAATGCTAACACAAAATATGTGTGCAGATTAGATAGTCATTCAGCGACTGAGAACAAGATACAATCAACACAGCAGTCACATGTATACAAAATTTAAGATTGGTAATTCATCCATGTGTAATGACACCCCAGACTGGAAAGCATATACTTCAAGACTAGATGTGAAATACTGTGGCAAACACTATTTGTGTGTTTGTGACCTAGTGAAACAACGCTGGTAAGAAAACTACATGCACCTCTGTGTGGGCTATTCTATTAACATTTAATGGTACAAGAAAAAGATAAGTTGTATATTCCATTAGATTTTACACAATCTAATAGAAATAATGTTTTATTATAGTAAAGCATGTAAACAAAATTTAGTAATCACACATTACTTACTCATTGGGGAGGGCAGAATCTTGCTGTGATTTTCAGTATATCATCATTTATAATCACTTCTTTTATTCTTTTTAATTTGTATGAGCACCTTTGACAAGCTCTTCATTGGGACTAATTTAACACATGTTGAGGATGCAAACTAAATTTGTCTTCTATGTTTTGATGAGCAAGCAAATTTACATCTGACTTCTAAATTCTTTTTTACCATTCACAAATGGTGCCAAGTTTTAACCATTACTACAGCGCAGGATCAATGACCTAGTATATATATAATTGATTAAACCATGTTAAGAGTTAAAAATAGTTACGTTGACCTACAAATTCCTTTATGCATGAGCTGTTCCAATTTCATGATTCTCTAGAGTTAGATCAAAAGTTATTCCTCGTCTACACAAAGACACACACAGGCAATGAAATTTATAATATATCTTCAAAATGACTCCTTATTTTCTGTAGCATACTGAATGACATCATTATTTATTGATGTCTTCCTTTCACTTATAATGAATATTTTCATGTGCCCTCATTAGTTCATTATTTTGTTATCTCATTAATTTAGAGAGAAAAATCACTTCACATCTCTCATACATATTCACCCATTTTACAACTGATAATGACAAGAAAAAGGAATTGCAGAAACGTGTACTTGTTAAATGATTGTTATATATATGGTCATTATCGGAGACCATCCCAATAATTCTTGACAAGACATTGTCAAGATCATCAGAATTTACATTTATAGAACTGCCCTGAAATATATTTTCTTTATTATACAAACTGTATGTATTATCATGGTTCTGTGAAAACAAACAGCTAGGTTATCGTTATGTCATTATATGTGTTGTTTATATACGTTTAGTTATTACTACTTTTCTTGCTGTGAATATTTGTTGATCTCACATTTTGTCTTGTCCTTTGTTTTTAACAGTTTTACTTCTTATTAATTTAAACCTTTTGTTGTCTGCCATTAAAACATTTCTGCAATGTTTGCATACAAACATATGATCATAAGCGGTGAAAGTTCTTCTATTATTCACGTACAAAAATAGCCTTTGCATATCAACATTAGTTTTACACCATCTCTATGTATTTTAGATATTTGCTTTGCAGTATTACGTTACATGTGTTTTAATGCAATGTTTTTTTTAAAACATACCTCTTTGCATGTGACTTCTTGCTTTAATATTAGTAGTTTAGATTGCTATCTTGTCTTCAGCTTTATCTTGACAGTATCTCTGTCCTTTCTTTATCGCATAGTGTAAGAGAATAGCTGAATGTAGTTCTTAATCATGTGATTTCAACATAAAACTTCAGTTAATGGTTCGTCCAGCTAATGGTTCATCACTAAATACTTATGAGAGCTTGTTAGTAATTTCTCTTTTAAAACTGATCACAACAAAGTGGATACATGTCTGTTGTGAACAAGTGTTTCTGTGCATAGTGTGGTAATGTGAAAGTTTAACATGTTAGTCATTTTATCACATTTTGATAGTATGTTACGTGTCTTATCAAGTTATGTATTTGAATCTTATTTGGTATGTTTCTCACATCTTATGTATAGTGAACAAGCAGTCCATGTCCTATTGACTGATAGTAATCTCTAGAACAGAGAACATTTCCAGAGAAAATGGTTCTTTGGCCTATTTACGTGAGATCTGTGAAAACTGACCTTAGCCATTGCTCACCAGACACAGGCAACATGTTTACCAGTGTCTGTAAAGGTGTTCCACTTACCAGGAGTGCATACCTAGAGAAAATGGCTCAGTGCTTATACGATGCTATAGACTTCTACAGAGAAGAGCCACAGTGAAATGTGAGGTTTTCACATCTACTCAAAGATCATATGTAATAGGTCTAAAGCATAGATTCCCAAACATTTTCAGCCCACCACCCACTTTGCACAACATAAACTTTGTAACGCCCCCTCCACATTATAACAGTTTGCCAACGCCCTCCCACATATATACATGCTCTATTTTCTCTTTGACATAGAAAATTGATATATATTTCTGTAATACCTGGTCAATTTTCAAATGATTATATACAAAAAATAGTGGCGTCTGTGGCTTAGGGGATAGTGACTGTCTATTAACCCCGACATTCTGAGTTCGAATCACGCTGCAGACAGTTTGGTTGCAAATTTTTCGCGTGGATTTTTACAAAAGGACGATGACACCACCCTTTCAGAAAGCAATGGCAAACTACTGAACATAATAATGCCTAGAAAAATCACAAACAGCATTTAAAAGCTTGGGTTGATTCGCAAAGTCCAGTAAAGGATATGCAATAACTTTATATACATGATATAGAAAATTGATGAAAAAATGGATCGTTTAAGACGGGCATAAGATGAATTAAAATGCAGAATTCTAATTTTAAATGATTATTCAATTGCAAAATCACGAAAATAATTTATTTACAAATATTTATTACTAATTTCTTCTTTAAGGAACCCTAATCGCCTAAAAAACAACCCCCCAAATTCTCCTGAGCCCACTATCGACCCCTAGAACGCTTCATCGCCCACTGGGCGGTACGCCACTTTGAGGAACGCTGGTCTAAAGGGACAAACTATTGCAGTTTAATCACGTAAATCATAGTACCACTTAGCTGTACGCTTTGTTTCAAATTACAAGCAAATCACAAAGAGTGGTGTGTTTTTAAAGTGAGAGCTGATAAACAACAAATGTGAATTTATCAAATATAAATATTATTTCTTTGTTTAAACTCTCAAAATCCTTCCAATACAATCTCACTGGATCCAAGAATATATTTCTTTTCCTATGTTCCCGGGAAATGTTTTTCAATCTTCAGCTTCCATGATTCTACTGATCTGGTCACTCAGTCATCCTATTATAGTATACTATGTTTATTCATCAACATCTTTTAAGTCTAAATAAAATATTAAACTGTGAGTTATATAGTTTTAAAACTAAATTTATGAATTTTCAATTCCAATGTTGTTTCAATCCTAACGGCAAGAGATGGAAAATGACTAAAGATATAGAAAGTTGGACTCATGTGATAGATTGCAAAAAATAATGAACATCAAATGGGACGATTTTAAAAGTGGTGAATTCAGAGAAATGTCTAGTCAACCACTAGTAACAACTGTTATAAGGAAGAGAAGATGAGATATGTTGGGCATACCTTGAGAAGAAAAGATCAAAGAATAACAAAGCAGGTATTCAAGTAGGGGCAAAGGGTTCAATAAAGAAAGGACGCCTAGGAAACCCTGAAACAAACTTTACTGAGAGAGGTGAGAAATATCATACTCAATTCCATAAAAGAGATTGAATTAGTTGCTCAGGATTGAGCGGTTTGGAATTACTTACAGGCCCTAGGTAACGTTTAATGGTACTAGATGAATATATTTGTGTGTGTTTGATTGTTCATGAGATATAAGTGTACACTACTGAGAAACTCTCATACTACATCTCGTTAATAGTATTCTTCTACACTGATTTTATTAAAAGTGTGTATTCCGTCCCTGATGGGTGAAAACAGTAGTAATATCTATTGTTTTAAGTCCTGATGTGGGGTCTAAATTGGACTCATTTTGTTAGGACACAGTGAGTTGAGCCTTGAAAATATAGACTAAATTATATAATTCACACTGGCTGTTTCATTTCCATTCCAACAATTGATTGCCATCTCCACATCAATAATAGACTGAACTAGGTCTCCAACACTTGTCGACTGTCATGGTGGTACATTTTGTCAAACTGTTTCTTGTCCATCTGTTAATGTCTACATCTCAATGATCTCATCATTTTTCTCTTGTCAACAACCTATCCCTCTAGCATAATTTCATGTCTTTTTATGTTTAGAAAATATTAAATTTCATCTAGTTCTGCATGTTAGTGGCGTCTGTGGTTAGGGGATTGTGACTCGGTCTATTAACCCTGTCGTTCTGAGTTCAAATTACGCTGTGGACAGTTTTGGTTGCAAATTGTTTCGCTTGGAATTTTACAAAGGATGATGGCACCACTGCTTCAGAAAGCAATGGCAAACTACTGAACGTAATAATGCCTAGAAAAATCACAAACAGCGTTAAAAGCTGGGATTGATTTGCAAAGTCCTGTAAAGGATATGCAATTAACTGTAACTTCTGCATTTTAATCATTCTCTCACATTATACAACAAAAGATAATTTATTTCTTCAATATTTACTGGAATTGAATTGTTACATTGTACAGAAGAAGCTGGCCTCTATAAAGATAGAGTACAACAGAACTTGCACACCTGTCATGGTTTGGGTCAGCCCATCCTATTAGAGCATTCATTACCACACAGAACCAGCCATAACTCTGTCGGACATCTTGATCATTTCATTTACTCCATGCTATTTAACCATCCACTTTATTGTAAGATTATAGCTACTTGTAAACCTAATAGATAGCCAGTGCAAGAAAACAATTTATTTAAAACTGAATTATGTCTTATTATTTTAGCAATTATCTATCTGCATTCTGAACTTGCAGTATAAAATTATTTTGTCTCTTGTCGATAAAAACCTGTCCTATGTGAATCTTATTTTTTCACTGCAATTTTCTTGCAGGCGATGTGATCATTTATGAATAGTATGCTCAAACATAATCTTTAAGAGCCATTATCTATTAGGTTTTTGTCTCAAATTGAGGATGCACTTGAATGAAGAGTTTGACATCTGTTCATTCTGCTTTAATAATACGAGCCCTTTAATTACTTATTATCATCAACCCATTCTTCATTAATATGGTGACTCTTTGAGTTAGTAATACATTCTTACTGAACTTTTTTGCCAAGTTGGCAAAACTGTTGCTGTCTCTTTGATTTATCATTTGCACAAATGTTTGCAACAATACAACATAACAATACAACATTGAATTCATCACAAGACTGCTAAAATTAAGTTTTATTTTCATCAGGAACGAAGTATTCATGCTGCAATAGTCAATTTGAGATTGCGCAGGGAGAAAAGTTAAGAGCACTGCTATGATTGTATATTTAACCGTAGCCCTATTTGGTTGTGAATAAGTAATGGATGTGAGTTGTCATTACCAAAAATGAAAGCATTCATTCCTTAAAAGATAGCTCTGAACATCTTGTATGTTTTACTGTTGTATATGTGTGCTCCTGTTAGAATTCATGAGATGTCTAAACTAATTGAGGATTTCATCAGTAAAATAAAAGCACATGAAGATTATGTAATAATTATTTTCGCTCATTCTAGCATATATATTTCAGTTCAAACATCACCAAATCAAAAGAGGCAATAGACTGTAAATGTGTGTCTGTTTTATGATTGTATTTAAAACTAAAGTCAAATAGGATTGGTATTGAAACAGACATCACCCGAGTGGTTACCAGGGCCCAAATTTGGGTGTAAAGAATAGAACCACTGTTACCTGCCACACATGTCGTAAAAGGCGACAAAGGGTGTTGGGCATGGGGCTAGCTACCCCACACCGTAAAAAACACTAGATGGCCACAGAACGAAGAGCGAACCGAGTAAACGCTGGCTGAAACCGGACACATCTCCGAAGGATGAGCACCAGAGCTCCAAATGGTGCTGAAGATGTGACGGTTTAGTTTAGTCGTCGGATCACCATCATTGCACGTCGAACAAATTAGTCCATAAGTGCTCCGATCTCTCCCTCAGTATGTCCATCAGCATGTGGCGACTAACGACACCGGTTCTTTGTTGGTTTACAATTCTTCTTTGTCTGCCAGCATAGCGTTCTTGTCGAGCTACACCACACTTAACTTTGAGTTCTTGCAGTCTGGTTAGTGTTGTGGATTCGCCGCTATTACGTGATGTGACGTAAAACACACCAATGCTAAGGCTGCGTGAATCAGATTTCCACATGAATAGAATTTATGGGAGATCTGGTACATCGGTCTGGACGGTGATCGCGCGCGAGAGAGAAACAGACATGCTCTATTGTAATATTATCCCTGATTCTCTTTCTTATTGCCAAATTCCTCTGCAAACCGTAGGCTATGAAGTGCCCGTCGCTTCATAATTGTATGCAGGGGATAGGGGCCAATTCCTTTCCTCACGTGTTGGGTGCTGAAAGTGAACCAACAACCTTTTTGTGTCCGATTTGCAAGGGGAACGTTCTACACATTGTGCAATCCATTCATTTATACATTTTCACATAGAACTTGGACATGTAAATCCATGTCGTCCATTAAAATTTGCATATTTCATGTCTAAATCTTTATTTTGTCACCGACTGCTGTCTGTCATCTTCTTTTAATGGCTTGCAAGTTTTTCCTTTGTTTTATTGTACATTCAGTCATTAGTCTTCACTATAGATTTAGCATCTAGATTTCACATTATAATATTTGTTACATTGTTTCTCTTATGTTGGGTAACTTACACAAATTGTTGTTTTTATCAGTATTGTCATTTTATATATTAATCATAACAAAATAGTCAAATTTTCTTATTAAAAAAAGAACCACTTATCACTAATTCTTACCAGGCTAGAGGTACCAGCCATCATTTTACATTGCTTTCGTACTTAACTCAAAGCATTCATTGTTTTAGTTTTGGTCACTGCATGTATAGATATAAGCACTAATCATTTTATCTTTTAGCAAATATCATTTTAGGATATAAGAAAATACAAATTGACACCCTCTGTAAATATTGTTATACCTCTTTTTGTTATCACAAAACAAACAGAAATGGAAAAGATCAACTATTTCTTGAACCTCTTGCAGCATCTCTCCTTTTAACAGGAATTCAATCCAAAACAGGATGTTCTCCCCTTCTTTCATCTATTAGTTATTGGAAAATTGGCACGAATCAGTTCTGACTGTCTCCTTATGACCAATCAGATCTAATACCATGCTACAGTATAACTCCAGATGTAGTACTTTAAAATGGGGCTTTTCTGTTTGTAAAATCTTTGTTACACATCTATACAAATTTGCATCATTTTGGATAATATGCATACACTTCTGAGAAATTTGGATGAGTCTGTCCTACATACTGTGTGGGGCCTAACTAAGGCGCAGTGTACTCAAGTTCTAGGCGCGGATCACAAACAGTGGTTGACTTGATTGAAAAGAACACATGCAATGAAACATCATAATTCTCTTGTATCCAGCGACATGTCCTTCTGCCCTTCACTTCCATTTTGAACTGGGGTATATGTACCATTCATCTAATTTCTGTTACAATTTATTATATCTAGTAGGAAGCATGCAAAAAAAAAAACTAACCGTTGTGTAGATGTCATTGAATAAAATTATTTTGAGTATTTGGGTCTTTTCCCCTCATTAAAACAGCTTGCTTGTTTTCCGTGAAATTCTGCACATTCTTTGACCGGATTATTTTATGAGATTTCATGATGTAATAATGCTGCTAACAGTCACTCTGTGGTAGCCATTGACATTTGTTTTAATCATATTTTGTTTTCAGTTTCATGCACATGCCTTACCAACACCCTCATTATCTTTCTATGAGTCCATATTTACAACAATCCAAACAGTTTTTTTTTGGTGTAAATTTGCACCTACACATTGTTCGGTGACCTTTAACCGTAACCCTTCTGTTTTTTCACACATTTATTTCAGATGTGTTCTGTTTTATTTTAGATCTTTTGTATGACACTGTTTGAAAAAAAAAGAATGTTTTTGTCCACGTTATGTTGTTGTTTTTCTTAAATGTCCTTCCTCACTAGCTTGTTAGCTTGCAACCTTGTTTCTGCCAACTATTTATTGCTGGTAATAAAATCACTGATGTCTGGTCTATTTTGGTAGTCAAATATGTGCTACAAATAATAATTGGCACACAACACTAACAGATATATGATTTTGTAAATGAGAATCTGTTTTGGTATTGGTGTGTTTTGCAGTACTGTTATTAAAGTTCAGTCACTTGCTATTTTCCTTACTGTACATTAATGTGTTCAATTTTGTGTGTTTCTCCTATATCTGACATCAGTATGATGTTGTAGTCATTTGTTTGTTTTTGTCTTCCAACTAGATGGTCATGATAGTTGGACTTCCTGGTGCTGGGAAAACTACCTGGGCCATCAACATGCAGAAAAATCACCCAGAGAAGAGATACAACATCATTGGGACAGACACTCTTATTGACAAGATGAGAGTTATGGGTTTGCCCAGAAAGAGAAATTATCATGGCCGTTGGGAGGTGCTCATTGACAAAGCTACCAAATGTCTGAACAAATATTTTATTATAGGTATGTCTTAGTGTTCTTTTTTTAACAATATATTTACTTTGTTGCCAAGTAATTTATTGAAGAAATATGTCATTTATTTAGGAATCAATATAAATGCTTAACTTTTATCATCAAAATAAATCTCTTTCATTTGGTGTATATATTTAGAGCATATAAATCATTCAGTAAATATAGTTAAAAACTGATTTGGACTGACAGTTCTTATTGCAAAGTTTTTGTTAACTAATTTTCTTGCTAGAGTATACCTGGATTGATATTCATTTTGAAAATGTTAAATAGTTCTGTTACAAAGCAAAAAAATTATTTCTATGTCTATATTTGTACATTTTTTCAGCTGCTAAACGAAGGAGAAATTACATCTTGGATCAAACCAATGTCTATGGTTCAGCCAGGAAACGAAAGATGAAGAACTTCAGCGAATTTTACAGAATAGCTGCTGTTATCCAGCCTGATGATCCAGAACTTGAACGCAGATCTAAGAAAAGGACACAAGAAGATGGTACAGATGTGTTCCCTTTAAATAGTACCATAACTTATTTAATGTATCCAATTATTACTTTGTCTTATGCTGGTATAATTAATGCCAGGTTTGAAAAATTAAGTGGAAGGTAAAAGAAAATCTTCATAGAACACAAGCAGTTTGTTTGAAATATTGATTAACTATTAAGAATGTGGATATATCTTAAGATAGAATTGGTTATAATAGAGAATGTAGGGAAAGTATTACATAAGAAGGAACTTCAAGAGATTATGCCTGTAGTAAAGAACTTCAAAGACTTGGTATACTGTAGAATATTGCGAAATACAAATGAATAAATTACTTCCCTGTGAAATTATTGACAAATTCTAAAAGTTGTTAGTATAGATGCGAAGATAATAGGAGAGTCTTTAGTAAAACTATATGAAACAATCAAATAACAAAACGTGAAGTAAGGCTTTTTTCAAGTATTGTATATAAGATATTTCAGTTTATGCTTATGTATGTGCGTATAGATGAAATATATTGACCACATTAAACACCACAGTGGTCTGGGGAGAAAGGTAATGGAAGGCATGGTTCCTGGAAAATAAGGCAGGGGATGACCAAGACGAAGATGGCAGAAAGAGGCAGGAGAACTTGCAAGAGACAGCTTTTCAGGCAGGCTGTGTTGAATGTGTCGTTCCGCAAGTGACTTGACTTGATGTGTGTATAGATTTTTAAAAAAACCCTTACTTTATGCTTGGCAACCACTTATTGGATAATTATTAACACATCAATATTGCAATTGAGGGAAATGTGTCATCAAGCTTTGCATGTGTAGAGCAAGACAGATTAATTAGGGTATTTAATCAGTGAACTTTTAAACTATCAGCAGGCATATTTTTCTATATCTGCTGGGAGAGTCTGTGCACCTATGGGTCTACCCAGAGTGCTATGGAGTCTGTCCGATAATTTGTACTCTTTATTTTACTTCCAGGTAAGGTAGTCCCAGAGTCAGCAGTGCTAGAAATGAAGGCTAACTTTTCCCTACCTGAAGACAGGGACAATCTTTTTGATAGAATTGACTTCATTGAGTTACACAAGGATGTAGTTCAGCAACTAGTTAGAACGTAAGTTTTGTGTTATATGCTGTATATTCATTTCTTTTAGACATTTATTTCATAAATATTTTGCTATGATTTCAATTACTTTCTAATGTAACTCATCAATTAAATGCTGAAACTCATAATCATACTAGAAGCATAACTCATGAGGATTATCATTTTAGGGTACAGTAAACTGTTTCCAAAAATGTTTACATTCTGCATTTCTATGCTAATTATATATTGATTTCTTTTTCACCAACTATATGTAACAGTAAAGAACTAAAAACAGAATCAACATGAACAATTATTTTGAAAATAATCACTCTCAAATGAAACAAACACAAAAAGTTAACATTTGTTGAACGGTGTTATATTTCAAAGGAAAAATATAAATTAGCATGAATTACTATAAAGCACTAAAACAATGCTTTGACTAAAAGACCCTTGTCAATCAAAGGATACCAGACACCACAAGCTAAAAACTGATGGTCCTATATGGAACACACTACAGTCACAATAACACAGGTTGCAAGCCTTAAATGCCCTGCTGTATGAAAGTATACAAGGGGTGTGTCTTCCCTTTTATTACTAATTTTTCTACATTTGTTTTGTTTTTAATCACATATTTTTATTAAATAGGGCAGTTAGACTTCTACCTATGTGACTGTCTTGTGTTCTGTATGACCATAGTTTTTTAGGCCCTTGGTGTCTAGTATCCTTTGCTTGATAAAGGTCTTTTGGTCTAATTATCATTTAAAACTTTTTGTGTTTTGTAAAGCCTTCCTAATTTCATTTTTTTATATTTCGCCTTTGCGATGTGTTGAGGATAGAATAATTTGAGATACTTTAGTACATTTTATTTAAAATTGATTTTTAGTCCATCTCTATACCTGGTTCATGGTTATGCTATGTTTCTATAGTGCGTTCCAAAATTCGTGATCATCATTACCGACCAATATAAAATCATCCCCTTGACATAAATTCTTGATATTTACACTTTTATATAGGTAACAGTGACGACCTTCCAAGTGTATTTTTTACCCACCCAAACCTTTAGTTCTGTAAGATTTTTATTATATGTTATTACTATAATTCCAGCGATGTTGATTTGGCATACTTGTCGAAGTTTTACAGTACGACTGTCATGTTTGTCTATAACTGAGCATTTCTGTGTTCCACATGCAATTCAGTGCAAGTCAAAATCGGGAATCCAGTGGAATTAATCAGTTCACAATGTTTCTTATCGACTGTCATTGGCGTATGTCCCAACATTTACATTCATTTATAGAAGTGGAAAGTATCATTTGTTCACTATGTCACCTTCTTTTTATAATATGTAATAGGAATACGCCTTTGCAAACATTCGCCACCATTTTGTGTATTAATGTAAATTCTAAACTTTGGTTACCATTTTGTTGTGCTTATGCAAAGTTATATAAGAAAAAACGTTTTTGCATCAACTAAGCTACCTACCAATTAGTTAAACATGGATTCGTAAGGTCGTGAGGTATATAAGACCTCTTTCAAAAAATTACTTTTATCCATCAGGTAGATTTCGTACACATTAAACCTTAGTGTGATCACAAATTTTGGAACGAACTATAGTAATAATAAGGTAATATTGTACACAAACATTGCTGTTTTTTTTTCTTTGCTCATCTTTTATTTATTGTACTCTTCTACCACAAACTTATACTTCTTCCACTGTGATCAGTTTCCCAGAAGTTCAAACAGCAAGATGAGTTGCTTCATATGCATCCAGTGTGATCCACAGTGGTAGTCTCATTCAGTGTACAATATCTGAGCATAGTCATTAACTATATTATAAAATGAATTATTCTTCATTACACTGTACCCTTTTGCTCTTTTAGAAAACCCAATTCACATGTTACTTTATTTATTTATCTGTCCATCAGCTACAATCAAGAAGGAAAGCCCAAACCTAGACAGGACAGTTCACAGAACAGATTTGATGGAAATAAGAAACAAGTGGTAAGTACTGTAATCATGCTTGTAATAAGTAGCATTTGTACTTGGTCAACCCATAAATCTGTTTTTGATTAAATGCATTTTTTTGTTGGTTTGTTTACATAATTTCCATCAGCTAATATAACAGTTTCAAATGTGTGTTTTTGCACCTCTGGTGTATGCAGAGGTGACATGCTCAGGTGTCAAAAAGGCAGAAGTTCACTTGCAGTGAACTCCATCTCACTGTGACATTGCAGGCAATAAGAGTGCTGATGTCTTGGCTGTGTAAGACAGTGCCAAAGAGCACATTTACCAACTGCTGTCTTTCCAATAGGTCAAAACCCTTATACAGATTAGAAGACACACTGGATATAATTATGGAAAAAAAGACTTACTCAAAGACCTCAACAGGACAGACCAGGTCATTATATTTCGCCTACTTACTGGACACTGCAGACACTTATATAGACTAGCAATAAGTCAAGCAGAACTCTCTGCCAGTGTCGGTAGGTGGAACAGACACGAAAACATGTCCTGTACGGCTGTCCTCTCTTGGGTGAACTAAGAAGCAACATGTGGCCACACACAGTTGACCAGAAAACTAAGCTTTCTGGAAACGTGACAGACCTGAAGCTGACTGCCCAGTTTGTGGGTCACAGTAAATTAAGCGCATGACCAGAGATCGCTGAAGAACTACTTGGTCAACCCATAAAACTGTTTGATTAAATACACTTTTTTTACATAATATCCATCAAGCGAAAGCGAGGATAACAGTTTCAAGTATGTGTTGTTGCACCTATCTGGTGTGTATGGATGTGACTAGCATCCCCAGGTAAAGCATACATAATCAGGGTTTGACATGTGGATGTTGTGTGTTCTGTCTTTTTGCACATCTCATTTTCACTTCGCCGTAGCTGTGTGACAATTCTTAGCTATTCAAATTCCTCTAATGTTGTTGCAGTGACACATTTGACAATCTTGCACTAGTGATTCCCAGCACATGGTATCTATATTGAAATATTTTATAGGCACTTTATGAAAAGTCTTTAAAGGCCTTTTTTCTTTCCACTAACCGGTTTGTTGCCCCATCAAGCTCATCATACATCACCTGTTTAGTTTCTTGGAAACCAGCTATGTCAGTCTTCTCATTGACAAAGTCATTGTATGGCCAAGTACATTCTTTTTCCAACAGCATTTTTTTAAGGTCTGCTTTCTTTTGCCTTTGGTTGTCCCCAAACCTCCTGCTAGACTGGTTATCTAGGTTGTGGTATACTGCTCTTAGAGGTGGTACACTACTCTCCCAGGTTAATAAGCTCCATTTGTCTAGGCTTTGAATATAGTTTTCCCTCATAGGTGGCCTGTCTTTATGGACTAGCAGTGCAGAATGCAAACTTTAAGCATCAAAATGCCCATATCTTCACTGACACCAGAGCCCTGTACTCTAGTGGTTACAATTACCAGCTTGTACCATTAGGAGGTGGAGTTGTAATGTTGTGGTTCATCAGCATGTGATTATTTCTTTTGAGAAAGCTATCCGATCCTGGCAAATCAAGCATGTCCTTTAGGTTACAGACCCAATGATTATGTTGGTGGTTTTTTTTAACACTCAAAATAGACAACATTCACTTTCAACCAAAAGCACACTGATCCTCATTCCATTGCTTGGTGAATAGAAGATAAACTCAGTATTATAGCAAAGATTGTGGCTCAGGATATAGGCATAGACATGTGCTATTCATGTATCCATTTATTGGTAGGCGAATGTGCCCATCACTCTCTGTTGAGTGCTCTTTGCCTTGCATGTGGGCATAATATATTCTTTATGGGTAAGTTGCATGGCAATGTATTCTGCTCTATGCAATTATTTTACTTTCTCACCTGAATATTTTTTGTGATGCATCCTAACAGGATCAGAGACATCAGCCATATGGTGGTTATGAATCACGAAGCTATGATCGATCTGCATCATATGACAAGGATTCTTCTTCGCGTAATCGAGACCACTGGTACTCTGACCGGGATGAAATTCCAGCCAAACGCATCAAGCCAGATCCTGGTAGTGCCCTAGATCTGTTAAAGGAACAGTATGAAGAAGATGACCGTCAACCCCCAGCACATAAAGGAGCCCTTTCTCGACCTACTTGGTCAGATCCAATAAAGATCAAAGAGGAGCGAATTGCCTCTCCCAGTTCACAGTGGCCTCCAAACTATTCTCAAGGTTTATCCCATACAACATCTTTCCAGCCTGGGTTATTGGGAGCACCTCCTGTCCCTAACCATGAGGCACAGTTAGCTTTCCATCATCCTGGTATGCCACCCCCTCCACCCTCAGAGCTTGCGGGTTTGAGTTTAGCTGCAAAAGCTAGACAAGACATGTCAGTGCGAACAGGAAGCCCATATACGTTTGGTAGTCAAGCGACAGGTCAGAACCTATATGAAGCTGCTTCCCCAACTATGAACCCGGGTAGATCGACAGATGTGGCATCCAACTGAAGAACAACAGTATCCAACTGTAGAACAACGAGAGCAACAGATAACATCTTGGCAGCAGGAACAAGAAGAAATCTTATTAAAATCATATGCCAAACCATGGGAGCAAGACAGATCTTCCAATTCATGGCAGTCAGATTTCCAGGACAGGAGAGATGAAAGGGATTTTCATAACAGAGGAAGTGGAAATAGTAGAGATTCATCATTCAATCGATTTGACTCCAGAGATAGAAACAAGGACAGTGATAGAGATCGGGACAGAGATCGCAACCAGGATAGAGATTATGGTTACAACAGGAATAGTGACAGAGGAGACTATTATAATAATGATCGTGACCATCGCGATGGAGGTTACAGTCGTGACTCTAGATCATCTTGGAACAGTCAAAGTTATGGCTCAAGTACACTTGATCGTCAAGACTGTGGTTCTGATTCTGGAAAATTAGACAGACAGCGAAAGCGTAAATCTAAATGGGATCAGCCCGGAGAGGATCAGACTGCATCCTTAGATCAAGTCAAGCATGAACCAGATGATGATGCATTTAATAACGACCATTCTCAACATGCAGAAAACATGTACAATCAGCCTCCACCTGGTTTTCTTGGTCCACGCTTTCCACCTCCCCAGTCAACCAATTCGTCCTTCCAGTACTTCAAGGACAGCAACCAACCAGGATACAAAACCCACATCTTTTGACGTGAATTATTCACGACAACCTCCACCACTAATGGGAAATCTCAAAAGTGAATTTTTAGGCACATCTAAGGATTCTAACACTCCAGAGATCAAATTTTCCCCAGTTGGCAATGGTGGTGATGGTCTTCTGGGTCAAGGTCCTGGTCCAAAATCTCTTATCGCAGGCTTGCAAGGAAATTTGTCGGACCAATTGAAGGCAAAAGGCTCTGGTCCACCACAGGTCGGAGGAAATGATTCTTCTCGCACTAAAAACGTTGATAGCTCTATAAGTAGTACCAGGAAACCTTTTTCTTTAGATGCCAACACAGGAAAGGGTACAGATAATGCTGATGATAATAAACGACCGACTCCAGCACCTCTTATAAAAATGGAGGAGGAACAGTCTTCAAGCCCTCCAGATAAAGACAGTACCAGTGACCCTAGTGATAGGGCTAGATGTGGACAGGATAAACCAGGGTTGTTTCCAACTCCTGGTGCCTCGGAAGTGGATGTGGGCTCATCATTTAGACCCAGAGGACCACCAGGATTGATGGGTAGATTCCCAGGCCCTCCAACTGGTCCACAACCACCTGTAGGTGGTCCAGGTATGCTTGGACATGGTCCATCTTCATCTAACATGGGATCCAGACCTCTTAGGGGTGGTCCTAGAGGGCCACCTCATGGTCAAATGGGTGGTCCGCCAAGGGGACCAATGGGTGGTCCACGGGGTCCAGGCCCCTGGAATCAAAACCACCCTAGATTTGGACCACATGGTCCACTTAGGCCATTGTTTGATGGCCCACCAGGAAGATGGCCAAGGCCATCAAGATAAAATATATATTGGCATGAATTTTATTGAAAACAAACATGAAATGTTATCACATTTTAGCTGAAATTATTGTGTCTTTGATGATACCTTCCTTATTTGTATTATATTTTTATATGTCTACATGTTCTGAGTAGTAGCTTTAATTCCTGCTTAGTTGTGTTTCCTTTCCTGAGCAACAAGATTACTCATTTTTTGTGGCTTCTACATTTAGCATGTCTGTATTTCTTTCTGCTTTTTGCTTTGAAGTTAATTTGATAACTTCAAATTTAATTTGATTAATATGCTAAATGTTTGTGAATATTGCACAAGATCATACATATTGTTGTCCAATAAACATTACTTGGACACTTGTGAATAATAATTAAGACATATAAATCCTCCTGTTGCCACTGTTTACAAGTTCTGTTGTATCAAGGGCTGACATGTGGGATTAGTGTTGCTTTACTTATCTGTCCCATGGGACCAATTTATAAGAGCTGATTATAACATAGGAGTTGTCTTTTTAATCATCTTTCTTCCAGCATGTAGCACTATTTGGGTTTGTGATGAAGTAATTGTTAACCTAATGAATAAGACTTTAATTATTGAGCTATTTTGTGTAGAAGTACCATGTCTGATTGTTGTTTCAACTTATTTTTAACAATGAGGTTCATTTTGTGAATGTTTTCAAGATATATAAATGGGTGTGTGTATCTGACATATATACATACATAGTCAAATTGTGAAGGTTTGGTTAATTTTGTTTGTGTCAACTCAAAACTTCAAATAATTAGTTTGACCTGAGTATACTCTATTTATAGTAATAAGCTTCAAAGTATATATGTGAATTAAGCTTAAATGTTTATACCTTCTATTGTTGCTTTGATGTTGTTTTGTTTGAAGTAACATTTATTGAGCAGTTCTCAGGCTTGTTTCTGCCATTACACAACCTGCAGAAGACTGTCAATATATGCCATAAGTATGTGTGCTGAAGTTCAATCTCATCACTTTTTAATAGTTATTGCTTTGTCACATTATGCCTCTGAGATGGTCATGACATACCAGTGTGTCATGTAGGAGAGAGGTTGAGAATTGCTAGCAATATTGTTTTCGGCTGCTGCCAGTTTCCATGATTGATAACCTGCATGCAGTCCAATGTTGCTCATAAACTGTTAACTCTCTTCCTTCTGTTAACAGAAGCATCCATCAGCTTGCCAAAATAGCAGAACATTTTGCTTTTGCTGTTTTCACTCAATAAACTTTTTCTCTTAAAAATTATTGTTACTGCATATGTTTTTACAAAAAATATTGTCAGTGTAATATTTTTACATATAATTAATGTTGTGTGTGTTTAGTGAAGGGCATATATGTTCCACTAATATATACTTGAATCTCTTAACTAATAATTATTCTAAATGCTTTTAAAACTTTGGGAAATTGTCATTAGCACTATAATCTTTTTGTTTTGTTTTCACATTCTTGTGAATTTTATTTTCTTCCTGTCTGTAACTTTAAACATACTAGCAGTTGTGTAGTTTATGTTTACAGGTAGAAAACGCTGTCACTATTGTTTTAACCAAATAAAAAGTAAAAAAAGTTCACTGGGCCTTAATCAATTTATTAATACAAGTTCACAATGTACAGTATAATCATTTTCAAAATGCTTACATCCTGAGACTTGACTTGTTTCATCAATGACCTCACCACTTTTTTTTATTCTGAGCAAGAAGATTTTTTTTTATTATTATATCAGCTTGATAGTACATGTCAGCAGCAACAGAACACTAGTTAACATGTTCAGAGTTTACTCACTGACTAAAATGTTTCTCTACCAAATTGTGGCTGTATCATTCAATCAAGCTTAACTGAATAGTAATAACAGAGATTTAAAGGCGGATGAAAATCACTGGAATGATGGCACCATGTTCATGACGAATGCATTGACATTAGTCTCCTTTATTTCTTTTTTTTTAAAACCGATGATACTTCATAGATCCAGCGATGTTTCTGGCTTTCTTTCACTAACTCAAGTCAGATACCTATGACAGCCATCGATGATCAGAGTATTTCATTTGAAGAGCTCTCTGGCTACCTAGCCAGTAACTATCATACAAACAATAGATTAAAATGTAAACAAAGGGTACAATATTAGCTGAGATAAATGTTGAAACATTCTGTGCCAGAGCAATCAATGTTCACACTTTACTAATATAATAATGTACTACTTACAAATAAGTTGAATACTGTTTACAATACGTCAAAAATAATTAAAATGTGCTTGCTATTCTAACATAAAAGTTTAACCCATGTGATCGATGGCAGCTAATATAATAATACTGTTCTATATAAACATAGTGCCGGTATAAGTTGAACACATAGAAATTTCGACGTCATCATTCTCTTACTACACTTGATTTTGAAATATGTTTCCAGAAGACAGCTGGACAAGAATTTACACATATGGATCGGCAATTTAGGCAACCATGAATGGTGGTGCAGGAGTTTACATTAAGCATCCAGATGCTACTACTGTGTCTCTAGTGCCCCTCCCCTCTACTGGACAAATATGTTCCAATTACAAAGCAGAACTCCTAGCCCTCCTGATGGCAGCACAGCACATGAATAAACTGCAGGCAAGATGGTATTTCTTACAGAAGCACTGTCAGCTGTACAAACCATGGTGGCTAAATCTGATGACAGCACAGTACAGAACCTAAATAGAGAACTTTTTCAGCTATCAACAAAAAGTGGAAATTCACCTTCAGTGGATTTCCATCTCACTGTGGCATTGCAGGCAATGAGAGCGCCAATGTCTTGGCTAAGGAAGGCAGTGCCAAAGAGTAAATTACCAACCACTATCTTTTCAAGAAGTCAAAACCCTCATACAGAAAAAATCTGCAGTAGACTGGAAGACAAACGCTGGATAGGATTATGGAAAATACTTCCTCAGATGTCGGCAGAACAGACCAGGTCATTATATTTTGCCTACGTATTGGACACTGCAGACTCGACATACACTTACATAGTCTGGAACTAAGTCAACAGCTCTTTGCTAGTGTCAGTAGGCGAACAGACACCAGAGCATGTCCTGCAGCATGTGGCCACACCCAGTCTACCTAAAAACTAAACTGTAGGAAACCTGACAGACCCGAAGCTGACTGCCCAGTTTGTGGTCCACAGTAAACTAAGCGCATAACCAGAGATCACTGAAGAAGAAATTGTTTGGTTGTGATGGTTCATGATTCTGTATCACGTCTTTGAACTGTTCTATGACATACATATACCTGGGAAAAATTTTCAGAATATTTGGCCAAACAAAATAGACAACCAAAACCTACCGAACAGGTGCAACCAGGATGAAATGAACACAGTAATAATAGACGAGAGATGGAGCTTGATAGGATATGTACTCAGAAGTGATCCAGAAACCATTGCAAGAACTGTTGCCATGTAGTGGACATCAGAAGGAAAAGAATCGAAAAAAGTACAGACCTTAAGACAACCTGGCGGATGCACAGTATTGGTCAGGCTTTGGGCATCCTGTGAAAGTTGGTCATGGGTCAAGCAGTATGTTGTTGTCCTACAGGACAACGAGAGCCACAATAACAATGGATAGTGCACTTGCTTCATAGACGCAAGGTCCCAGATTCAAAATCACCAGTTGGAGTGGGAATGTATTTTGATTGCAATAGCTGCTAGTACATCCAAGTCTCAGTTCTACCAGAGACACAATGGGAAGTAAAGGCCACCAGTATAATGTTGACGATATCACACATTATGTGCCATTTTTTAAAAATTAGACTAACAAAATATTTCCCAATTATACCACATTGTATGAAAACAGGCCCTTTACTTGCAGAACAACACAAAACCACCGACTGCTTTGATGGTCTCTGTTAAAGGAAACAGACAAAAGTTGACAAGACATAATTTTCTTCTTTGCGTTGTTCTTTACAACCAATTTTAATCACTCTTTGTGATATGTTTGATCTTTGCCAAGAACGTGTATACGTTGCACATTGGTTTGGTAGGCCCTAAACGCATAGATTTCTACACGCGACAGACATAATAAATACATTATTAGGCACGGATAGCTGTAAGCAAAATGGATTTCATCCACAAACAACACTCATTTGATGATTTGACTTCCATGAAGTGGATACTTCATTATTTGAATATTGTATTTACAACCTTTGGATAACTTATCTACTTCATAGACTAGATCTTCCTCTTCAATGATCCAGCGGCACTTGAGCTCTTGCCCAGTAGACTAGATACACTCTAGTGATGCTATTCAAGCAGTTTATCATGTAGAGACCATCCATGTAACACACTGTATTAGATCTTGCATTACCTCCACCTGAATGCTATCCTGGAAGAAAACTGGCTACAAAAGCAAGGATCAGAATGTTCTTTGCCGCAGTGAAGCCTGCTAAGTACCTACTTATGAACGGCTGCTAGCACAGTAATATTCTTTCTTGGAATAGAAGACAAACTCATGGCAACAAAGAGTGAATGCAGTCTAAATTTTGAAAGATTGGTTACTGATATATGTTTTTACTCCAGGCAGACCCATAGGTGCTCAGTTCAATTACTAAAGTAATCCTTCTTATCAATTTTGAACACCCCACTAAGACACAGCGTACTGATTTGATTTGTATATTTTGAGTTTAGTCTGTAAACTAGTGACCTCCATATATGATGTTCGATAATCTGACTGCTGCAGCTGTCATTCCAATTATTGGGCTGATTTATTTCCCCATCTATGGTTGCATAGCTGCTCATATATTTGAACTTTTCACCTCTTCTATCCTTTACCTTCCATTATAATCTCTGTTTTTGCGTTTATTGTCATTACTTTGCTTTGATTATTTAGTACTGATTTTTAGATCTGTTGATTTAGCCAGCAGTAGATACACTATTTGTCTTCTCACTGTGCTTTCTCATTGGTATGTGCCAACAGTGCTATGCCATCCAAAAAAAGTCATTGTCTTAAAGTCTTTTGGTTAGTCCCAAGTAATTCCCCTGCCCTCACCTTCGGGTGCTTTCTTCATCCATCAATAGCCACCAGAAAGAGCAATGATGATATAATACATTCCTGTTGTGTACAACACCAGAATTGACCTAACTGATTAGCTACTGAATTGAAAAACGGGTTGTGGCTGAATTAAATTTAGGTCCCATTGCAGGTGTATGTATGAATTTAGCTGTAGCTTTCTTAATTATTAATTAGAGACTTATGTATGAGCTGAAAGAGAGAAAAGCGAAAACTCAGAGGTTGTCACAATAAAACACTTGCCTAATTATTAACAGATTTTTATGAGTAATATACCATTTTGTAGATAAACGAATGTTCTTTAAGATCAATCTAAAATAATTGTTTGTTTGGTGCTCCCGGCGGCTTATAGGAGTGAATCAGTTATACTGTCTGATACATCACGGTTTTTAAGTACATATCTTTCAGTATAATGATGACTTTCCCTAGAAATTTATATACGCGATAGGTCTTCCATAACCAAAAATATTAATACATTTGCAATACCATTAATAAAAACTATTAAAAACAAACACCCTGAAATCTTAAAGCAGACAACATCTTCAAGAAGACAATGTAAATAAGTGACAAACAATCAATATCTTAAAGCATGCACTGCTGGTGGGTTGTTTTATTTACTGCTGGTGGGTAAATGTTGAATGTGATATTTATTAAAGCAAAAATAAGCTTACATCAACTTATGAAAACTTTTGCAGCAGTAGACAACAATAATTTTGTGTTTAATTAGAAACATCTCTTCACTCACTATATTTTTAGAGTGTAGTAAAGAAACTTAACAGTATTCAGATTTCAGTTGTACCCCTCACTGACTGGACAATGACAGTCAAATCACATATGCACTTATTTTGTTTTAATGTCACATTTCCCGCATCCATTTATTCTTTGTCTTGTGGTGTCTTCTCCATAATTAAATTCTATCATCAGTACTGGGGTTGGACTGGATAGCGAAGTTAATAATATGCTGTTCTAGTGACTGCATGCCGTAGAAGTTTGAGGCCATCTGCTGCCATAAATTGTTGGTGTTCTCTCTGTCCACAGTTGGACTACATGAAACCCTGATTCTTTATTTAGAGATCTAAATTACAAGTACCTCTAAAGTCAGAGCGAGTCTCACCTAAATGACACTGGTAATAAGGAAGACAAGCCATCACACAAAAATCGGAGGGTGCCATGTTTGCGACTGAATTCAGAGCAGGCAAAATAAATAAATCAGTCCTCATTGCGCCCAATGGCACATGATGCAGAGACAACAAATTTTCACCCAATTTGATCTGGTGCCTTTCTTTCTACCTGAAATTAGTTTGAAGCATGTCTTTGGGCTCTGCCTCAAAATTTCTCCATATGCATCAAGGCCTCCCTCCCTTTTTTCTGCTGTCCCTGCAGTGTCCTCTACATTGTATGTCTTGGCAGACTATTTTTTCTCATCCTCAGGACATGTCCTATCCATTGCTATAATCTCTTTTGTATCTCTCTATTTATATCTTCCATAGCAGTTGGTTATTGAAATCTTATCCTCAGGTATTTTTTACGCAGTATTCCCTCGATCATCTTAACATACTTTCGAAATTTGTATCTGTTTTTCAAATCTCAGATCCATAGAGGAGGACTATTCTAACACACGTTTTATATATCCACAGCTATGTCTTGGTGCTATAAATGTTAGAACGACTTTGCAAAATCTGAAGATCTGATATAGTTTCATCTTTCCTTACAAGTGCCTCCATCAGTGCCTTGTAAATTAGTTCCTCACATCAGTCTTTGTTTCCGAGTATGTGTTCTCTCAAGTTCATTTCAGAAATCAAGAGTAGACTAAGTTCAGACAAAAACACATCTAGAAAATTAATAACTTCCTCTTGCAACAAATCTCTGCTGACTGCAATAATAGTTTGTTACTGTTTCTGAAGTGCAGTTTACAGAAGATAATAGTAATACAGGCATTTAAATACCAAAAAATGTAGTGCTGATTGAAACTTGTGCATAAAGAAAGTTATAGCACATCAAGAAAGTGTTACTGGTTTGTCATGTTATGAGAAGTGTCTTGGAGCACATTATGGCTAGCAACAGACAATGATAGAAGGTACCTGGCAATGTAACCTAGTGGCATGGAAGAAACATCAAAAGGAATGATCGCATACCCATATCAGTCATATGCTAGAGTTTGCCATGTTCTGGGGATACAGGAGTGGGCGATCATTGAGGGTGTGACATGCTAGACAAAAACAAGTAGAAAACAAAAGGTAAGTTTTGAGACTGAAGAGGGTATTGTAAAGAAAGTTTTCTTCATGTTCAAACATCTGAAAGTCTCCAAAATTTTTTAACAATTATCACCTTGATAATTTTTCCATAAAAAACTTGAAACAGCAAAAGTGTTGAAAACAATCATGAAAATGCATTAAATGAACCTGAAGATGTGCATCTGAATCATCAATATTTTCTTCCATCTCTTGTTATGTCTGGTTATTTGATTTGTTCAATAGTCTGGTTTTTTTTTTTTTTAAGAATAAGCTCAAGTGTGAAAACACTACAATAAAACATGATTTTAATACACTAATATAATAAAATAAAAAGAAACAAAACCATGGTAGGAGAAAGTTATCAACACCACAAGGGTGGCACATGATATACATAATGACATTGCAAAGTCCAACCAGAGCAATATAAGAAAACAATATAATTGCACACTCAAGCATCTCAATATTTCTCAAGTATTAATAAAAAGAAAGCAAACTTTACAAATTAAAATAATATTGTTCGTCTGAAAAAACTTGATAAATGTGTGACGTTTTTTATTGTGAAATTCAAAGCTTCCAAAAACACAATGTACATACATTTTATTACACATTTTTAAATTGTCAAATAAATGGACAAAAATTGGATTTTCTTTATAAAATGTTGACACTTGAAGTGACACCAGATAGGTACGGTGGCATAGACGGTATAAGGATATCGGTGGGCAACGGACAGATACGCGTTTGTATCAGCAGTACTGACAGGACCAGTCGTTTCTCGGCCTTCTGATCAAAGTGTTAGTGCCCACTTAATCGCTGATAAAAGGATGGGAGCCTTCATAGAGCCAATAGGCAACTACACCAAATTTAAAATTCCGAGAGCTCTCGTCCGAAAGGATAGGCGACGCTCGGGATTTACACGTTTAAAACGTGACCGCATGGTACAGCTTCTCGAAAAAAGAAAAAGACAAGACCAGTGATTTGACTGTGCGCCGGATATCTCACTCAGTTCGAGACGAAGCTGGTGTGTACTGTTTTTGTCTCTCCAATAATTAGTAGCTTTCACTCTGTTATGTTTTCCATGTTGGAGTACCGAAACTTCTGAATTGTCCAAAACCAGGCTAGTCTAGTAAAACCAACAAGTCTGGGTAGCGTGCCTTTTTCTTGGAAACGTTTTTTGGGCTCGCTTGACGGAATCAATGTCTCGGGCACTATTGCACAGCATCTGTGTCGACTAATATACTCTAAGACGGCGCCCAGTGGAATCGTGTAGGTGCAGCTCATCATCAAATAGCTTGTTCTGAGCAGAACGTTGCCATCTTAACAGTCCTTCGAATTTCTTCGTAGGCCAGATACCCTGCCTCTGCAGCCGTCATGCTCAAACCAGCAGTTGCATCTTTGGGGCAGCTACTCTTGAGATTTTGTTTGTCTGGTATGTGATTCAATTTTATATCTTATACAGCTGCGCTTTGAGGTATTAGTACAGAAAGGGATCAAAGAAATCACCTTCATTGTCCTTTGCACGCAGGAGTCAGGGGTAATGAACGAGCTGACAGATTAGCTGGCATGGCCACGGCATCAGAGGGGCTGCAATGGACCGAAATGACATTCTTAACGCACTGAGAGAGTCCTTTTGAACAGAAGAGTTTCAGGGTTGCGAGTCCCACTCGCTGACCAGATTGAGAGAGATGGGTGTCAATATTGGTGTAGCCCGTAAAGAACGGCATACTAAATATGCAAAGAGACTGATTAATCAACACCGAACTGGCGTGTTGGACCGCTGAACGCTGTTGGATTTGTTGATGTGGAGATCGGAGCACCTAAGGACATGTCCGGAGTGCTATGATAATAGTCCTCTGATTCTCTCATGGATAGTTAACCCTTCGATCCCTACCCGCCTGCCAAACTACAGAGCTGAAATTAGTTTTCAGGACCATCATGGAGAGGTGGAGTAGGGACATGGATCGTGCCAACTCTGACGCTGTCTTGTCTCTATATTTCATTGCTCCGACTCCGTACCCAGAAGTGGCATAATATGTGCACAGTAGCTCGGGTGACGGCTGTGAATTTATCATAAGCTCTGAATGCATGGGTACAAATAAACGCTGGGATACTGGTGAACCGACTGTAACAGATAAGAAATAACATTCACGAGTGCACAAATCCAGTGCCGTGGAGTTGTTATTGTTCCAACACAGTGCCTCTCCCCGCCCTCATCCACCCCTTCCCGTCTCTTAATGGTTTAATTATTAAAAATCGTAAATAATATCAGAAGCAACGCTTGTTATATTTCTGATCTAATAAATAAAAAAAAAATGATTACAATAAAGTCAACCATTCTCATGTTAAATTATTAAACCAAATACTACTTGTTTCTACTAACACGACAATGGCAAGAATCTGGAACCAAACTCCTGAATTTACTGGAGCAAAACTATACAGAAACCTCTGACAAAGCAAGTCATTCAGACGCTGCCTGTCCGATCAGCGCGAGGATACGACACAACTTGCCGAGTGAGCATATCCCGGCAAAAAAAAAAAAACATAGACAAGGTGAATCTCTAGACTTCCAATGTCTTGCCAGCAGTGTCGGGACGTTGTCTTGCCAGCAGTGTCGGAACGTGAAAGAACATGAACAGAAAACTCTTTAACTTTCCCTCAACTGCAGATAACACATTTCAACATTAACTGTTGGATGCCCAACAACGGAAAAGGGACATGTATGTATTATGAACTGAATATATCTTTTACAGGACGTCCCAATCAACTTCAGTAAACAAGTTGTTGATTTTCTAAGCACCACTTATACGTTCAGCAGTTTGTCATTGTGTATGTATTATACACATAATAAATATGTTCAGTTTTTTATGCACAAGATGAGACAGACCACCTGAATCATTACCAGACGTTGGGCCATAAGCCTAGAAACTCATGATAACATTTTGTAGAGGATTGGATTCATGGAGGCGTCTCACCTTCATCATAGGCTGCTGAGTATGGGAAATTGATCATCAGAAAACAAGTATAATTAATATACTTTAAATATCATTATTTTATTTATTACAAGTGAGCAAGTTTGCTCTGTAATAAATTGTAAGTTGTCAAACTTGCACTGTCAAACCTGTGAGGATATCATGATAAAGTAACGTGACGTTTGAAGTATAGGCTACATCAAAATCCATACACCTGAAAGAAAATACTGAGTCCAGAAATGTTTGACATAAAATCGCATCACCCAGTGGCGGCTCGTGGTCATTTTTCTTGGTGGAGCCAAACACAAATATTCGGGAAAATCATGGTTTTTGGAGTATTTACTATATTTGTCTAATCCGGAAGTTATTCTCTTTCGATTTTTGTGGGGCCTGGCCTAATGACGACCGCCTGAGATCACCCAATACTTGGAACAAAGGAAATGGCTGATCTGTTGAGCAACAGTGACACAAAGCAACCAGAGAAACAAAACTGTTGATCCATTCACTTCGTAATTTTTTTCTATCCCAGTGCATTCTATTGCAATGCCAACTGAAATAAAGCACTGTATAATCTGTGCATCTTAACAAATACTGGAGACAGTATACTACTTTTGCAGTCATCTAACAAATACTGGGAGACAGTATACTGACTTTGTGACATCTTAACAAATACTGGGAGACAGTATACTGACTTTGTGTCATCTCTTAACAAATACTGGGAGACAGTATACTGACTTTGTGTCATCTTAACAAATACTGGGAGACAGTATACTGACTTTGTGTCATCTTAACAAATACTGGGAGACAGTATACTGACTTTGTGTTATCTTAACAAATACTGGGAGACAGTATACTGACTTGTGTTCATCTTAACAAATACTGAAAGTATAACTTTGTTATCTACAATTGAGACAGTATTGTTTATCTTAAAAATACGAGACAGTACTCTGCGTTATCTTAACAAAAGAAGATATGACTGTCATCTAAGCCAATATATCACTCAGATGGGGAAGGGTTAAACCGTCCCTACAAAGTCTTATATACAGCAATGTCCAGCACTGAGTTACGCCAATTCAGAACTGAACTTGGCCACAACTGAAACCTTGAAATATCAAATGAAATGTAATGCACAACAATTTAGTTATATTGTCAACAAGCATAAAATGCATCAAACAGTATTAGTACATATTTAGTAACTCCATAGTTATGTCATCAAGATATCTTCAAATCTTTCAACATCTATAAGTCAACAAGATTTAAGTGTGGGAAGGAAAACATCTAGTGGGATGGAAGGACAGTTCTGTAACATGGCAATCTTGTACACAAATACTGAACACAATTCAACATGTCAATCAGAGACATTTAGTAACTTATGACCTTTTTTCTTTCTCTGTTTGAGAACAAGTAACTAATTGTTGATTCTGTGGCTGGACAGAATGTATCAGAAATATAAATATAAGAAAACAATCAAAAATGCTAATAATAACTTATTGATAAACAACATGAAAACATTGCACGTACATAATAATGAGGTCAATCAAATGAAAAATTTCACGAACTCCTCACCAAACAGCAACCAACGAACACTGAGTGTCAATCTGTCTAATAGCTAACTGTACAGAAGCTTTGGGTGGGAAAACAAATCTTAGTGCTTATATAATTATGTGATTGAAATATGTTAATCAACAATTATTATATAAAACAGAAAGTGAAAATTAGTTTTAGCCAATAAATAACACTTGAAAGACAATTAGACAAATACCAAGGTGATTATGGGGAGCAAAAGGAAATCTTGCTGATTAAAATCAACATACTAATGATTATTGAGCAGTTCAATACATGCTTCAACACAATCCACAATCTGGATATATACAACAATTGTTTCGTTTATATGACATATAACAGCAGTTTCTTTCTGTAACTCCGTGATTTGTAGCTTGTACGTTTATCACTTCTGAGTGACAAGCAGATGAAGTATGAAAGTCTCCATAGACAGATATAGAGAATCTTCAATTAGATGCTTATGTCCAAAAGTGAAACAGCTGACAAATACGAACAGAACTTCTTCAGAGCAGACAACTTGAAAACCGGATACGTCTGCTTGTTCACAAGTAGTCTGGTTGGAAACGAAGGTAATTAATCAACCGGCAAGGCAGCGGCAAGTTTTTAATTGTTTCAGGTGGGAAGGTTTGCAAGATGCGAATACGACATCTATTCTGAAGGCTCCCTCGGATGGGGAGTTTGTAGATTTGAACATGATCAATAGGCGTTTCTAGATCATTGAGCACTATGGCCATACGGCTACCGCATTCAGAGAAGACAGGCATGTAGTTGACTAGGCAAGAATGTTGCCCACAGGCGTATCTATGGTATTGAACACAGTGTAATGTCTGAGCTGTATCTCCGTCAAATACGTATATGCTTACATCAATAGGCCTGAACCTACGAGCTCGCTTTTCTTTGCAGTGGCAGCCGCTTGTAATCATGACAGCAAATATTAGATGACCATCTCTAGAAAACTTCAAGTCTTTGAGTTTGGGGTTGAGACTAGAGTTGAAATCATCCACTCTGGAGTTGGTGGTGATGACATCCCAAGACGGTATTCTGACCAAGCTCAAGCTGTTATCCTCGTTAGAAACAAAGCTTGTCACAGCAATCCTGGTCGTGCAGCAGCGTGGATCAAACACAAAAAGTGCGTGATTGTAGGCCAAATCTACTTCAGATATCAGTTCTCTGGTACTTAGTTTATAGAGTTGAAAAACAAAGCCATTTCCACCGATCTTAGTAGTTGGAAGTTTGATTAAGCAAAGTGTTCCATCCGGGGAAATCTCACCTATAAGTGCCTCATTGATAAACTCTACTCTCTGATTTCCAAAGATGCCAAGGAATTTGTGAGCCTTGAGGTCGATTATGCCAAACTGAGTCATAAGGTTACGAACTAAATGCAAGACTACTGTGTGTCCTTGACAACATAGAACGCTGTTCACGTGGAAGTTCTGAATTGAGGACAAGTGAGCAGGGATGTGATTGTATTCAAAGTGTTCAGCCATTTTGGTAAACTTACTCTTTCTTCTAAAGCTGAAGAATGGCTCCGATTTATTAATATTCAGCAATCCTTGTCGGTTGATACAGAAAGCAGGACTACAGTCTTTAAACAGGCTGCCGCTACAGGTCATGGTCGTCTCCGAAAAAGCTGCAGCAGCTAGTAAGTGATAGAATAAATAAATAATTCAGTTCATGTTTACACATCTAATAAATACTTAACTAACGAGATTGAATATTTTAAAACAGATCTTTTTTTCGATTAACTTCCATTGTAGCACAAGGCATCAACATATTTTCCTGTAACCGGATCTGTCTATAGCAAGCCAGCTTGCCCGCCTGCCCAGCGTGTTCGTAGCTCGTTGGACGACGTGTGACAAGCTCCCTGTAAGTGCGGGTTCAATTCAGCGGACTGGCAGAAAAGTAACATGTTCTCCAGATTTATGATGTTCGTGACACAGAACCGAAGGGTTACGATGTCCATGGCACCGAGCCGAAGAGCTGAAAGCTCAAGTACTTCTGGATCGGAAAAAAGCAAGCCAGCTTAGTTCATTCCATGTCCTTCACACCTCTTATCTTTCTCTATGTCTGCTCCTACTGCTCTTGTCTCTTGGATTCCATTTCAAGCATCACCAAGACATAATTAATGGTGCTTATTTGATGTGAGAAGAGAACAAGACGCTCATGCGTGCATTCTGAGTGACTCATTGAGTATGATCCGAAAGGCGAGAGCCGGTTCGGTGCGCAGGCAATGGACTGAATCACTGCAGGCGTCAACAATTTGCAAAATTACACTTGTCTTTGTTCCAGGGCACATGGGTGTCGTTGGCAATGAGAGAGCAGACAGACTGGCTGGCTCTGCCGCTGTATCTGAGGGCCAGCCAATGGACAGGCTGACATCATGAACGCCCTCATAGAACGCCCTCATAGGCGTGGCTGCAGAAGACCTTCATCTAAACCAATTCACGTCAACTACTAGATTGCGAGAACTGGGTTTGAAGATTGGTGTGGCAAGAAAAGAACGATAAAACAGGTATCAGTCGGCTCATCAATCAAAATAGAACTGGTACGGTCAGTCGCTGGACGCTGTTGGAGATATTGCGAAGGAGATCGAAGCACCTATGGACATGTCGGAGTGCAATGAAGATATTCCAAACTGAAACTGAAACAGAGAACAAGAAAGACTTGCTTATATTTGACCTATTCCGCTCCTCGTGGAGCATAGAATCTCAACAGTTGTTCGCCACTTTTTCCCGGTCTCTGGCAGTTTTCCTTATGGCTTCTCAGAATAGTCGAGCATCCTTCAGTTCCTCAAGAAGACTTCATCTCTAGGTTTATTTAATTCGTCCCCTTTTGCGTTTTCCATGCGGGTTCTACTCAAGTGATTTTCTAGTGACACTCGACTGTGTGTTCCGCATAGCAGGGTATGTCCGATTCATCGCTATGTTCTTCTCTTAACCTGCTATATCACGGTTTCCTGTTCTGTTCTTATCCACAGATCTGAGGATACGCTGAAGATATCTGTTGACAATGGTTCGAATCTTAATCATATTTAATCCTGTTCTTATCCCCAGATCTGAGGATACGCTGCCGATATCTGTTGAGAATGGTTCGAATCTTAATTATATTTAACTTAATGATTAGCCACGTTTCCTAATCATACAACAAGACAGATATCACAATTTAGATGCATGTCATGAGCTTTGTTTTAGTGGAGATGGCAGTAGATTTCCACACTGCTTGCAAGAGAGCAAAGGTTTATCGAGCTGTCCTAATCCTGGTATACTTCTTCTTCGATTGCTCCATATCGACCACTTGTTAATCACTGTGTGTGTGATCTGTATGTGATCTGAGCCTAAGAGCGATTGTACATTGTGCCAGTTAGGCGCCTACAAGTAGGCCAGCACATCCGATTTCTGCGACGTTTTTTATCCGATTTCTACAACGCTTTTTATTTCCTAGGGTAGCTTCCTAGACCCTACCTCAGTCGTCTCTTAAGACATGCCTTGTAGGTTGCAGTGATACTATTCTTTGCTTCCTTGGGCCCCGGCACTACATGAGCGAATCCTGGTATTAATGTACCCATCTGTACCTCCTGATTGACTGATCATGCTTCCAAGCAGTGGCGGATCATGCTTCCAAGCAGTGGCGGATCATGCTTCCAAGCAGTGGCGGATCATGCTTCCAAGCAGTGGCGGATCATGCTTCCAAGCAGTGGCGGATCATGCTTCAAGCAGTGGCGGATCGTGGTCATTTTCTTGATGGGCCTAACACAAATTTTTGAAAAATCGTGGGTTTTGAAGTATTCACTTTATTGCCTATTCGGGGAAGTTATTCCCCCTTTCGATTATTGAGTGGGTCCGGGCCCACTGCCACTAATAACAAGCCGCCCCTGTTTCCAAGGTAGACCAATTCACCAACAACATCTATAGCGCTTCTCTCAATCAATTCTTGCCCTAATCCCGTCATGCCTAGTGACACATGGGGCTTCAGAAAGGACTTTCCATGCTCTCCTGTCCCGTGCAACCTTCAGCGCAGAGCCCCACGTCAGAGATGCGGTGTCCAGTTCCTCTTCCATCATGCGCTCCATGTTGTCCGTGGTCTGCCTTTCTTTCTCTTTCCCTCTGGTGTTCAAGTGAGGGCTATCCTTGCAGGCATTTCTTGTCTCATTCTCATAACATGTCCGAGCCATTTCCATCTTCTCTTTTGAGTATGTCATTCATTGACTCTTGTCTTGTGTCTTGGAGTAGTTGGTTATTGGATATTTTACTGGCCAAAAGATTCCCAAGATTCTGCGAAAACAAGAGTGGTGGAAAACTGACAGCCTGCTAGTATCTCCTTTGGTCATCCTTCAACACTCCGATCCGTAGAGCAAAACTGGCAAAACAATGCTTTTATAGAGTTTAAGCTTTGTGGTCCTATTGTAGATTTTGGACTTCCATACTAGTTTCATTCTGGCAAAAGAGGTTCTGGCCTTACTCAGACGTGATTTTATATCTTCCTCTGTGCCACCATTTAGTGTCAGTACGCTGCCAAGATATGTAAACTGCTCAACCCTTTCCAGTGTTTCATCTTCTAACATTACTGGTTGTTGGATTTCACTGTTTGTCATAATTTTTGTTTTCCCTGTGTTTGTTTTGAGGCCTACTGTCTTTGCCGTGCTGTTAAGTATTGTACTTTTCTCTTGTATATGTTCATATTTGTGTGACACCAAGGCTATATCGTCTGCAAAGTCCAGGTCCTCAAGCATCTCGAAAGGGTCCATCTTATTCCTCTTGGTGCTTGTTGTTTTATGGCATTTTTGCACCCAGTCAATTGTAATACTAAAAAAAGAGGACATTAGCATCCTGTCTTCCAGATTTTACTGGGAATGTTTTGTTGAATTCTTTGGGTTGCAGGAAAATCTTTATAGAAGAGGGCTATGATGTTGACAAGCTTCTGCAGTACGCCGTATTGTCTCAGTATCTTCCATAGGCTGTCTCTGTGGACGCTGTCGAATGCCTTTTCAAAATCTATGAAGTTGATATATATAGTCCTTGCCACTCGCTACATTGTTCTAAAATGTTACGCAGGGTAAATATATGTTCATTTGTTCCTCTTCCTTTCCTAAATCCTGCTTGCTCCATTCTTAGACACTTATCTATTGCTTCTTGTATTCGCATTATGATAATTTTGCAGAATATCTTACTTGGGATTGAAAGCAACGTGATTCCTCTCCAGTTATTGCAATCTGTTGGTCTCCTTTCTTGGGGATTTTCACCACAGTACCCCTAGTCCAATCCTTTGGCAATTCTTCTTTCTCCCAGATATCTGCAAACAATGGCTCTAATATGTTTGCAGCTAAGATAGGATCGATCTTGAAAAGCTCTGCTGTCATTTCATCATTTCCCGGTGCTTTGTTGTTTCTCAGGGATCCAATAGCTTTTACTATTTCTTGCTTTTCTGGCAATTTGAGGTTGATATCAATATCCTGTGCGGCCAGTGGGATATCCGGTGGATGTTCAGGATCAGGTCTGTTTAGCACATCTTCAAAGTGGGATGTCCATCTCATATCCTGCTCCTGCTCTGTTGTCAACAGTTGTCCTAGGCTGTTTCTGACTGGCATGTTATGGTTGTGTCTTTTACCTCCGCATAATTGTTTGGCAATCTTGTACAGTGTGTGCAGATCATGTACTTTAGCAGCTTTTCTGCTATTTCTGCTGTCTTTTCCATAAATTGTCTCTTGTCTGTTCTAGCACTTCTTTTTACCATTTTGTTTAGTTCTGTATATTCTTTTCTTGCCTTATCTTTTTGACGTTCTGATCTAATGCTATTGATGAGATTTTTTTTCTCCTTTCTCTTTTGGATGTATTCTAAGGTCTGGCCACTTATCCACTCTTTATGTTGTCCTTTACTGGTTCCCAGTACACTACTGCTAACTATTTTATATGTGCCTTTGATCGCATTCCATTTTCTTGGATACTTTCAGTTGGTGTTGTGTCTGACTGCTCTGACAGGATTTGAAATCTGTTCTTTAGTTCCACTATATATTTTGTAGCAATCTCTCTGTCTTTTAATAGGTTAACATTAAAGTATTCTGTTCTTGTCTTGGCTTGTATATATGTTTTCTTGAGTTTGAGCCTGATCATGGCAACGACAAGGTGGTGGTCGCTGCCCACGTCAGCTCCTCTTTTCACCTTACATCAAGTAATGTCTTTCGCCATTTACTGTTGATCATAAAGTGGTCTATCTGGTTTTCATCTCTTCTGTTTGGGGATATCCATGTGTACTTGTGTATGGTCCTGTGTGGAAACAATGTGCCTCCTATGATCAGTCTGTTTTCTAGACAAAAATTGCTCAACATTTCTCCATTTTCATTTGCAGTGCCACATCCCTCTTTCCCCATTATTGCTTCTCTGTGTCTGTTATTGTTTCCAAATTTTGCGTTTAGGTCTCCCATTATGCACAAAACGTCCTGAGCTGGAACCTTGTCCACTATTTCCTGCAACCTTCTATAAAATGTGTTTTTGTCCTCTTCTTCGGCTTCGTTAGTGGGTGCATAGCATTGAATGATAGTTAGCTTTCCTTGTTTCCCATTAAATCGGCTTTCAACAATCTTTCATTAATCAGGTGCCACTCTAAGAGATGTTTATTCAATCCTTTCCTTATTATTAGTGCAACTCCTGCTGAATGATTTCCGTCGTCTCTTCCTGAGTATAAGATGGTTTCCCCTGTTCTAGTTGTCGTCTGTCCAAAGCCTGTCCATCTACTTTCGCTGACCCCTAGAAAGTGTAATTTATAGTGTTGCATCTCTTTTACCACCTGTGATGTCTTTGTGGTCTCGAACATTGTTCTGACGTTCCAGAATCCTATTCTTAGTTTAGTTTTGACATCAGCAGACTTGAATTCCCAGCGTGGGCTTCCTTGCGGCTTTCACCCATACTGTTCATGCTGACAGTGGTACTCTGTCTCAAGACCGCTGGACATCAGAGCATTTTTTCCTTTTGAAGTTTCTGTAACATTTTCTTTTTTATGGGGCAGAGTTGTTGCTACTGCGCCCAACCCCAACCTGGAGGACAGGAGGCCACATTTAGTCTGACCTCTCACCTTGGACCTGTCCAGCATGGGTAACCCTTCCAGGAACAGAATGTTCCTGCCGGCATCTTTCTGGATCATTGAGGCACTAAGCCCCCCACCACTACAAGGTATTATGGCCTCATGGGGGTCTCAATCAATATACTAATACAATAACAGACAAATGTCTGGTGTATGTAGTTCAAAGTTATAGTTAGTTTGTTCCTTTCGTGCCAAAGGCGGCACATAGGGCAGAGGTTTTAGATCTCCATGTGATGTGGTTCGTTGCTAGCAGTTGGAGATCTTGTATGGTTTTACATCCCACTTCATCAAAGTTATAGTGGAAATTAAAAAAAGAAATCGTGGTCTCTCTCTTCGTGGTATCTTCCCCTTCATTCTTGTTAAACATGACATTTAAGTCTTTCTGTTCTCTGCAATTTTGTCAATATGACCTAGTCATCGTATTCTATAACATGTCACGCAAGTGGTCATTAATGATGATTTAAACAAATTATTAATATCCTTACACGAAGATGATATAGTTACAGAATTGGGATATACAGTAAGTGTTGAAATGATTATGTATTCGTTCATTTTTACTAATGATTATGTGTGATCTGGTACGGGAAGAGATTCATGGACAGGGTAAGAGATTCATGGAGAGGGTAAGAGATCCATGGACAGGGTAATAGATTCATGGACAGGGTAATAGATCCATGGAGAGGTAATAGATCCATGAGAGGGTAAGGATCCATGAGAGGTAAGAGATCTATGGACAGGGTAAGAGATTCATGGACAGGGTAAGAGATTCATGGAGAGGGGAAGAGATCCATGGAGAGGGTAAGAGATCCATGGACAGGGTAATAGATCCATGGAGAGGGTAAGAGATCCATGGAGAGGGTAAGAGATCCATGGAGAGGGTAAGAGATCCATGGAGAGGGTAAGAGATTCATGGAGAGGGTAAGAGATCCATGGAGAGGGTAAGAGATCCATGGAGAGGGTAAGAGATCCATGGAGAGGGTAAGAGATCCATGGAGAGGGTAAGAGATCCATGGAGAGGGTAAGAGATCCATTGAGAGGGTAAGAGATCCATGGACAGGGTAAGAGATTCATGGACAGGGTAAGAGATTCATGGAGAGGGTAAGAGATTCATGGAGAGGGTAAGAGATTCATGGAGAGGGTAAGAGATCCATGGACAGGGTAAGAGATTCATGGACAGGGTAAGAGATTCATGGAGAGGGTAAGAGATTCATGGAGAGGGTAAGAGATTCATGGAGAGGGTAAGAGATCCATGGAGAGGGGAAACTAACTCTAGTGACACGTCTGTGTGGTACCGGGGCCCGAAAAGGAAGCAAAGAATAGTAACACTGTGACCTACAAGGCATGTCGTAAGACGCGACTGATGTAGGACCTAGGGAAGCTACCCTAGTAAATAAAAAGCATCTCAGAAATTTGATGTGCTGGCCTACTTGTAGGCGCATAACTGGCACAACGTACAATGTTCTTAGGCTCAGATTACATATAAATCATAAAGTGGTTAACAAGTGGTTGATATGGAGCGTTTAAAGACAAACTCTAGTGACCTGCATGGATCATATATCACTAGCATGAACCATAAATCATATATGATTAGTATATCAGACAGTGGCGGCTCGTCATTAGGGGCAAGTGGAGCCGGGCCCCACCAACAATAATATGTAACGTGTATTTGTTTTATGAATTAAAATATAACCTAACCCAAAATCATCATTTTTTTCAGCAAATTTTTGTCTTGCCCCACCACAAAAATGATCACGAACCGCCACTGATATCAGACATTAACCTACCTCCATGTCCATTATTCCACTGATCCAAAGAGCACTGGTGAAGCAGCGACCATGGTCTAGCACTTTGAACTTGTTTGTTCAGATTGGCTACAACTGCACTAGCACCCATTAGTCCATAGTTGCCGTTTCGAGATTCCTGGGCTCCCATTCTGCAAGCCCTGACAACGAGAAATCAAATAGGACATTGTCAAAATATGTCATTACAAGTACATGCACATCGATCACTATACAGTACCCCTTCCCAATTGACAATGCACCGTAAGATGTAAAATAAATCGAACGGACCAATTGCACCGCAACATGTAAAATAATACATCTAACTCACGAATTGCACCGAACATGTAAAATATATCTAACTCACCAATTGCACCGCAACATGTAAAATATATCTAACTCACCAATTTGCACCGCAACATGTAAAGTACATATAACGCGCCCAATTGCACCGCAACATGTAAAATATATGTATATCTAACTCACCAATTGCACTGGACATGTAAAATATATCTAAAGCACCTTAACTGCACCGCAAGATGTAAAATACATCTAACTCACCAATCGCACCGCAACATGTAAAATATATTTAACTTTCACCAATTTTGCACCTGCACATATGTAAAATATATCTAACTCACCAATTGCATCGCAATATGTAAATATATATCTAACTCACCAATTGCACCGCAACATGTAAAATATAAACGTACAAATGCCATGCAGATACCACGTCCATATTTTCCCCTGGACTGACAAAGAGAATTATGAATATTCAAACAACGACTCAAGCTACCCGCAACATTGTTGTGAACATTAGCACCTCTCTGCCCCTGACGATCTCATTCTTACCATTTTATATTTAAACAAACCGTTAACCCCCTCCCTTCCCCGCTTCCAGCCCAATTTCACTCAGAATGTCCCAAAACAACAAAAAATGTCGATATCAGGCCATGTTTAAAAGTTCTTATGATTTTCAACTTGACAAGATATTTTTGGAATGTAATAAATTCAGTGAACAACAGAGTCAATAAATTCAATCAAATAAATAAGATATGTTCTCAAGTGTTTGCAAACTGTCCAAAACTAATCGGGAATGGCTAGGACAGAAGAGTGAGAAGAGGGAGAGAGAGGAAGTGACAGAGAGTGAGACGAAGAGCAAAAGTGCGCGCTTCAGACAGACAGAGAGAAAGTGAGAAAGAAAACGTACTGGACATGACGTCAAGTGATTTAACGATCTTTTCTTTGAAAGGTCCAATTACACTCCAGAAGAAGGACTCTATCGACAAAGAAACAGGATAGTTCTGGTATGTTTCTCTGCGTTGTTTGGGTTGTGTTTCTATTGAGGTTCTGCTAGTGCGATGTTGGTTATAATGTAATGCTTCTCTTGATGTGTGTTTGTTATGTTGTTAATTTCCTTTGTTATTATTAAATTAGTATTTATTACACTGGTGTGTTGCCCGGGCTAGCAAGGAGAAAAGAATCGTAACACTGCGATCTACAAGGCATGTCGTAAGAGGCGACTAATGTAGGAGTAAAGGAAAGCTACCCAAGTAAATAAACAGCGTCGCAGAAATCGGATGTGCTGGCGCATACTTGTAGTCGCATAACTGGTACAAAATATAATCGCTCTTATACTCAGATCATTTACAAATCACACATTGTGGTTAACAAGTGGTCGATATGGAGTGTTTGAAGAAGACTTTGCTCTCTTACATTTGTCTTGCCGGTTCTAGGAAAAGGTCTTTCTTGTTACAGTCCTCTCCAGTTTTATCAAGATGTGCCCTATCCAATACTAGCATCTTTCCTTCCCATCTTTGTTCACTGGAATATCTCTCATTCTCTACATAAGCTTCTGACTTTTGACCTTCGCATGACATCATAGTCTCTCTATTCAGTCTAGACAACAGCTGGTAAACGTTAAAGCACGTTAAGATATTATTGTATAATTTATCAATAACAAATAGCTTGATAAACAGATTATTGTTTTCAAATAGAACATATGTTACATATTTTGTTTCAAATATAAACTTGGTCATCAAACAGTTACAAGGACACATCTGTAATAATATATTCTGTAAAGAAACCATTAGAAACTTTATATAGGTAAAACTAGAGATATTTTGAAGCTACACTAGTAAATAAAGTAAAAGTAAAAGTAAAGGAACCCTTTCATACCTCGTGGTATATAGGTCAATACAGTGTTAGGCCTGTATTTTCATTGACCGTCGGCACACGATGGGTGATGTGGTCAGCATCACGCCGGCCGCCTTTACTTTCCCAGAGCATGTCTGGTACCCATTTGAGGCTGGGTCGACCTGAGAGCCGTCGCGGTCAGGAAAAATTCCACGCGCATTGCGGGAGCTGAACCCAGACCACCAGCCTTGAGAAGCGAGTTCACTAACAACTACGCTACAGCGGCTCTCAGTAAATAAAAAACATCGCAGAAATCGGGTGTGCTGGCCTTCTTGTAGGTGTCTAACTGGCACAATGTACAATCGTTCTTAGGCTCGGATCATATACAAATCACAAAGAGTGGTTAACAAGTGATCGATATGAAGCGTTGGAAAAAAATAAGCTATTTTGAAGTAAAACTGAACTTTAACAAATGAAATAATTTCTTTCATTGTTTACTTCTCTTGACATAGAATTAAATAAGGTTAATCTTCTTGTATATGCTGCGTATTTTATGTATTTCTATAGTGATGTGCACGTGTGGTCCCTCGAGTTACTAATAATGGATGGAGTATCTAATGCCGCCCAAGTGGTTACCGGGGCCCAGATTTAGGGTGTAAAGAATAGAACCACTGTTACCTGTCACGCATGTCGTAAGAGGCGACTAAGGAGGTTTGGCTGAAATCGGATGCACGTGTCCGCTAGGGAATGCTAACCCGAAACAAATGCTTGCAGAAAACGGATGCACCAGGCCGTAAGGCGCATAACATGGTGCAACGACCCCTCACAATGTGGAATGGGATAACGGATTCTATGGTCGCCAATCTTCCTCGAGGATTTATCCACGCAGTAAGAATGTTGGACCTACTACACCAGCATCCAAGACAAATGGAATGGTGTGGCTGATAATCTGAGGCAGACGGCTGCCGTTATTAGAGAATCTAAAATCCCAATCTAGTGAGAACGCAGAAGAAGAAGAAGTATCTAATGCTGAGATCACATACAAATCACAAAAGGTGGTTTAATAAGTGCTGGATGAAGAAGGAGATGACGTAAACACACCAAAAATTGAAGAATTTTTAATGACTAAAAATTTCATTCTAAGTGAGCCCCGCAGTTGGTATTTTTTATACTACTATCAACGACGTTGTTTTCTTTTCAAGTTTTGAAACTAGGGTTAGGTACCATGAGCAAAATAGGTTGAGAACCCATGTCTATACAAGATGATTTCCCGAGTGTACATTCTATCGAGTGAACACTTTGGCCTGCGAGTCTAATCTTGAGTAGCGTCAGCTGGGGATAGGATTATGATAGATCAACTAATACAATCATATAACATATTTGAGACAGACCAAAAGTAGAGAAGACAATTCTAAATTTGCGAGGGAAAAGGTCTACAGGCGAAGGATTTACTTTATTGCACCGGGTTTACCCTATATTGCTCCGTGCCTGTCGGTGAAAAGTGGCACTCCATCTGCCGAGAGTGTTGCACAAAACACAAACTCCGTAGCTCCAGCAATAATCCTACTAATCTCAAGAAAAATTGCACACGTGGCTCGGTCAAGTTCGAACGCATTACCTTCAGAACGACAGGCAAACGTCTTAACTTCTTTGCTTAAGTTGCAAGGGCAACAACTCAAACAAAGAGGAAATAATGCTAGTTAAAGTGCATCCAGCAGCACACAATAAGACATGAAGAGAACCGATACACATCCAGCAGCACACACACACAATAAGACATGAAGAGAACCGATATACATCCAGCAGCACACAATAAGACATGAAGAGAACCGATATACATCCAGCAGCACACACACACAATAAGACATGAAGAGAACCGATATACATCCAGCAGCACACAATAAGACATGAAGAGAACCGATATACATCCAGCAGCACACACACACAATAAGACATGAAGAGAACCGATATACATCCAGCAGCACACAATAAGACATGAAGAGAACCGATATACATCCAGCAGCACACACACACAATAAGACATGAAGATAACCGATATACATTCAGCAGCACACACACACACAATAAGACATGAAGATAACCGATACACATCCAGCAGCACACACACACACAATAAGACATGAAGAGAACCGATATACATCCAGCAGCACACACAATAAGACATGAAGAGAACCGATACACATCCAGCAGCACACACACACAATAAGACATGAAGAGAACCGATACACATCCAGCAGTACACAATAAGACATGAAGAGAACCGATATACATCCAGCAGCACACAATAAGACATGAAGAGAACCGATATACATCCAGCAGCACACACACAATAAGACATGAAGAGAACCGATACACATCCAGCAGCACACACACAATAAGACATGAAGAGAACCGATACACATCCAGCAGCACACACACAATAAGACATGAAGAGAACCGATATACATCCAGCAGCACACACACAATAAGACATGAAGAGAACCGATATACATCCAGCAGCACACACACAATAAGACATGAAGAGAACCGATACACATCCAGCAGCACACACACAATAAGACATGAAGAGAACCGATACACATCCAGCAGCACACACAATAAGACATGAAGAGAACCGATATACATCCAGCAGCACACAATAAGACATGAAGAGAACCGATATACATCCAGCAGCACACACAATAAGACATGAAGATAACCGATACACATCCAGCAGCACACAATAAGACATGAAGATAACCGATACACATCCAGCAGCACACACACACAATAAGACATGAAGAGAACCGATAAACATCCAGCAGCACACACACAATAAGACATGATGAGAACCGATACACATCCAGCAGCACACACACAATAAGACATGATGAGAACCGATAACATCCACAGCACACACACAATAAGACATGAAGAGAACCGATACACATCCAGCAGCACACAATAAGACATGAAGAGAACCGATATACATCCAGCAGCACACACAATAAGACATGAAGAGAACCGATATACATCCAGCAGCACACACACAATAAGACATGATGAGAACCGATACACATCCAGCAGCCACACACAATAAGACATGAAGAGAACCGATACACATCCAGCAGCACACAATAAGACATGAAGAGAACCGATAAACATCCAGCAGCACACACACACAATAAGACATGAAGAGAACCGATACACATCCAGCAGCACACACACAATAAGACATGAAGAGAACCGATACACATCCAGCACACACAATAAGACATGAAGAGAACCGATACACATCCACCAGCACACACACAATAAGACATGAAGAGAACCGATACACATCCAGCAGCACACACACAATAAGACATGAAGAGAACCGATATACATCCAGCAGCACACACACAATAAGACATGAAGAGAACCGATATACATCCAGCAGCACACACAATAAGACATGAAGAGAACCGATACACATCCAGCAGCACACACAATAAGACATGAAGAGAACGATACACATCACAGCACACACAATAAGACATGAAGAGAACCGATACACATCCAGCAGCACACACAATAAGACATGAAGAGAACCGATATACATCCAGCAGCACACACACAATAAGACATGAAGAGAACCGATATACATCCAGCAGCACACACAATAAGACATGAAGAGAACGATATACATCCAGCACACACAATAAGACATGAAGAACCGATAACATCACCAGCACACACAATAAGACATGAAGAACCATACACATCCACCAGCACACACAATAAGACATGAAGAGAACCGATACACATCCAGCACCACACAATAAGACATGAAGAGAACGATACACATCCAGCACACACACAATAAGACATGAAGAGAACCGATACACATCCAGCAGCACACACACAATAAGACATGAAGAGAACCGATACACATCCACAGCCCACAATAAGACATGAAGAGAACCGATACACATCCAGCAGCACACACAATAAGACATGAAGAGAACGATACACATCACACACACATAAGACATAAGAGAACATACATCCACCAGCACACACAATAAGACATGAAGAGAACCATAACATCCAGCAGCACACACCAATAAGACATGAGAGAACCGATATACATCCACACACACAATAAGACATGAAGAGAACGAACATCAGCACACACAATAGACATAAGAACGGTACACATCACAGCACACACAATAAGACATGAAGAGACACTCACAATAAATAAGGACGACAAAATGAGTTTGTCTTATTTCAGAAGTGGATCGTAAAATATTGAATGTATAGGTTGAAGAATTGATGGTAACAACGATGAAGGTTATTATTAACGGACTGATGATGAAGAATGTTAAGATAGCGTTTCTGACTAACTAAAGATAACAAATATTCATTTTTCTTGAAAGTGTTCCTCGCTAAAAAAAAGTCAGGCCACCATTTTCAGTTGGACAAATTGCGAGTGCCCTTCTTTCCTTTCGTTCGCTTGAGCTATTGTCTATAGATTCAATGTTGTCTCTTGTATAAACTTCACTGTCTTTTATAGCTCACACAGAGGTCCGTGTAGTTTTCTGTCGAGTGTTGTTTCGTTAGGCTAGTGAGTTTGCCTCAGTATATCATATTCGGGGAAGTCTTGGACGTATGTGCTCTGCAGTCTGGTATGCCTGTACACATGGCTGAATTGTCAATCTTGAATTTTGTATACATGTGACTGCGGAGTTGTTTGTGTCCTGTTTTAAGGCGCAGAATGACAACTTATTCCAATCAGCTCATATTATAGAAATCGTCTTGTGTTGATATTTGTATTGGGAGAGTCGACTATGCCCGACTGACAGCTGCTGTACATTTTTATGTTGGAATAGAAACATATTAACACGTGAACCATGTACAATGAAATCAAGAAACTTCTGGACAACTTGATAATCTGCATAATCAATATACTGACAGGCATATGTCAGAGGGCAATCATTTGCGTGTACGTAGAATACGTAAGAAATACTTAAAAAATATCGATTTGAATACTCTGTAAGCAGCATGTTCGTTAAGAGATGAAAAATATTACAATTTATAACCAACACAACAAATACAGTCTGGCTAAGCGAGTAAATATAAACGTCCGAAGGAAAATTATGTCTAAAAATATTTGCCGTCACAAGATTAGTATGCTGAAAGATGTATATTATAACCTCCCCCCGCCCCAAAATGTCCCTTCTCTCCCCCTCCCCATCAACTGTTGTAAACTGCGGCAGAACTTAACAAATGCTCTGTTCAGGGCCGGCGTACAATAATAAACCTAGATACAGAGTGCAAATTATGAAACCAGACTGAAGGTAAGTTCACCAGGAATGTGAAACAAAACTCATCAAAATAGTAAAATGCAGTGACGACTCGTGTTCACTTTTGTTGGTGGAGCCAGACACAAATTTTTGGAATAACCATGGTTTTTGGTTGTTATATTTTCATTTATTAAATAATGAATACCCGTTACACATTATTTTTGGTGGGCCCAGCCCCACTGGCCCTTAATGACGAGCCGCCACTGGTAAAATGTAACATTATGGCATATTAACACATTTTTGAGGCTTCAAATTACTATGTCTTTCCGTTTCTTCTTCTTCTTCTTTGCGATCGGTTTCGTATGCTCGTCTAAACCCTGAGATAGGTTGCCTCTATCAAGTTGCATGTCAGTTGGAGTCCCTCGTTAGTTCCCCACAGTTTGACATGTAAGCTTCATTCATGAGACCATGTTTCATTTCGTTGTGTATGTACTCGTATGATGGACAGGACTGCAGGATGTGATCTCGAGTCTGTGTTTCAGTCTGACATGCACACTATGTAGTTTGAGCAGGATTTATTATATGCATGCCTTTCCATTTCAAGGTACTCTGTGCAACTGTGTTCATTACAAACTTTTCTCTTCTATAAGTCCGAGTTACTTGTATCCAAGGTCAACTGGGTCGATTTAAGCATGTCTAAGATGAGAAGTGACCCGAATCTCTTTCGTTTGCGATGTAAGTCTCTTTACTTGTTGACAATGCCAGTACTGGCTTCAAAGTAGCTACTTCAAGCCGATCTCATAATACCAAACTTAACACATTAGTAACGTTTTTAAACGGACAAGAAGCCCGCCTGTCCAGCGTGTTCATAGCGCGTTGGACTGCGGGTGACAAGTCCTCTGTGAGTGCGGATTCAACTCCGTGGACTGGCAGAAAAGCCACAGATTCCCCAGATTTACGGTGTTCGTGACACCGAACCGAGGGTTACGATGTCCATGACACCGAGCCGAAGAGCTTCCAGCTCAAGTGCTTCTGGATCGAAAAAAAAAGAAAAAAAAAGAAAACCGGACAAGAAATATCAAGCTTACACCAATTCTAGCACTTCAACTAGATACCAAAATACCAAAGTTATTTCAGCAGTAACAATTTAGTTGGGAATTAAATACTAAACTTACTTCAGTAGTAATACTTTAGTTAGAAATTAAACTAATTCTTTGTAGTATCTTATTAATTAAATAATAAACTTACTTTAGTAGTAATACTTTAGTTAGAAATTAAATACTAAACTTACTTTAGTAGTAATACTTTAGTTAGAAATTAAATAATAACACTTTAGTAAATACTTATTAGTTAAAGTAAACTTACTAGTGTATACTAGTTAGAAATTAAATATTAAACTTACTTTAGTAGTAATACTTGAGTTAGAAATTAAATAACAAACTTACTTCAGTAGTCCGGTAACAACTGTTATAAGAAGGAGAAGATGGAGATATGTTGGACACACCTTGATAAGAAATGATCAATGAATATCAAAACAGGCATTGAAGCGGGATGCAGAGAGTTCAAGAAAGAGAGCTCGACCTAAGGAGACAATGAAACGAACTTTGCTGAGAGGTAAGAAATATCGGTCTCAGTTCCATGGAAGAGATTGAGCGATTTCCCAGGATGAGAGGTATGGAGAAATTACATGCAGGCCTTGTGTAAAATATAATGGTACGAGAGGAAAATTATTATAATTTTTTTAGTAAAACTTGTCAAATAAATCTAAACTTATTTCAGTAGTAATACTTTAGTCAGAAATGAAATACTAAACTTATTTCAGTAGTAATACTTTAGTCAGAAATGAAATACTAAACTTATTTCAGTAGTAATACTTTAGTCAGAAATGAAATACTAAACTTATTTCAGTAGTAATACTTTAGTCAGAAATGAAATACTAAACTTATTTCTGTAGTAATACTTTAGTCAGAAATGAAATACTAAACTTATTTCAGTAGTAATACATTAGTCAGAAATGAAACACTAAACTTATTTCAGTAGTAATACTTAAGTTAGAAAATAACTGCTAAACTCACCCACATAGGAACATCCTACTCTCGACCACATAAAGATATATATGTGACCAGGTCGAATCTTTGACCTAGCATTGTAGCGATGATTACCATTTGTTAATAGTAAGTAACACACACGTCCAGCTGGTCGACATTATATTAAAGCGTGTGCACACAATGAAACACAAGGAAGCTGTAACTCACATGATAGTGAGTAGGGACGCACACAAACACAGATCGCGCATATATGTGCTTTCAAACACCTGTTGCGCACTTCAATATTTTATCTTGGCATATAATCATTGATTTTTTGTTTATCAAGATATAATCTTATTCACTCGTTTATTATTTTGCATATCTTTATTCATCTTTCCTTCGACATATTAATTTTAATTAATAATTCCTCTCGTACCGTTATACTTTACATAGGGTCTGCAAGCAATGTCTCCATACCGCTCTATCCTGGGCAACTCTCTCATTCTCCCCTATGGAACTGAGACTGATATTTCTTGCATCTCTTAGGAAAGGCATCAGTTCTGAGGTCGATCTTTTGTCGAACCAAGATGCCAGACCACCCAACATCTTCTCACTCTATCTTTCACGATCTCTCCTTCCCTGAATTTTACCTGTTGTTACCAAATGTTCTAAGCCTCATCTTTGCATTATATGCCCGAAGAACCTTGATTGTCTGATTCGTATTCTTTTAATAAGGTTTCTTTGTGTGTAGGCCTGTTTTAAAACCTCATCATTTGTTTTATTCACTGTCCATGGAATTTTCAGCATTCTTCTGTAAAACCAGATCTATTTGGTTTCCAGTGATCTTATTGATTGTTTGTTCATTGTCCATGATACGCTGCCATACGTAAATATTGGTTCAATAGAGCACTGGAGTACTTAGTTATACATTCGTAAAAAAAAAAAAAAAAAAACACGAAACCAATCATTGATCCATTTCTCTCCACCTATTTATGCATCCATTCATCCGTTAAATAACCTTCCAATCTATATGTCAGCTCGATGTCATGTGTGTCTGACTGACTTACCATATCACCTCTGAAACTGGAGATAAAATGCTTCGCCAATACGTAAATTTTGAATATGCAAACCTCTGAATATAGTAGGTTGATGTTCTCAACGAGAATCTGTGTGCACGTCACGGCAATAGTATTTCACATTGCAGCCGATACGGTTCGTTAAGTAATGAAATGAAGTGAGAAAAATGAAATAAGTATACGTTACGGTAATGTAAGCAATAGTGTATAAAGTGAAGTGCTACATAAGGATGTAATTGTAGGACATATAAAATAACAAGCCAACATCTGTTACACATGTGTTAAACATGAGAATCATAGAGATGTTAAACGTTCTTTAACCAGGACAAGTGTTATGGCCATATTAACATCCTTAAGCTGACAGACGTTTTATTTAAAGAGATTCAATTTCAATTGAACAAAGAAGGCGCAAGAGAAAACACACATACATATACACATACACATATATATATACATTTCTAAAGCACATATGTAAGTTATGTTATGCTTTTGAAACGAACAGACTGTGCATCCTTGGAGACCATCATTAAGAGACGAAGATGGAGGTGGTTTGGATATGTATGTCGTATGCCAGTGGTGCCATTGACTAGGACAGCTCTCAGATGGACAGCGGATGGGAAGAGAAGGCCTGGACGTCAAAGGAAACATGGAGAAGAACGGTGGAGAGAGAGTTGAAAGAGTGTGGCCTGACGTGGGAGACCGTTGGTAGAAAGGCAGCAGAAAGTCAACAGTTGGGGTCTCTTGTGGAAGCCTTATGTGTCAATCGGAACACAAAGAGGATATAGATAGATAGATGTTATGCGATCAACGTCATGACACACTGAGCATTCCCATGCGTACTCTGTCCTCCGCTGGAGCAGTCATCCTAAATTCCACTTGCTCACCGTACCCATGAGAAGTTGATTAGAATACCTTCGCTCTCTACCACAAAGACGACACTGTATGGGATGTCCAAACCTAACTCCTAATTCTCGCACTCTTTCCAGTGTCTAGACTCGAACATATCACATAAATGAGAGTGTATCGCATTGATGACGACGGCTCTATCCATACTTCTGCCCGCTTGAGTCAGGGAATTGTTTGCAAAATAATCAACATGCTCGTTACCCTGCAGTGTTGATGTTGAATTAAGTTACACATACTCATATTCCTCAGTAGCAGCTTGTTGATTAGTCAAGGACTCTGATGAGAGTGAGAGGTGTGTTTAATCAGCGAGCCACAGGAACCATCAGTATGCATACTCTTCGATATCTGTTGGGGGAGACTGAGCACCTATGGGTCTGCCCGGAGTGCAATGACGTCAGTTTAGTAACCAATAACCAAGGACTATGATGATACATATTTGCATCATTTTTGTCAGACACCTAGGATGTTTGTCGAAGATACGGAGTTTGTGCTCTGTGTAATACTCTCAGCAGGTAGAATGCCATTTCTACGGAGATGGACTTATCAATATAGAGTAAGTCCTTCGGCTTAGGCCCGTTTGACATTTCCATCATTGAAGGGATTTTTAAATAAGCTGTTGTGCCAGTAGGACTGGACACCAGATGAGCGAAATGAGCAGTGTGTTCAAATCACCGAACCATCAAACGTATCTACATCGTGGAAACCTCACATCTGTACTCTCAAAGTGCTTGAAGTTGGTACAGTAATTAATAACCACTATAGTTTCATCAGTTCTTGGTGCGCATCTCAATCATTACGTTTAAATCAGTTCTTCTGGTGCGCCATCTCAATCATGTACTGTCTTAATCAGTTCTTCTGGTGCGCCATCTCAATCATGTACTGCCTTAATCAGTTCTTCTGGTGCGCCATCTCAATCATGTACTGTCTTAATCAGTTCTTCTGGTGCGCCATCTCAATCATGAACTGTCTTAAACAGTTCTTCTGGTGCGCCATCTCAATCATGAACTGTCTTCATCAGTTCTTCTGGTGCGCCATCTCAATCATGAACTGTCTTCAACAGTTCTTCTGGTGCGCCATCTCAATCATGAACTGTCTTCAACAGTTCTTCTGGTGCGCCATCTCAATCATGAACTGTCTTCAACAGTTCTTCTGGTGCGCCATCTCAATCATGAACTGTCTTCAACAGTTCTTCTGGTGCGCCATTAATCATGAACTGTTTCATCGTTCTTCAGCATGCAACTTCATCTCAATCAAAACTGTCTTCATCAGTTCTTCGAACCCATCTCAATCATGAATGCTTCAAAGTTCTGCAAGAGCAGTCATCTGAATCATGAACTGTCTTCAAAAAGTTCTTCTGGTGCGCCATCTCAATCATGAACTGTCTTCAACAGTTCTTCTGGTGCGCCATCTCAATCATGAACTGTCTTCAACAGTTCTTCTGGTGCGCCATCTCAATCATGAACTGTCTTCAACAGTTCTTCTGGTGCGCCATCTCAATCATGAACTGTCTTCAACAGTTCTTCTGGTGCGCCATCTCAATCATGAACTTTCTTCATCAGTTCTTCTGGTGCGCCTTAAGCGCCTTTTGAAATCTTACCTTACACGACATGCAAACCTGTCATCCTCATCAGACTGTCGCATGGTGGTGAATCGACAACCCTAACCAGACTGCAAGAATACGAAGTCAAATGTGGTGTAGCTAGACAAGAGCAGTATACTGGAAGTCAAAGTAGAATAGTAAACCAACATAGAACCGGTGTCGTTAGTTGCACACACACTGAGAGACATAATTATGAGCAGATCGGAGTACTTATGGACTACTTGATTCAATATGCAGTGACGATGATTCGACAAAACTAAACACATACTGAAGAGAACGGATCACTTAAGTGTTAACTGGGTTCGATATGCAGTGACGATGATTCGACGATTAAACTAAACTATCAAATTGTCGCAAATTTTTAAAAAAATATATTAATTCCGAAGATATTTATAGGAACAGTTTTATAAGTTAAAAGATAGAAAACGAACTTGGCAGCAATCCGGAACAGAGAACTTAATTACTTCCGCTTCGAGATTTGTATTTAAGGATCACAGCAGAAGTACGTAAAAGTATTACATTTTTGATGATAAAGATAATTATCTTCTGAAATCGTGATCAATCAAATACAGCGCGTTGTGGTGGCACAGCTATGGTTTGAATGACCATTCTTCAAGCTTAGGTAATATGATAGTATTTGAGTTCAGCTTTGACCTAATCAATACTTAGTCACTACGAATGTGCGTCTGTTGACTTTACTGTACACGGTTTAAACGAGTTATCCTGACTCAAATAACGGACGCCAGTACAAAGGCATTGATGGCTGATCTCCGTCGCCGCTGTAACATTTTAAAAAACCAGGCTCAGTCGGGGAAATTGGAAATTCCCGTTGAAGTGGGATTTAAAAAAATTAATCTTTGATAAACTTCTTCTTCTTCGTTCGACTGCTATGAATTAAAGCATAACCATGGCCCCAATCGTGGCGCGTCTGACTGATTTTTGCGTGAAAGTCTGCTTACCGTTTTATTGGTTTCCTCGCCATACAGACGGGACTTCTCTGACTTCAGAGGTTATGATGTAACATTACATGCTTTTAATCAAATTTTACATGATTCTAATCATTCATTGTTATTTATTGATAAAAGTTTTCATAAAACTGATATTTCTTTAGAGTTAAATTTAATTTGTTGCATAATACAAACTTGTTTTAGCGTGTTATGTTGCTTTTGAAATGAATTTGTTGTGATCTAATAATACTGGAACGCAAGACTCATGTGGTGTGAGAAGAATGATTCCCAGAAATGTTCACTTGAGCTGAACTGTTTTAAGGTTACAGTTGCACTGTGGCTAATCTAACTTGAGTTGTGATATATGTTATGGTGAGTGTGAAGTGATGTTCAAAGTTATTTCTCGCTAGCGATGACGTCAAATAAATGAGAGAAACAGGACAAAGAAACAGCAAGCATTATATGGATCTATAGTTGATTCTTCGTGTCGCATGTTCTTGACAGAAACACATCGCTCTCATCATAGCTTTTCAGGTGGGTTGGAATGAGAGCGACAGAGCGGCGTTCTTCAAATGACATGCTCACCTTTCATGCATGAATTTGTTAGATGAATATCGTCTTGTCTACCACCTTGACTACACAGTAGAAGTACAAGTTAATTAACGACTCTGGCAATAGACACCATCCACATCTAGTCCCTAGCAGTACAATGAATGCGTCAGAGGTCACGAAACACGCATGTGTAGCTATGAAACGAATGAATAATAGTTGTCCACTACAGTGGACACTATGCGTGAAAGGGTTAATAATTCTGATGATGCTTTGCGAGTCGAAGATCGTGGGTTCGAATCCGGACCGCGCCGTTCTGTTCACAAGTCCATTTTTTCCAGAGACCCTAGGATTGTTGCTGGAGCTACGGAGTTCGTGCTTTGTGCGATACTCTCAGAAGGTGGCGTGCCATTTCTGCGGAGAGGGACCGAGCCGTATGGGTAGAACCGTGCAATGAAGTCAATCCTTTGGCTTTAAAACACTTTTTAATTCTGATGAAAACGAGTTATATTTTAAGCCATTACTAGTGGCTTATTTGCTACCATTTATTATGTGATAAAATGTATCATTCTCCCCCATTTACTTCACAATATATAATATTCTCCCCCCATTTACTTCACAATATATAAGATATATTCTCCCCATTTACTTCACAATATATACTATTCTCCCCCATTTACTTCACAATATATAAGATATATTCTCCCCATTTACTTCACAATATATAATATTCTCCCCATTTACTTCACAATATATAAGATATATTCTCCCCCATTTACTTCACAATATATAATATTCTCCCCCATTTACTTCACAATATATAAGATACATTCTCCCCATTTACTTCACAATTATAAGATACAATCTTCCATTTACTTACAATATATAATATTTCCATTTACTTACAATAAGATACATTTCATTTACTTAAATATATAATATTCTCCCATTTACTTCACAATATATAATATTCTCCCTATTTACTTCACAATATATAAGATATATTCTCCCCATTTACTCACAATATATAAGATATATTCTCCGATTTACTTACAATATATAAGACATTCTCCATTTACTTCAAATATATAAGATATATTCTCGCCATTTACTTCACAATAAAATATTCTCTCCATTTACTTCAAATATATAATATTTCCCCATTTACTTCACAATATATAATATTCATTTACTACATATATAAGATATATTATCCTCATTTACTTCCATTATATAAGATACATTCTCCCATTTACTTCACAATATAAGTATATTCTCCCATTTACTTCACAATATATAAGATACATTCTCCCATTTACTTCACAATATATAAGATATATTCTCCTGATTTACTTACAATATATAAGACATTCTCCCCCATTTACTTCACAATATATAAGATATATTCCTCTCATTACTTCACAATATAATATTCTCCCATTTATTCACAATATATAATATTCTCCCATTTACTCACAATATAAAGATATATTCTCATTTATTACAATATATAATATTTCCCTCATTACTTGCAAATATAAGATATATTCTCCATTTACTTCACAATATATACTATTCTCCCCATTTACTTCACAATATATAAGATATATTCTCCATTTACTTCACAATATATAATATTCTCCCCATTTACTTACAATATATAAGATATATTCTCCCCATTTACTTCACAATATATAATATTCTCCATTTACTTCACAATATATAAGATACATTCTCCCATTACTTCACAATATATAAGATACATTCTCCCCATTTACTTTACAATATATAATATTCTCCATTTACTTCACAATATATAAGATCATTCTCCCATTTACTTACAATATATAATATCTCCCATTTACTTCACAATATATAATATTCTCCCCATTTACTTCACAATATATAATATATTCTCCCCATTTACTTCACAATATATAAGATATATTCCCCCATTTACTTCACAATATATAAGACATTCTCCCCATTTACTTCACAATATATAAGATATATTCCCATTTACTCACAATATAAATTCTCCCATTTACTTCACAATATATAATATTCTCCCCCATTTACTTCACAATATATAATATTCTCCCCCATTTACTTCACAATATATAAGATATATTATCCCCCATTTACTTCACAATATATAAGATACATTCTCCTCCATTTACTTCACAATATATAAGATATTTTCTCCCCATTTACTTCACAATATATAAGTAATTCTCCCCATTTACTTCACAATATATAAGATATATTTTCCCCGATTTACTTCACAATATATAAGACATTTTCCCCATTTACTTCACAATATATAAGATAATTCTCCCCATTTACTTCACAATATATAATATTCTCCCCATTTACTTCACAATATATAATACTTCTCCCCATTTACTTCACAATATATAAGATATATTCTCCCCCATTTACTTCACAATATATAATATTCTCCCCCCATTTACTTCACAATATATAAGATATATTCTCCCCATTTACTTCACAATATATAATATTCTCCCCATTTACTTCACAATATATAGATATTCTCCCCATTTACTTCACAATATATAATATTCTCCCCATTTACTTCACAATATATAAGATATATTCTCCCCCATTTACTTCACAATATATAAGATACATTCTCCCCCATTTACTTCACAATATATAAGATACTGCCACAGTAATAGAGCCTGCAACTGGAAATACATGTGTTGGTAAACTATATATAAACACCTCACTGATTTCTATATGGACAGCCAAACAATGACACTGTTATCTACCTATGACAAAGAGGTGTTTCAAACTACGACCGACTCTATTATACAGTCGGTCGTGTTCAAACAGTGTTCATCTTCACTGAAGCGACCAGTAACAACAAAATGGCAGTTAAATAACAAGCCAAGCGTTGCACGATGATACAATCAAGCTTGACACTGATTGGACGACTTCATTTGTAAAGTTTTAAAAAAAAATGGCAATAAACGTAGACGTGATTACTTATTAAATTAGGTCGCAAGTGAGAAATATAATAATAAATGAACTTGACATAATCAATGAACTTAACATAGTGATTGATATTGCCATAGTCAATGAACTTGACATAGTGAATGAACTATAAATGTGTTTCAGACTTAAGATATCTGTTTAAGTTTACGAAGCATGATAATACCTTCTACTGAGTTTTCCCTGTAGATATAAAGACAGAAGAGCGAAGATATATATATACAGTATCACGTTATTAAAATGTCGGGTTTAAGTACTCTCTCTCTCGCTTTGCCTTTTAACCCGGATTGGGGCATAGACCCTCAACCAACTCATGCCAAGTCTTCCTATCTCTAGCTATCTCCTGCAGCTCCCTCCAGCTCTTCTTTATATTGTTGATCTCTGCCTCCAAATCTCGTCTCCATGTATTTCTCGGCCTCCCCTTCTTTCACTGTCCCTGTGGGTTCCAGGCAAGGGCCTTTCTTGTTATATTCCCCTCAGGTTTTCGCAAAGTGTGTCCTATCCAGCGCCAGCGTCTTTTTTTTAACCTGTCCGTTCACTGGAATCTGTCTTGTTCTCTCCATGAGTTCCTTATTTGAGACCCTATCATACCATCTTAGTCCCTCTATTCTGCGAGTTTAAGTATAGTTGAACAAAATCCTACTAAATCCCACACATCTTTTACATGCCCACACACTGGACAGAAGCTAATACACATACGCACACATTAGTTACTAATAATTCGACTATACAAACCCCTTGTATTGTTGACTCAACATTTCAGCCATCATGAGATGTCACTATTTATGTGTTATATTAGTAACAATTACCAGGTCGGTGCAGAAATAATAGAAACAATTCTGTAACGACTGTCTTAACACAGCCAACTCTAGATAATTAGGCCAGACAACTGACCGGGGTTTCCCTGACCTAGATCAGAAAAGGGGCTGGAAATTACAGATGTTTGATAGAACACTGCACGCTTTTTGCAATTTTACTCAATTCTGTGAGTCTATGGTTATTTATTGGTGAAAAATATTTCTAATATTGATATTCCTTATTGTTAAACTTAACTTGTTGCATAATATAACTTCGATTTACCTTTTACTGTTGATTTTAAAATGAATTCGTCTATATACACCAATACTGGAATGCAATGTCACGTGGTGTAGTTGTGGTCTGATTTCCCATAATTCTTACCTGAGTCTGAAGACCCATAAGTTTATAGTTGGCTCTGGTCTTACACGACTTATATTTCTTTCTTTCCTCTATTTCTATTGTGCATTTCAGCGTTCAGTGTATGAGAGGAGTCCTCGCAAGTGCCATCGAGTGCGCCCCGTAAATGTTGTTTCCTGCCGCCTGTGACAGTTTTACAGACCATCGTTTGCGTGACCGGCCTTTGGTATTGAAACTACCGTGTCTGAATAGCTGTGCTTGTTGTGGTGTACTGTTGAAAGGTAATCATGTTACATAGCCGAATATTTTGCTGTGTTGTTTCTTAAAATGCTCTAGCACTGGTGTTGTTCCTACCAACTCTCTAATAGTCTTCATTTTTAAATATAATTTCTTTCCTCATTTTCCCCCGCCGTATTGTCCAGCACAGTAAAACCAAACTTGATATAGCCATCTTTGTACAATTTTCTCTTTGGCACATATATTCTGATCAACACACTCAAACCGCACAGCTTGAAGAATACACAACAATTATTTTAAAATAGCACTGTCAACTTTTCTGAGAAAACACGGAGAGTATACTTCCTAAAAAGTGAAATGCGCATGCGTTGAATCAAGATGTGAAATAGGAAGGATGGGGATTGGGGGCGTTTTGATGTTTCTTCCACCTATAAATAAAAATATGTTTTATCCGATCTCGATGATTATTAAACGGTTGATGTACAAACTGCTTATGAACAACCATTGTGTGCTACTGGACATGACCTGAACGAGGACTACCGATGAATATCAACATGATATCAACAGAGGGAGAAGGCGTGGTTGCATTTGTAACTATTAAGGTGGTAGCCTTATGGGTCAAAGACTAGTATTTTATTTAACAGTTCACATACAAGAAACTATGTACATCTTTGTACTTGACATTTCTGTTAATGGATCGGTGTAAACGAAACATCAATACTACTCTAGATACATCTAACAAGTTAACAAAAATATGATTTAATCAACTTAACAGAAAAAATGATGATTAAATCAAAATGGCATATGTTAATGTACAATCTTCATCATCCTTTACTTACTTGTCTATATTTAATGTTACAGGTTAATTCGTACGAAACAACTTCACGAAAACAGAACAAAACTGGCATATCAATGGAGATAAAACATGCCTCACGGCACACTATAATTTGAGTATTATTTTTTTATATACAGACGCTCAGAGATCGATATAAATACCACATTCTGCTTACGGCTGGGTTTATAACATACATACAAGACACAGGGCAAAAACATGTCTAATCGAGGCTACTACAGAAGGAAGAAGCTTCAAGAATCTTTGAATTATACTCTCGGCGATATAACAACTTGGAGAGAGAAAAAGGCAAGAGATACTTGAAGATACGATGGTTAGAGATAATTTCAGAGTATATGAAAAGTTAAGAATGTAAATATTATCTTTTTTCATTCATAGTGACAGTATATTCTTTAAAGGGGGCAGTCTTTGTGGCTTAGTTCATTAAGCTTTCGACTTGCGTTCTAAAGATCGTGCGTTCGAACCCGGACCGCGCCGATCTGTTCACGAGTGCGTTTTTCCCCAGAGATTTTTATGATTGTTGCCAGAGCTAGGGAGTTCGTGTGTTGTGCAATACTCTTTGTGGTGCACCATTTCTGCGGAGAGGGACCGAGATAACTCTCGGTAGTGCGCCATTTCTGCGGACAGGGACCGAGATAACTCTCGGTAGTGCGCCATTTCTGCGGACAGGGACCGAGATAACTCTCGGTAGTGCGCCATTTCTGCGGACAGGGACCGAGATAACTCTCGGTAGTGCGCTATTTCTGCGGACAGGGACCGAGATAACTCTCGGTAGTGCGCCATTTCTGCGGACAGGGACCGAGATAACTCTCGGTAGTGCGCTATTTCTGCGGACAGGGACCGAGATAACTCTCGGTAGTGCGCCATTTCTGCGGACAGGGACCGAGATAACTCTCGGTAGTGCGCCATTTCTGCGGACAGGGACCGAGATAACTCTCGGTAGTGCGCCATTTCTGCGGACAGGGACCGAGATAACTCTCGGTAGTGCGCCATTTCTGCGGACAGGGACCGAGATAACTCTCGGTAGTGCGCCATTTCTGCGGACAGGGACCGAGATAACTCTCGGTAGTGCGCCATTTCTGCGGACAGGGACCGAGATAACTCTCGGTAGTGCGCCATTTCTGCGGACAGGGACCGAGATAACTCTCGGTAGTGCGCTATTTCTGCGGACAGGGACCGAGATAACTCTCGGTAGTGCGCCATTTCTGCGGACAGGGACCGAGATAACTCTCGGTAGTGCGCCATTTCTGCGGACAGGGACCGAGATAACTCTCGGTAGTGCGCCATTTCTGCGGACAGGGACCGAGATAACTCTCGGTAGTGCGCCATTTCTGCGGACAGGGACCGAGATAACTCTCGGTAGTGCGCTATTTCTGCGGACAGGGACCGAGATAACTCTCGGTAGTGCGCCATTTCTGCGGACAGGGACCGAGATAACTCTCGGTAGTGCGCCATTTCTGCGGACAGGGACCGAGATAACTCTCGGTAGTGCGCCATTTCTGCGGACAGGGACCGAGATAACTCTCGGTAGTGCGCTATTTCTGCGGACAGGGACCGAGATAACTCTCGGTAGTGCGCCATTTCTGCGGACAGGGACCGAGATAACTCTCGGTTGCGCTACATTTCGGACCAGGACCGAGATACTTCTCGGTAGTGCCCATTTCTAGTGGACAGGGCGGATAACTCTTTGTAGTGCGCCATTTCTGCGGACAGGGATCGAGCCATATATGATAAAAACCTGACGCAATGAAGTCAAAGAGAGGACAACTTAAGGAGACCTTGAAATGAACTTTGCCGAGAGAGGCTAGAAATATCGGTCTAAGTTCGATGGAGGAGATTGCGCGAATTGCCCAGGATTGAGCGGTATGGAAAAATTGCTTCCATTCCACATGTAACTTTTAACGGTACGAGATGAATTATTATTATTTATGTATTATTGAATGAAGTCAATAGTTTGGCTTTAGACTTCTTTAGTGCATTCTGAAGACATTTTTGTTTTTTAAATTTAGGAAACTTACTGCCAACTGTGATTGATTACTTACAACATTTGTAATATTTCCTAGGACTACTTTTTATGAACATGGAAAAATAAATGTAACACTTCGACAGGATAATGAATTATTGAGAAAATATGTATTATAAATTAATACTCAACATTTGTAAACATAGTAATCATCCGCAAATCCTAACGATAAAGCAAGACAATTCAATAAATATAATTCTGTGACATTACGAAGAAACAAGACAATTTAGTAACATTACCAAGAAACAATACAATTTAGTAACATTACTAAGAAACAAGACAATTCAGTAACATTACCAAGAAACAAGGCAATTCAGTAACATTACCAAGAAACAAGACAATTTAGTAACATTACCAAGAAACAAGACAATTTAGTAACATTACCAAGAAACAAGACAATTCAGTAACATTACCAAGAAACAGGACAATTTAGTAACATTACCAAGAAACAAGAACAATTAACGAAAACCTCACCCTCTCTTCTACATGCACACGCTACTAAAACCAAACAGCAGAATGAAAAAACATCAAAAACTGTACCTGAACGGTGTCTGTTCTGCTAGAGACTGGAAAATCTCGTGTATACACATGTACGCCTGTTGAACATACAGTAAGCTAATGGTTGACAAGAATGGGCGCTATCATACCCCAAGTCAGTCTCGCTCTAGTTACATTTACATAAGTTATCCATTATATATCTCTATATATATATTATGTACCCGACACCGACAATAAACTACAATGTGAAAGGAATTTTCTTTCAGAACGAGAAGTGTGGGCTCAACATAAAAGACACAAATATTCGTTTGAATGTGCAAGATCTAACTAGCCCAGACTTGTTACAAGACTATCTGACATTTGTCGTTATCATATCTATATGCCAGGCGTATCCATGGAGGGGCTAACGAAATATAACAAATGTGCTTCTAGTCCTAGATACAGTATGATCTTGAGAATAGTAAGGTCAAATAACAGTGAGATATCAGTGTTGGAGTTTGCCAATTCTCGATTCCATGCTTTAGTTTGTACATAGTTTGTACATAGTTTGTACATAGTTTGTACATAGTTTGTACATAGTTTGTACATACGTACACATGAATATGAGTGATATCATGTTGAGGTTTCTAGGTCTCAATGTATATGTTCAGAATTCTTGATTTGATTATACATTTCTGCAAGTTTCAATCAAATAACTAACTTCCATTCAGTGGCGGCTCGTCATTAAGGGCCAGTGGGGCCAGGAACCAACAAAATAATGTATAATGTGTATTTATTATTTTCTAAATTAAAATATAACAACCCAAAACTATGATTTTTCCGAACATTTTTTCTGGCCCCATCAACAAAAAAGATCACGAGCCGCCACTGCTTCCATCTATTTTTAAATATCTTGGCTGTTAGTTAGTGGTTTGCTATTTATAATGATGAATACATTGGCTGTTAGTAAGTGATTTCTTAAACTTGTTATTTATAACGATAAATGTATTGAATGTTCTTCTCTTAGTCTCATTGCTTCTCTTGGTCTCATTGCTTCTCTTGGTAGCATTACCTTTATGTTTCTCTAACAATTTCTTGATGTCTTAGTGTAATATTCCACTAAATTTTCTCCATAATTAAGCAGGTGTTACTCTTTAATGGTCGGCCTCTGTGGCTTAGGGGATAGTGACTCAGTCTATTAATCCCGACGTTCTGAGTTCGAATCCATAACCCGTTCAGAAAGCAATGGCAAACTCATCATCATCGTCATCAAATAGCTTGGTCTGAGCAGAACTTTGCCACCCCAACAGTCCTCCGGAATTTCTCTTTCTCATAGGCCAGATGTCCTGCCTCTGCGTGTAATTCGAAATCTTTACGTATTTTCTTGACACTGTTTAAAAAAAAAATTGAATTCGTTTTTCCCGTGATTTTGATTTTATTTTTGATAATATGCTCTACTATCTCAGTTTCTTGATCTCCCAATTCACAGATACTTCAAGTCGCTATCTCCCAATTCGCCCGCGTGCCCAGCGTGTTCGTAGCGCGTTGGACTGTGGGTGACTAGCCCTCTGTGTGTACGGGTTCAATTCCGTGGGCAGGCAGAAAAAGCCACAGATTCCCCAGATTCACGGTGTTCGTGGCACCGAACCGAAGAGTTACGATGTCCATGGCACCGAGCCGAAGAGCTGAAAAACTCAAGTGCTTCTGGATCGGAAAAAAAAAAATATTCCCAATTCACAGATACTTCAAGTCGCTATCTTAAACGATGTTCTTTTACTTATTGCTGAATTATCATGTGTTGTCACTGTTTCCGACCGCTTTGTCACAGTGTGTTTGTTTTGGTGGCTGGTTGTTATCGCGTTTTTCTTTCATTGTCACCATAATTTATGAGCAACTAATTTACTTACTAATATCCAAAAATGTTACAAAGAATCATGATATTCATCAACCCTTTATTACATTCAAGAATATGGTATACGGTTTTTAAGTACAATACACGCTTAGTTAAAAAGAAAAGAAACAGTACCTTGCACGCACACAACACTGCCGTAAGAGCCCTGAGCGTTACAGGCTAGATGTATATATATAGATATATAGAAAGAGATATATAGAGAAAGAGAGAAAGAGAGAGAGAGAGAAAGAGAGAGAGAGATTAACATATAATGCTTCATTTCATTTCAGTTTCAGATCAATGATTCTAGTCTACTGTACAAAGCAATGCGGAAGTTGTCTCTAGCTGTCAGCGCTATTTCTGGTACCTGTTCATCCTTGTGTATGATTTCTTTTAAGTATAGCTCGAGAATTGATATTTTCAAATATAAATAAAAATTCTGTTCTCCCGTGGTCTTTGTCGGGTGAAGTATAGTGCTTGCCTCAAGTTTCAAAAGTACCCGGTTCATGTCCGTGTGAAGCGATCGGTCTATTTTCCGGTTATCTCTGACCTCAATGTAGATGAGATCGAGCTTCTAGTCCTTGGGTGGGGGAGGTTGCTAGTCTCTCTATGGCGAAGTAGTTCAGTCGCCTGCTTTGTGCTCTTGGGTGGGGGAGGTTGCTAGTCTCTCTGTGGCGAAGTAGTTCGGTCGCCTGCTTTGTGCTCTTGGGTGGGGAGGTTGCTGGTCTCTCTGTGGCGAAGTAGTTCAGTCGCCTGCTTTGTGTTCTTGGGTGGGGGAGGTTGCTAGTCTCTCTGTTGCGAAGTAGTTCAGTCGCCTGCTTTGTGCTCTTGGGTGGGGGAGGTTGCTAGTCTCTCTGTGGCGAAGTAGTTCAGTCGCCTGCTTTGTGCTCTTGGGTGTGGGAGGTTGCTAGTCTCTCTGTTGCGAAGTAGTTCAGTCGCCTGCTTTGTGTTCTTGGGTGGGGGAGGTTGCTAGTCTCTCTGTGGCGAAGTAGTTCAGTCGCCTGCTTTGTGCTCTTGGGTGGGGGAGGTTGCTAGTCTCTCTGTGGCGAAGTAGTTCAGTCGCCTGCTTTGTGCTCTTGGGTGGGGGAGGTTGCTAGTCTCTCTGTTGCGAAGTAGTTCAGTCGCCTGCTTTGTGTTCTTGGGTGGGGGAGGTTGCTAGTCTCTCTGTGGCGAAGTAGTTCAGTCGCCTGCTTTGTGTTCTTGGGTGGGGGAGGTTGCTAGTCTCTCTGTTGCGAAGTAGTTCAGTCGCCTGCTTTGTGCTCTTGGGTGGGGGAGGTTGCTAGTCTCTCTGTTGCGAAGTAGTTCAGTCGCCTGCTTTGTGTTCTTGGGTGGGGGAGGTTGCTAGTCTCTCTGTTGCGAAGTAGTTCAGTCGCCTGCTTTGTGCTCTTGGGTGGGGGAGGTTGCTAGTCTCTCTGTTGCGAAGTAGTTCAGTCGCCTGCTTTGTGCTCTTGGGTGGGGGAGGTTGCTAGTCTCTCTGTTGCGAAGTAGTTCAGTCGCCTGCTTTGTGTTCTTGGGTGGGGGAGGTTGCTAGTCTCTCTGTTGCGAAGTAGTTCAGTCGCCTGCTTTGTGCTCTTGGGTGGGGGAGGTTGCTAGTCTCTCTGTTGCGAAATAGTTCAGTCGCCTGCTTTGTGCTCTTGGGTGGGGGAGGTTGCTAGTCTCTCTGTTGCGAAGTAGTTCAGTCGCCTGCTTTGTGCTCTTGGGTGGGGGAGGTTGCTAGTCTCTCTGTGGCGAAGTAGTTCAGTCGCCTGCTTTGTGCTCTTGGATGGGGGGAGGTTGCTAGTCTCTCTGTGGCGAAGTAGTTCAGTCGCCTGCTTTGTGCTCTTGGGTGGGGGAGGTTGCTAGTCTCTCTGTTGCGAAGTAGTTCAGTCGCCTGCTTTGTGTTCTTGGATGGGGGGAGGTTGCTAGTCTCTCTGTGGCGAAGTAGTTCAGTCGCCTGCTTTGTGCTCTTGGGTGGGGGAGGTTGCTAGTCTCTCTGTTGCGAAGTAGTTCAGTCGCCTGCTTTGTGTTCTTGGATGGGGGAGGTTGCTAGTCTCTCTGTTGCGAAGTAGTTCAGTCGCCTGCTTTGTGTTCTTGGATGGGGGAGGTTGCTAGTCTCTCTGTTGCGAAGTAGTTCAGTCGCCTGCTTTGTGTTCTTGGATGGGGGGAGGTTGCTAGTCTCTCTGTGGCGAAGTAGTTCAGTCGCCTGCTTTGTGTTCTTGGATGGGGGGAGGTTGCTAGTCTCTCTGTGGCGAAGTAGTTCAGTCGCCTGCTTTGTGTTCTTGGATGGGGGAGGTTGCTAGTCTCTCTGTGGCGAAGTAGTTCAGTCGCCTGCTTTGTGTTCTTGGATGGGGGAGGTTGCTAGTCTCTCTGTGGCGAAGTAGTTCAGTCGCCTGCTTTGTGTTCTTGGATGGGGGGAGGTTGCTAGTCTCTCTGTGGCGAAGTAGTTCAGTCGCCTGCTTTGTGCTCTTGGATGGGGGAGGTTGCTAGTCTCTCTGTGGCGAAGTAGGGAGGTTGCTAGTCTCTCTGTGGCGAAGTAGTGAGGTTGCTAGTCTCTCTGTGGCGAAGTAGTGAGGTTGCTAGTCTCTCTGTGGCGAAGTAGTTCAGTCGCCTGCTTTGTGCTCTGGATGGAGGTTGCTAGTCTCTCTGTGGCGAAGTAGTGAGGTTGCTAGTCTCTCTGTGGCGAAGTAGTGAGGTTGCTAGTCTCTCTGTGGCGAAGTAGTGAGGTTGCTAGTCTCTCTGTGGCGAAGTAGTGAGGTTGCTAGTCTCTCTGTGGCGAAGTAGTGAGGTTGCTAGTCTCTCTGTGGCGAAGTAGTGAGGTTGCTAGTCTCTCTGTGGCGAAGTAGTGAGGTTGCTAGTCTCTCTGTGGCAGAAGTAGTGAGGTTGCTAGTCTCTCTGTGGCGAAGTAGTGAGGTTGCTAGTCTCTCTGTGGCGAAGTAGTGAGGTTGCTAGTCTCTCTGTGGCGAAGTAGTGAGGTTGCTAGTCTCTCTGTGGCGAAGTAGTGAGGTTGCTAGTCTCTTGTGGGAAGTAGTGAGGTCGCAAGTCTCTCTGTGGCGAAGTAGTTCAGTCGCCTGCTTTGTGTTCTTGGGTGGGGGAGGTTGCTAGTCTCTCTGTTGCGAAGTAGTTCAGTCGCCTGCTTTGTGCTCTTGGGTGGGGGAGGTTGCTAGTCTCTCTGTTGCGAAGTAGTTCAGTCGCCTGCTTTGTGTTCTTGGGTGGGGGAGGTTGCTAGTCTCTCTGTTGCGAAGTAGTTCAGTCGCCTGCTTTGTGTTCTTGGGTGGGGGAGGTTGCTAGTCTCTCTGTTGCGAAGTAGTTCAGTCGCCTGCTTTGTGCTCTTGGGTGGGGGAGGTTGCTAGTCTCTCTGTTGCGAAATAGTTCAGTCGCCTGCTTTGTGCTCTTGGGTGGGGGAGGTTGCTAGTCTCTCTGTTGCGAAGTAGTTCAGTCGCCTGCTTTGTGCTCTTGGGTGGGGGAGGTTGCTAGTCTCTCTGTTGCGAAGTAGTTCAGTCGCCTGCTTTGTGCTCTTGGATGGGGGAGGTTGCTAGTCTCTCTGTTGCGAAGTAGTTCAGTCGCCTGCTTTGTGTTCTTGGATGGGGGAGGTTGCTAGTCTCTCTGTGGCGAAGTAGTTCAGTCGCCTGCTTTGTGTTCTTGGATGGGGGGAGGTTGCTAGTCTCTCTGTGGCGAAGTAGTTCAGTCGCCTGCTTTGTGTTCTTGGATGGGGGGAGGTTGCTAGTCTCTCTGTGGCGAAGTAGTTCAGTCGCCTGCTTTGTGTTCTTGGATGGGGGGAGGTTGCTAGTCTCTCTGTGGCGAAGTAGTTCAGTCGCCTGCTTTGTGTTCTTGGATGGGGGAGGTTGCTAGTCTCTCTGTGGCGAAGTAGTTCAGTCGCCTGCTTTGTGCTCTTGGATGGGGGGAGGTTGCTAGTCTCTCTGTGGCGAAGTAGTGAGGTTGCTAGTCTCTCTGTGGCGAAGTAGTGAGGTTGCTAGTCTCTCTGTGGCGAAGTAGTGAGGTTGCTAGTCTCACTGTGGGAAGTAGTTCAGTCTCCTGCTTTGTGCTCTTGGATGGGAGGTTGCTAGTCTCTCTGTGGCGAAGTAGTGAGGTTGCTAGTCTCTCTGTGGCGAAGTAGTGAGGTTGCTAGTCTCTCTGTGGCGAAGTAGTGAGGTTGCTAGTCTCTCTGTGGCGAAGTAGTGAGGTTGCTAGTCTCTGTGGCAAGTAGTGAGGTTGCTAGTCTCTGTGGCAAGTAGTGAGGTTGCTAGTCTCTCTGTGGCGAAGTAGTGAGGTTGCTAGTCTCTCTGTGGCGAAGTAGTGAGGTTGCTAGTCTCTCTGTGGCGAAGTAGTGAGGTTGCTAGTCTCTCTGTGGCGAAGTAGTGAGGTTGCTAGTCTCTCTGTGGCAGAAGTAGTGAGGTTGCTAGTCTCTCTGTGGCGAAGTAGTGAGGTTGCTAGTCTCTCTGTGGCGAAGTAGTGAGGTTGCTAGTCTCTCTGTGGCGAAGTAGTGAGGTTGCTAGTCTCTCGTGGCAGAAGTAGTGAGGTTGCTAGTCTCTCTGTGGCGTAGTAGTGAGGTTGCTAGTCTCTCTGTGGCGAAGTAGTGAGGTTGCTAGTCTCTCTGTGGCGAAGTAGTGAGGTTGCTAGTCTCTCTGTGGCGAAGTAGTGAGGTTGCTAGTCTCTCTGTGGCGAAGTAGTGAGGTCGCTAGTCTCTCTGTGGCGAAGTAGTGAGGTTGCTAGTCTCTCTGTGACGAAGTAGTGAGGTTGCTAGTCTCTCTGTGGCGAAGTAGTGAGGTTGCTAGTCTCTCTGTGGCGAAGTAGTGAGGTCGCTAGTCTCTCTGTGGCGAAGTAGTTAAGTCGTCTGCTTTGTGCTCTGAAGATCATGAGTTCGAATCCGGACTGCGTCATTCGGTTTGAAGTGCATTTTTTGGAGATCCTATATGATTGCTGTCGGCGCTACAGAGTTCGTGCTTTGTACAATGCTCTCGGCCTGGTGCGTGTTATCTCTGCGGAGAGTGACCGTGCCATATTGAAGTGTCCTTCGCCTATAGACATCTTTTCAGAGATCCTAGTCCTATCGGAGACGAACGAACGAACGATGAGACGCAAGTAATGTGTTCAAGATGAGCACGGTTAACAATAGCTCTTGGCAATAGAAGACCCATAAGAGAATATTCGAACCTGGGTGATAGGAACAAATTATAACTCAGATTAAAATATTACTCCTAAAAGGTTCAATATCTCCCAAAATTTACATCTGGAACCCTCGTCTTTGCTACAGAGTTTGTGCACTGTCGCCGAGATATTTCTGTGTAAGAAAGAGTTGGGAGCATAAATGGTTATTCCCCGAAGTGAAATGCTGATGGTCGAATCAGTCCTTCATTTAATCAATCAAACACATCATTGGCTAGTGTCTTTGTAATGTGTCAGACGTTTTGTAATTACCATATCTAGTATAATCGTGGCGTCCGTGGCTTAACCGTAGTTCTTCTTCTTGGCTCTTTTCAAACGCTCCGTATCGACCCCTTGTTAACCATTCTGTGATTTGTATATGATCCGACTCTAAGAGCTATTGTACGTTGTGCCAGCTATGTGCTTACAAGTAGGAACACATCCGATTTCTGCGACGCTTTTTATTACTAAAGTAGCTTCCTAGAGTTCACTCGTCGCTCTTACCACATGCCTTGTAGGTCACATTGTTATTCTTTGCTCCTTGGAGCCTGCAAACAAAGGAGCTTAGCGGCTAATGAGCTTGATCCCAAGAGTATCTGGTACAAACCGGCGGCAGTTTGAATGTATATTTGTTCCGTGGATTGTAAAAATAATGTAAAAATAGACTCACCGTTCAGAAAGCAATTGCAAACTACTGAACGTATAAGTGGTGCCTAGAAAATCCACGATTCGTTTTACTGCGGTTAATGGCGAGGTCCTGTAAAGAATATGCCACGATTTTCTTTTCTAGTATCAATTGGGTACCAGAAAAAGTACTGGGAAGCAAACGCAGCCGGCGTGACGTTGACCACATCATCCATGTGTGCCGACGATCAATGAAAATACCAGCCTAACACTCGAATTACCCTAATACTACGTGGTATTTTTTTTTTTTTTCGATCCAGAAGCACTTGAGCTTTTCAGCTCTTCGGCTCGTGCCATGGACATCGTAACCCTTCGGTTCGGTGCCACGAACACCGTAAATCTGGGGAATCTGTGACTTTTTCTGTCATCCCGCGGAATTGAACCCGCCCGCATACACAGAGGGATAGTCGCCCGTAGTCCAACGCGCTACGAACACGCTGGGCAGACGGGCATACCACGTGGTATAAAAAAGGGTTCCTTTACTTTTTTTTACTTTGATAATTTCTTTTGAAAGCGTATCAATTCTCTCCAACTCATGTCAGCTTCCCTATATCATTTCAACAAATTAATGACAAATATAAATCTAAAATTTAATATCATATCTAGTGGCGACTCGTCATTAAGGGCCAGTGGGGCCAGGTCCCATAAAAAATAATGTGTAACGTGCATTTATTATTTAATAAATTAAAATATAACCTAATCCAAAACCATGATTTTCCCGAACATTTGTGCCTGGCCCCACCAACAAAAAAGGATTACGAGCCGCCACTGATCATATTCATGCTTTGTAAAGATTGACTTTCAATAAATTATTTCAAAATGTCATATCATAGAATATGCATAACAACAGTCTCGTATCTCTGGAATCATGTTTACAACGATGTCTGCTACACGTCTGCCGTTTCCTTCTGCGATTGATCATCATCTGCTAAGTGTTTTTAAATATATTTTCTCATACGACAGGCTTGAATCGAGGTCAAGTATGTTTTTTTTCCCTTTTCTTTCCATCTACATCATGGATTCCCAAACTTTTCGGCCCACCGCCCACTTTGCACAACATAAACTTTGTAACGTCCCTTTCCACATTATAACAATTTGCCAACCTCCCCCTCCCACATATATACATGCTCTATTTTTTCTTTGACATAGAAAATTGATATATGTTTCTGTAATGTATGGTCAATTTTCAAATGATTATATGCTTGCAATAAAAATTGATGAAAACATGTATTGTGTAAGACGGGCATAAGATGTATTAAAATGCAGAATTCAAATTGTAAATGATTATTCAATCGCAAAATCACGAAAAAAAATTTATTTTAAATATTTATTATTAATTTCTTCTTTAAGGAGCCACCGACCCTAATCGCCTGAACTCACCCCAATTCTTCTGAACCCACTATCGCCCCTGCAAAGCTTCAGCGCCCACTGGGAGGCGGTACCGCCCACTTTGGGAAACGCTGATCTACATCATAATGATGCACTTAAAGTAAGAAATAAATGGAAGAATTTCTATATAACCAGGCACATTTGACCACAGGCTAGGAAGCCAAACGTTAAATGTGATATTATTATTGTGTTTTATATTTTAAGGAAAGTTAACTTGTAATTTCCACCTGTGTGGTGTAGGGGCCCGCAAGAGAAGAATAGTACCACTGCGACCTACAAGGCATGTCGTAAGAGGTGACTGATGTCTAGGACCTAGGAAGCTACCTAATTAATAAAAGCATCACAGAAATCGGATGTGTTGGTCTACTTGTAGGCGCATAACTGGCACAACGTGCATTCGTTCTTAGGCTCATATCACATACAAATCAGACAGTGGTTAATAAGTAGTTGATACGGAGCGTTCAAAGAAGAAGAAGCTTGTAATTTTGTAAGCATGTTTATTGTTGTTAGCTATTTGTGCCCCTTTTCTCTTGGGGTTCTAATCGTGTGTTTTATTTCTTTAAATTATAACTCACCCTCACGGCATAAATATATATATATATTCTGCGCGCGCTCCACGTGTGTGTGTATGTATGTGTGTGACATAGCGAACGCGGAAACGCGTCTACATAAGCGTACAAACCATGCATGTCCTATATTATTTAAGCCGAATACAAGTACTGAAAAACTGCGTCGTTGCATTACTAGATCAGTTGTATTACTACGCTGCACTAAGCGTAAGATTGGTAAACAATTGGATTGTCCTACATATATGTTGGTCCCGTGAGGGATAGAGAGAGGAGGGTGTGTGACTAGAGATTTGAAATATCGTGCACGTTCGGGTTATTTATTTCATCAAATTGCGCAACAGAAATAAGCTAGAGACAAGAAAAACACGAGGTCGACCTAAAGCTAGTATACACCTGCTAAATATATTTGTATATTTTTTTTTTTTTTTAAATTTTAATATGAAGTCATGGTTTTGTAATTATTATTACAAAAACGGCTACTTCCTGGTGAAAATAGGGCTGCAACTATGGGCATCAATACGTTAAATACAAGGGTGGGCAAGTGCCCACCTCTAGAAATTGTTTTTTTAGAATTCTAGGAAATAGTTAATTCGTTTTTCTTTTATTAGCACTTGTATTTTACATGATAGTTGGACATATATGATGTAATGTTGCTAACTTGTTTTAGTTTAAACATTTATAAGCAGTTAATATTTCTATACATAGAGACAGACTACGAAATGAAGACATCAGAAGCAGAGTGGGCATAACTTCATGCATCGAATACATCGAAAGACAACAAATGCAGTGGTTTGGACATTTAATGAGAATGAAACACAACCAACCACCAATAACAGCATACCATAAAAAGAGATCGGGTACTAGAAATAAGGAAGACCAAGAAAAAGATGGATAGATAATATCAAGACCACACTACATAAACACGGACACAACACAACAAGGGCGACTCATCTAGCCCTAGAACGCAAATTAAAGCTCCCATCCCTACGCTTAACGGCAAGAGTGGACAACCAACTACATCTTCCACCTGGGAATAGACAATAGACAATAGAGACTGCAATCGAAATATGAACTGAATCTGGTCTTGTCCATTCCCGCCTAGTAAACTATCAAATAATTTCCTTTTAAATTCATTCCCCCATTCAATCCACGGCACGGCCAGCGAGATTTTCTGTCTGGGGTATAAAGAAAAATCCTAACCTGAACATTTTTGCGGCGACTGCACTAGCCATGCGGCCATCAAATTCCACAGGCTCATGCCCCCCTCCCCTTGTTCAACATCGCCATAAAAAGTGATATTACAGGCATTAAATACAATTTTTGGGGGGTTTTCTGTGGGGTGGAGGTAAGGTGATCCTCTCTGATTTTTGCGTTAAACTTGCTTTTCTTATCATCCGTGTACCTCGCCATTCAGTTGAACCTTCTCCGAATGTATAGGTACATAGTTATATTGAAAAGCACATATATGTTTCTCCACTGTGTTGTTATATGTCCGTGTTACGCACCCATACGCTGCACTGGGATTACATATGATCTTAGTATTCATATCTGTATTATCATATCAAACCACAATCTAAATTGTGAGCCATCATATGTTACCACTCACAAGTTAATTCGATATTAATTTTATACGTGTGTATGTGTGTGCCTGTGTGTGTGCACGTATGCGCACGACCGCTTTTTTTATGTGCATTCCTGCACGGCGTCAGGCTCAAAGTTCATACTGACATGGCTAGGAAATAACAAGTCGCAAATTGTGGCACTTTATCAGCTCGACTTGGGATTCTGCCAGACTCCTTGCCTTCACTACGACAACTTGAACCCCGTGTGATGCCAGGGCCGGCAAGGGAAGCAAAGAATAGTACCACTGCGAGGCATGTCGTAAGAAGCGACCGATGTAGAACCTAGGGAAGCTACTCTAGGAAATAAAAAGCATCGCAAAAATCGGATGGGCTTGCCTTCTTGTTTGCGCATAACTAGCACACAGTACACTCGCTTTTAGGCTCAGATCACATACAAATCACGCAGAGTGGTTAACAAGTGGTAGATTTGGACCGTTCGTTCACCGAGTGGTTACCGGGGCCCAAATTTGGGGTGTAAAGAATAGAACCACTGTTACCTGCCACGCATGTCGTAAGAGGCGACTAAGGAGGTTTGGCTGAAATCCGATGCATGTGTCCTAAGCGTGTAGAAGTCTATGCGTTAAGGGGCCTATCAAACCAATATGTAACGTATAGACGTTCTTGGCAAAGATCAAACATATCATAAAGAGTGATTAAAATTGGTGGTAAAGAACGAACGCAAAGAAGAAGAAGAAGATGGACCGTTAGATTAAGAAGAACTACGACTACTGAAATACAACCAGAGATGGTAGACCACTATCCGTGAACAGCACCATATTCTAAATTAATCATCACCACATGGCAATTAAGTGCAGTCACGGAATGTAAACAACGATACAGGAAACAAGTTATTTACAAACTGTACACATTCTAAATAAAGAAGAAGAATCAAACTGCCCGAGTTTCAGGAATGTGGGTCATGGCCACATCGTTTACCACAAAGAATAAACACTATTCAAATGTAGCACAGGTTGTCCCCATTAGCGAGGAAAAGAGAGCATGGCGACATATAATGAAATATAGAACATAAATAATACATGAGGATAATCTTTTACGTCGCACGTACTTTTTTAGAACGTTGTTCTCATCACAGACCGCATAAAAGACTAACCGGTTCTCCCGCCTCACCCATCGTCCTGTTCAAGGCTTCTTTAATATTATGTTGTTATTGTTGCTCTCTGTTTTATTTGAAAAGAATCCCGCCTTTCTTTATTTCTTTCTATATATCACTGAAGTTTAACCCATTCGTCCTGTGTAAGAAAGATTTCGGAGCACACATGGTTACTCACTGAAGTGCAATGATGATAGCCCTATCAAATCAATCAATCAATATTCTTTAATATACATATATCGTTTTTTTCTGGACATTTTACTTTATTGCAATACTAAATGAAATTATGGACATTTTTCTTTATTGCAATACTAAATGAAATTATGAACATTTTACTTCATTACAATACTTCTTCTTCTTCTTTGCGTTCGTTCTTTACGACAAATTTTAATCACACTCTGTGATATGTTTGATCTTTGCCAAGAACGTGTATACGTTGCACATTGGTTTGGTAGGCACCTAAGCGCAGACTTCTACACGTTTAGGACACATGCATCCGATTTCATCCAAACCTCCTTAGTCGTCTCTTATGACATGTGTGGCAGGTAACAGTGGTTCTATTCTTTACACCCCAAATTTAGGTCCCGGTAACCACTCGGGCGATTGCAATACTAAATGAAATTACTTCCGACTTGTTATTCCAGGGACATAATAACTGCGAACTGTAACCTAGTATTCCTGATCAGGTTTCAGTCAGATATGAATGATCGACACAGTAGACGGTACTATCTGATTTCTCATATCTCTTAATGTTGGACAGTGTCAATCAAATCTGACACAGTAGATACTGCATGCGCCTACGGATTCTGGCCTAGGAACGAATTTGAGAGGATACATGACATATCTTAGGTGGGGAAGGAGGGGGGGGGGAGGAGGAAGTACCCACCTCCCTTGATGACTATATAGTTAGGTCAGACCAGGTCATTACTCTTGATTGGTAGCTGGTATAGGATATAGGTTTTGACAGACGATGAGATAAAGCAACAAATCAATTAATTATTTTGGATTCTCCGCAATCAATTAATTCTTATTTTAAAATATTTTTTGGCCTACATACTCTGATATAACCAAAAGAGACTGGTTCTTAGGTTGAAAGGAGCGTGCCTCGGCTTAAAAAGGCTTTAATCTCATACATAACAAACAAATCCTACATAACAAACAAATCCTACATAATAAACAAATCCTACATAATAAACAAATCCTACATAACAAACAAATCCTACATAATAAACAAATCCTACATAACAAACAAATCCTACATAATAAACAAATCCTACATAATAAACAAATCCTACATAACAAACAAATCCTACATAACAAACAAATCCTACATAATAAACAAATCCTACATAACAAACAAATCCTACATAATAAACAAATCCTACATAATAAACAAATCCTACATAACAAACAAATCCTACATAACAAACAAATCCTACATAACAAACAAATCCTACATAACAAACAAATCATACATAACAAACAAATATAGAGCACGATCTGCTGTTTCTGCAGCATTTACAGCTTGGCCTGGTTCTGAATGTAATTGATAATATCTCGTGGCTAAGTCTGTGTCTTGCGTTCAGAATATCGTGGGTTCGAATCCGGACCACACCGTTCTGTTCACGGGTGCATTTTTTCTAGAGACACCTAGGATTGTTGCCGAAGTTACAGAATTCGTGCTATGTGCAATATTCTCTGTAGGTGGCGTGCCATATCTGCGGAGAGGGGCCGAACCATATGGAGTAAAAACCCGGTGCAATGAAGTCATTATTTCGGCTTTAGATTCTATAGAAACATGATATAATAAAAGAGGACGTGCTGATAATGATGTGTTTATGAGAGAGACAAGAATGTCTCACCTCATCCTGTTTCTCTTGTACAATAGATTGTGTTTATGAGAGAGACAAGAATGTCTCACCTCATCTTGTTTCTCTTGTACAATAGATTGTGTTTATGAGAGAGACAAGAATGTCTCACCTCATCCTGTTTCTCTTGTACAATAGATTGTGTTTATGAGAGAGACAAGAATGTCTCACCTCATCTTGTTTCTCTTGTACAATAGATTGTGTTTATGAGAGAGACAAGAATGTCTCACCTCATCTTGTTTCTCTTGTACAATAGATTGTGTTTATGAGAGAGACAAGAATGTCTCACCTCATCTTGTTTCTCTTGTACAATAGATTGTGTTTATGAGAGAGACAAGAATATCTCACCTCATCTTGTTTCTCTTGTACAATAGATTGTGTTTATGAGAGAGACAAGAATGTCTCACCTCATCTTGTTTCTCTTGTACAATAGATTGTGTTTATGAGAGAGACAAGAATGTCTCACCTCATCTTGTTTCTCTTGTACAATAGATTGTGTTTATGAGAGAGACAAGAATGTCTCACCTCATCTTGTTTCTCTTGTACAATAGATTGTGTTTATGAGAGAGACAAGAATGTCTCACCTTATCTTGTTTCTCTTGTACAATAGATTGTGTTTATGAGAGAGACAAGAATGTCTCACCTCATCTTGTTTCTCTTGTACAATAGATTGTGTTTATGAGAGAGACAAGAATGTCTCACCTCATCTTGTTTCTTTTGTACAATAGATTGTGTTTATGAGAGAGACAAGAATGTCTCACCTCATCTTGTTTCTCTTGTACAATAGATTGTGTTTATGAGAGAGACAAGAATGTCTCACCTCATCCTGTTTCTCTTGTACAATAGATTGTGTTTATGAGAGAGACAAGAATGTCTCACCTCATCTTGTTTCTCTTGTACAATAGATTGTGTTCAGGTGAAGTAGATGGTACGGTAGAAGACCTTCTAGTGAGCTTCATATACAGATACGTTCAGGGACTCCGTCCATCGCTTACATGGCTGTCCTCTTCCCCTGTTTCCGTTTACTAAGTGTATCATAGATCTATGCAGAAAGAACTCAAAATCAAAGAAAACTGGCTGATGCTACAGATAAAAAGAGAAAATTGAGGTATTTTGGACATTTAAAAAGACATGAAGGGCTGGAGAAAACCATCATGGAAGAAGGCATACCGGCAAAGAAAGGAAGACCACAGAGAAGATGGATTCAGGATGTAACTGATAGGTTACACATGACGGCCTCAGAGGCAGGACATCTGGCCTTTGAGAGAGAGAAATTCTGGAAGACTGTTGGGGTGGCAACGTTCTGCTCAGGACAAGCTACTTGATGATGATGATGTGTACCATTTCATGTTGTGGTAAACTATTTGTAGACGACGTGTTATATGATAGAGCTATTTGAGCAGTTACCTCTGGACTAAATGTGTTGCTGCTTTGGATCTAATTGTTTAATTTCTGATGTTTTCTCTTCTTGATTTATTTAGTATTTTTCCCGTCCGTGTTGTGCTGGGGCCCGCAAGTGAAGCAAAGAATAGTACCACTGCGAACTACAAAGTATGTCGTAAGAGGCGAGTGATGTAGGACCTAGGAAGCTACCTAGTAAATAAAAGCATTGCAGAAATTGGATGTGCTGGCCTTCTTGTAAGCGCAAAATTTGCACAACGTACAATCGCTCTTAGGCTCAAATCACATAGTAATCACACATAGTGGTTAACAAGTGGTCGTTACGAAGCGTTCGAAGAAAAATAAGACGTATTCTTCTCAAGAATAGCATTTCTGATGTTATTTATTCTTGATATATTTAATATTCTTCTCAAGAATAGCATTTCTGATGTTATTTATTCTTGATATATTTAATATTCTTCTCAAGAATAGCATTTCTGATGTTATTTATTCTTGATGTTTTTAATATTCTTCTCAAGAATAGCATTTCTGATGTTATTTATTCTTGATATATTTAATATTCTTCTCAAGAATAGCATTTCTGATGTTATTTATTCTTGATATATTTAATATTCTTCTCATGAATAGCATTTCTGATGTTATTTATTCTTGATGTTTTTAATATTCTTCTCAAGAATAGCATTTCTGATGTTATTTATTCTTGATATATTTAATATTCTTCTCAAGAATAGCATTTCTGATGTTATTTATTCTTGATATATTTAATATTCTTCTCAAGAATAGCATTTCTGATGTTATTTATTCTTGATATATTTAATATTCTTCTCAAGAATAGCATTTCTGATGTTATTTATTCTTGATGTTTTTAATATTCTTCTCAAGAATAGCATTTCTGATGTTATTTATTCTTGATATATTTAATATTCTTCTCAAGAATAGCATTGCTGATGTTATTTATTCTTGATGTTTTTAATATTCTTCTCAAGAATAGCATTTCTGATGTTATTTATTCTTGATATATTTAATATTCTTCTCAAGAATAGCATTTCTGATGTTATTTATTCTTGATATATTTAATATTCTTCTCAAGAATAGCATTTCTGATGTTATTTATTCTTGATATATTTAGTATTCTTCTCAAGAATAGCATTTCTGATGTTATTTATTCTTGATGTTTTTAATATTCTTCTCAAGAATAGCATTTCTGATGTTATTTATTCTTGATATATTTAATATTCTTCTCAAGAATAGCATTTCTGATGTTATTTATTCTTGATATATTTAATATTCTTCTCAAGAATAGCATTTCTGATGTTATTTATTCTTGATATATTTAATATTCTTCTCAAGAATAGCATTTCTGATGTTATTTATTCTTGATATATTTAGTATTCTTCTCAAGAATAGCATTTCTGATGTTATTTATTCTTGATATATTTAATATTCTTCTCAAGAATAGCATTTCTGATGTTATTTATTCTTGATATATTTAATATTCTTCTCAAGAATAGCATTTCTGATGTTATTTATTCTTGATATATTTAATATTCTTCTCAAGAATAGCATTTCTGATGTTATTTATTCTTGATATATTTAGTATTCTTCTCAAGAATAGCATTTCTGATGTTATTTATTCTTGATATATTTAGTATTCTTCTCAAGAATAGCATTTCTGATGTTATTTATTCTTGATATATTTAGTATTCTTCTCAAGAATAGCATTTCTGATGTTATTTATTCTTGATATATTTAGTATTCTTCTCAAGAATAGCATTTCTGATGTTATTTATTCTTGATATATTTAATATTCTTCTCAAGAATAGCATTTCTGATGTTATTTATTCTTGATATATTTAATATTCTTCTCAAGAATAGCATTTCTGATGTTATTTATTCTTGATATATTTAATATTCTTCTCAAGAATAGCATTTCTGATGTTATTTATTCTTGATATATTTAGTATTCTTCTCAAGAATAGCATTTCTGATGTTATTTATTCTTGATATATTTAGTATTCTTCTCAAGAATAGCATTTCTGATGTTATTTATTCTTGATATATTTAGTATTCTTCTCAAGAATAGCATTTCTGATGTTATTTATTCTTGATATATTTAATATTCTTCTCAAGAATAGCATTTCTGATGTTATTTATTCTTGATATATTTAATATTCTTCTCAAGAATAGCATTTCTGATGTTATTTATTCTTGATATATTTAATATTCTTCTCAAGAATAGCATTTCTGTCGCCGTAAATTTTCTTATGTATTTTGCTGTCATCGGTCATGTCTTGCATTAGCAGCACAGGGTTGGGAGAAAGATTGCGTTTTATAGTGATTTTCTTTGCCCGCCTACCCAGCGTGTTCGTAGCGCGTTGGACTGCGGGTGACAAGCCCTCTGTGAGTGCGGGTTCAATTCCGCGGGCTGGCAGAAAAGCCACAGGTTCCACAGGTGTTCGTGGCACCGAGCCGAAGGGTTACGATATCCATGGCACCGAGCCGAAGAGCTGAAAGCTCAAGTGCTTCTGGATCCAAAAAAATAGTGCTTTTCTTTATAACGTATTTGTTGTTCAGATTTTTTGTACCATCTATTCAATAAGCTAGTTTGATTTGTTACATCTGTTTTCGATTTCCGCTATTGATTTGCGAGCTAATGATATTATACTTCCCATGTAGTTGATGTTATACACATTTTTCAAAGCTTAGTCTCCGAGTCTGTATTATGATTATTGTTTTCATAATAGTTATATTATGATTATTGTTTTCATAATAGTTATATTATGATTATTGTTTTCATAATAGTTATATTATGATTATTGTTTTCATAATAGTTATATTATGATTATAGTTTTCATAATAGTTATATTATGATTATTGTTTTTATAATAGTTATATTATGATTATTGTTTTCATAATAGTTATGATTATTGTTTTCATAATAGTTATATTATGATTATTGTTTTCATAATAGTTATATTATGATTATTACGTTATCATATACATATAAATATAATTTTATACATACATTTCAAAGGAGATAATAATGGAAAGACGAATGATGATTATGGTGATGATGCTGAGGAGAGATATAATATACAAAAATACAATGTAAGCAGTACCTTTTTCGACGCCATAAAGGATAAGAAGCCATCACGCAATTTAACAGCAACGTCAAACAAGCTTCCAACAAGTCTATCAAGAACTGTATAAACGCTCACACTTTGTTTGTCTTTATAAATTCTTGTTCAGGTTTCCAATAAAGGAAGAATTGTCGATTCAATGTGAATTTTCCACTTAAATACAATCTTACTTTCCTGTGTTCAGATTTTCCCTAAAAACTGTTTTGTAGAGTCGGAGCAAAGATTTCAATAGAAATTTATAGTCATAAATCGAATTAACAATTACCAATCAGAACTGTATTCTAAATTCGAAGCAACAATTCCTAATGAGAATTGTGTTCCAAAGTCGAATTAACAATTTTCACTCAAAACTGTATTCTAAAGTTGAATTTACAATTTCAGTCAAAATATTCTAAAGTCGAAGAAATAATTTCCAACCAGAGCTATATTCTAAGGTCGAATTCACTATTGGCATTACAAACTGCATTATAAAATAGAATTTATAATTTCCACACGGAAGCGAATATCAAAGTCGAATTAACAATTTTAATTTCAAACTGTATTATAAAATCTAAGTATCAATTTCTATTCAGAACTGAATTCTAAAGTGGAATTAAATTGAACAGCTAAATATTATATGTGGTCCTATACAATGATAAATATTTGATATGATATCAGAAATGTAATGGGGATTTTAAGCAAGGTGAGACACAGTCTTTACTGAGTAACCAGTCGCTTTCCAAGCAGCAACTTCCAATGAAGATAGGTGAGACACAGTCTGTACTGAGTAACCAGTCGCTTACCAAGCAGCAACTTCAATAATAGAATAAGTGAGCACAGTCTTTACTGAGTAACCAATCGCTTACCAAGCAGCAACTTCCAATGAAGATAGGTGAGACACAGTCTGTACTGAGTAACCAGTCGCTTACCAAGCAGCAACTTCCAATGAAGATAAGTGAGACACAGTCTTTACTGAGTAACCAATCGCTTACCAAGCAGCAACTTCCAATGAAGATAGGTGAGACACAGTCTTTACTGAGTAACCAATCGCTTACCAAGCAGCAACTTCCAATGAAGATAGGTGAGACACAGTCTGTACTGAGTAACCAGTCGCTTACCAAGCAGCAACTTCCAATGAAGATAGGTGAGACACAGTCTGTACTGAGTAACCAGTCGCTTAACAAGCAGCAACTTCAAATGAAGATAAGTGAGACACAGTCTTTACTGAGTAACCAGTCGCTTACCAAGCAGCAACTTCCAATGTTAAAATGGCTATTGAGATAATCACTGCAACCCTGAAGTAGTTTGACAAAATCTGGTGTACTATTGTAGTTATTGAATTGAACACTCACTAGACTAATTCTTATCATCATCATGTGCCGTGCCGGCAAGGTTGAAAGATCATGTATCTCCACAAATCTCGGCCGCTGGTGTTAGCTTTCATCTCAGATGTTGACGCTTTTTCGTGCCATGAATAATCCTAAAGAACACAAACGTTCTCTGTGGTTCTTGTCATGCGTAACTTCTTCCCTAACTCACGGACATATCTACCCAGTCACAGCTAGGCGAACCCGCTGTATGGATCATATCCCAATTTGTGCGAAGTATAGTTATAATAGCAAATTTTCTGGCCAAATACCGTAACAAATGAGAAGCTTTTGAAACGAACGGACTGTGCATCTTTGGAGACCATCATTAAAAGACGAAGATGGAGTTGGATTGGACTTGTATGTCGTATGCGAGTAGGGGCATTGGCTAGGACAGCTCTCAGATGGACATCAGATGGGAAGAGAAGGCATGGACGTCTAAAGGAAACATGGAGAAGAATTGTGGAGAGAGAGTTGAAGGAGTGTGGCCTAACGTGGGAGACCGTTGGTAGAAAGGCAGCAGAACGGCAACAGTGGAAGTCTCTTGTGGATGCCTTATGTGTCAATCGGGACACGAAGAGGGTATAGATAGATAGTTATAATAGTAGCAGTGTCAACTGTATAATATGAAAACCCTTGTTCTATAGCCCCCCTTCAACTATTATTATAACCGTCTTTGACAGAACAATACAGCGCCATAATAGTGTCAATAAAACTAACTAATATTGTATTACGTGCTGGTGGTATCTGCTTTATACTACTGTTTACATACTACATTAGTGATCTCGTTCGAACGTCCTGACAAATTGTGTATAAGAGGCGTAGTTCGTCCGTAGCTGTCGATATAAATATTTGTACTGATCTTCGAGCGGGTCTATACGCACTCACATTATTAGCAGAGATACACAAATACATTGCACTCACTAATTGCAATAATTTATCTGTTAAACACAATGAGCACCAAACATATCTGATATTGATTCATTATGAATGTTTATACGATGTGTACACTCGTCGTGTGTACACTGGCTTCGGCAAATAACAATTTCTGCTCCTATTTCTTTCCTCACAGGCTAGCGTTTCTGATGTTTGATTGATTGATAGAACTATCATCATTGCACTTCGGTGAGTAACCATGTGTGCTCCGATCTCTTTCTTACACAGGAAGATCTCAGCTACCGTGTGCGAACTCCGTAGTACCCGCGAGTGTCCCCGGTGTAATTTTGAAGATGGTGAAGATATTTTTGTAGCAATTTGATTTTTTAATCTTTTCTACTGAATTTTTCTGGGCAGCGGTTTTCCAGCCTGCTCTTCTCGATTTTGATCTACCAAGGGTTCGTTCACGTGATCAAATTTAACACGGGACGTACGTTTTATTGTCCGTCTCCAATAGCACTGGGAACTCGATCTCACCTACACAGAGATCAGGGATCTCTGTAAAAATATACAGATGACTTCATGAGGGAGTGAGTCTGGTACCTTTGGCACGAGAGACGAGCACCTAGCCTCTACGCCACAAATGTAACTTGTAACAGTGATTATTGTTACGGTTTCAGATGTAGCTAATGTAAAAGTGATTATTGTTACGGTTTCTGATGTAGCTATTGTAAAAGTGATTATTGTTACGGTTTCTGATGTAGCTAATGTAAAAGTGATTATTGTTACGGTTTCTGATGTAACTATTGTAAAAGTGATTATTGTTACGGTTTCTGATGTAGCTAATGTAAAAGTGATTATTGTTACGGTTTCTGATGTAGCTATTGTAAAAGTGATTATTGTTACGGTTTCTGATGTAGCTATTGTAAAAGTGATTATTGTTACGGTTTCTGATGTAGCTATTGTAAAAGTGATTATTGTTACGGTTTCTGATGTAGCTATTGTAAAAGTGATTATTGTTACGGTTTCTGATGTAGCTATTGTAAAAGTGATTATTGTGGGGAAAAAACCTTTTATTGATTAAGTTTCTTTGTCCAGGCTGGTAATTTCTATTAAATACATAATCATGAAGAAAGTTGAAAAGCGAACCTGAACAAAAAGCGCATGAAGAAATCGGATGCAATGTGCCGACATTCGTAGATATTAAAATGTGCTATTCTGTAAGCACGTCACCGCGTACTTATCCTCTGATGGCTTAAAGTACCCAAAAAAATCACAAGAGAAATGTATCAAAATTCGAACGATCGTTGGATGACGGGTGACCCTGTGAGTGCGGTTCAATTCCGCGGGCTGCCAGAAAAGCCACAGGCTCTCCAGATTTGAGGTGTTCGTGGCACCGAACTGAAGGTTACGATGTCCATGGAACCGAGCCGAAGAGCTGAAAGCTCAAGTGCTTCTGGATCGGAAAAAAAAAAACAAAAAAA